>OZ010799.1:460892578-461332996 GCA_963932465.1 Maratus speciosus | reverse complement strand
GCTTCAAACCTTCCAAAACCGCTAGTGTGTGCACTTCTAGGCGGAAACCTGTAAGCAAAGTGCTCTTTTCAGAGTTAGACGAAACAATTGCTGCTGCCATGCTTACGACAGAATCAGAAACTCCCGCCGAAGCCAGAAATTGCCTGGAAGAACAAGCGGGACCCTCTGTGCAGTCGGTTCCGAAATTTGATATCCAATGCTTCATTCCGTATAAAAGGATTGACCGAATGCGGTCTTTCATAGATATCGAAGTCATTTCCCCTTTCGTTAAAGGGTATGTTAAACGAGGCAATGCAAATGCAGATACGATAGTAGCGAAAGCTATAGAGAGACAGCCGAAAACTGAGGAATCTAAAAATTGCCTCTCTAAACCTAAAAACTCCACAAAGACGGTTTTGAAACCTAAGGCAGTGCCTGGCTTTGTGAAAAATCCTAAAAAAGTAGGCAAGTCATCGAAATTACTGGTTAAAAAGACGAGGACCAGAAAAAAGGTGAAAAAGTAGATTATAACGAGCGAAGGAAATTAAAAAAATAAAAGGCTCTTTTCAGAGCCACACAAATAAATTTTTATTAATCATTTCTCACCCCCCCCCCATTTCTACGCATACACGTTTATTGAAATAACCTTGTTAGCTGGAAGATTTCCTCCAACTGCATTTTAAGTGGGAATGTTTAGCGACAATAGAGGTTAATTCGCCGAGATTTCCAAAATTTGTCATTTAACACTAGAACTGCCTATGTTAAATATATACCTAGTTTACCGCACCCGTCAAATTGGCGGATTTTTGATCATGGCTTTTATTATAATTTTCGACTTAGTTAATGTAAATAAAAGAATATAATTTAACGAAAACAACACTTATTATAATAATTCATTAAGTATTAATAATAATTATAAAAACAGTTTCTATTTGCATTATATTATAGCACATTTGGTAAGTATGAAATAACTATGTAGCATATATGTTACAAGTACATGTTATCTTAGATGAACACTTGCCACTAACATATTTGCTGCATACATTGCAGATATAAATCGCTCTGTTTTGTTACACAATCGAATTTGGCAAGATTTGGGTTCATAAAGGATTTTTCTTTGTCTTTTCTGGAGTACAATCCATTGCTTTCCGTTCTTGTGTTTGGGACTCTTTCTGCTTCTTTTCTGCAGCACCTATATTCACTGGAGAGTTCTTCGAATAATTGAAATAAAAATTGTTTTCTATTTGTATTTTGAACACAAGTCTCTTTGTATTAATGTCCAAAATATTATAAAATACCTGCAAAGGCCATCTACGTGACCTTGCTTTTCACTCTATTTGCTGGCCATTTGGTCAACTTGTAAAACGACACAGTTGCAGAAATTTGTTTTCGATTAGAAGCAATTTTTACCGGATTTATGTTTCGAGCTAAAAAGTAGTACTTTTTATTACGAGGCTTAGTTTTGTAAATTGTTAGAACAAATATCATTTGATTTGCAGAGTTTTGTGGAGAAAAGAGCCATGTTATCATTTAAAACTGTAGCTATTTACGGACATTCTCTTTTATTTGCTCGCATATCCAACAAGGCCGTTTTTTTTGGCCAATAGCTTCTTTACGAGTTGTTTATTTCTAAAAAAAATTATCCGTTGTTATATTTCTCCCACAATGTACATATTCTTTTTACAGGATTCAAAACTATAAATTCATTAAAAGGTACTCCTGATGGTCTAAGTTCATCTTTGCCTAAATAGGGAAAGCCGTTTATGAGATATTTACTTCGCACGTCTATAGCTAACCAAAACTTAATTCCGAATTTGTCCGGGTTATTGGGCACATATTTCAGAAATCTGCATCTTGCCTTTGTGGGAAACAGTTGATCATCTACCTTTATATTCTGATCTGGTTTGTAACAAGCTTGACAGTTATTAATAATGGACTTCCACATTTCGGAAGCTAATCCAAATTTGTCAGTTCGTAAGAGAACACTCCTCTCGCTCTTTTTTTTTTCTGTCGAAATGAATGAATATCATAATTTCTGAAAATCTGTTTCTACTCATACTTTCGTGAAGGAAAGAAGGTCCCCATTTTTCTGACCAAAAATAGGATAATTTCTAATTTCTCGCTTCGTAGACTCCTCGCGCATACAAAATAGCTACAAACGCATATAATTCTTCAATAGTAATTTTCCAAACGTCCTTCTGTAAAATATTTTTGGCCTCGAGTAAACTGAATCCTAATCGACGCAAAATAAATCCCATTAAAACGGCTGCCGAACACATTGGGTCATTCAACTTTGAAATTGCCAAAGCCGTCTTTTTAATGGTCTTGGTACAAATAGGTGTAGGCCATACTGATTATGGAAATTAAAGCAGGTGAGTGGAAACTGAATAGGAATATTTAACTATTCTTATATTTCATTAAAAGTCGTATCATAAAATTCTAGAACAATACATAAATTAGATCAAATTTTTAAGCATGAAATTTGAAAACCGTCAAAATGAGGGTCTTGGTAGTTCTAGTGTTAATTTTTTTTTTTTAACTTAAATAATCACAGAATACGTCAGATTTTGCGAGGTTTCTATGGATAAAAATATTTTGTTTCGGAAAATTTATTAAACATTATATTCTTTTAAAATTATTTTTAATATTGTCAGATTTGAAACGCGAGATATGTTTTTGAATGTGCATTCTTTTGAAATTCTTTACATGCCAGTATAGTCCGAAGTCGAATTAGCGGTTTCTCAAATGATTTGCATTTATAATTTTTTTCATATTGTCGTATTTATTTCAAAAATCTGTCTTGGCAAAAAAATAATTAATAAGTTTGTTTATATATGGAAATATATACATCTAATGAATATTGCATCTTAATAAGCAATATGTTTCCGTAAAATATAGTATACTTTGCAAAAAAAAAAAAAAAAAAAGTGCTTCCTGCAGGGCCATACAAATGTTTCTCGTCTAAAAAATTGTTATTAAATTATGAATTTTACACTATTCACAACATGATTAAATTTAATTTTGTAATCAGATTGATAAAAGTTTTAGTTTTATACTTCTCTATTAAAAGTGTAAGTACATTCAATATATATTCAGGATATATATGTATATATATATGATTTAAAAATAATTACGTATAAATAAATTCAGAAACTTCTATGATTCCCAGGAACACAAAAGAAATTCGTAAATGATTACTTTACACACCCTAGACGTACCCACTACTCAAGTAATGGTGTTATAAGTTTGAAACTAAAACAGAATAAATCTGATATAGAAATATATTTATCTTATGCATATATATTCACTTTTTTTTTACAAAGCATTTTCCCCATTACATGCATTTAGTATAAAGTTGTTATAATAATCCTTTTGGTTTATCATTTTATTTATTTATATTGTAAAAAATAACAATTTTCAAGTTAATAAATATGACACTAATCTATTCGTATGTTAATAAACTTAGAGAAATTGCTGTAAAGAATTTAATGTCAATGATAAATGTATAGCTAAATGCTTAGGTACTTTATGATGGGTGCTATTCTCGAAGTCTTATCGTTTGCAATAAAAAGTACTAAATTAGCGGTTTTTTAAACAAATCACTCTAATTGACACAGTTTAGGATTTTAACTCTGTCAGGTCAAATAAGCGCAAATTTAAGAAGCAAAATAAAGCTGCTAATCGCTAATCCTGATAAAATCCCTAGGCATAATAGCTCGGAAAGTAGCACTATTGATCATGCAATCACTATGGATTTCGAGAAAGAGGAATCCATCTTTAGCGATACTAGCCATAATAAAATTCCTGTTAGTAAAAAACCTAAAACTATTAAAGTTTATGTTATCTCAAATGTAATCGACTTTTTTTATTGTCTTTCAGAAAACGATAGATTCGAATTTGAAGCTAAAATGGCGGGTAAATATATGAAAATCTTCCCTGTTAGTATTCGGGATATAATGGCTATACACGAATTTTTTAAAGAAAAGCAAATCCATCATTATATAGTTCTTGATACGCAAATTCCGATGAAAGCGGTTTTTAGAGGATTAGCCAGATCTACTGTTATCGATCTTTTAAAAGAAACCTTAAACTGTAAAGATTTTTGTGTCCAAAAAATCTTCCCAAATGAAGAGTAAACGCGACGGAAAAATTCTTCCGATATTTTTGGACGAACTTCCTTAAAATTAAACGTCAAATGAAATATTTAACAACTGTGATATCTTCAGTATTAGAGTTACTCAACAGTATCCTTAATACAATCTATGGGCAAATGTTTCTGTTTCTAAATTCCTTGTTTTCAGTGAAATAATGGCAAATTCTAAATGTAAATCTAAATAATTTATTAATCCTCTTAAATAATTAGAAAATGAGAAATGTTAAAAAAAAAAAAAACTACGTAGATTTGTTTGAGCAATCCGTTATGTCCGCAATGACGTCATCCATCATGACCTAAAAATTAGTCCTATTTTTTGTGAGATCAAAAAACTTGCCACTAAATTTCACAGGTCAATCCCTTCAGTAAGGAATCCTGCGTTGAACTCTAATCGCACTTATGATGCAAGGGTGGGCAGGGGGCGGAAACGTCCCCTGGCTATCTTAGCTATGGATAATGACTTTATTCCTTGCTCAAAAACATCGAGACGTAACCCTTCGGGAGTTATTTAAACGCAGAATTCTCCTGCAAATTCACTATTTCCCTAGACCGAAAGAAGTTTTCGTCTAAATTTGGCAACTTCCCCGACGTCATGCAATCTGTTGTTATTTTGGACAACAGCCGCGAGTGCAACCTTCCTAAATAATTTTATTTTTCGGTATTAAATTATTTTTAATGGCTCTTAATCTGTTTTTAATTGTTCTTAAATTTTAACCTATTATTTTTATAGTAAACTTAATATTTTGTTCTTTTTTCTCCGCCCTTCTGGGCCAGAAACTGCCTATGACGCCATAGTCCTAGCTCCATTCAGCGATTCTGGTCAGGATAGCCCCTCCTGTAATTTCATTGGCCGAGAGGAAGCTGCTCACGAGATCCTCCGCTTTTCTATTTAAACCCCGGTTTTTGACCCCCAGCTTCAGTCCTTCCAAAACCGCCGGTGTGTTCACTTCTCTCCGGAAACCGGTAAGCAAAGTGTTCTTTTCAGAGTTAGACGAAACAATTGCTGCTGCCATGCTTACGACAGAATCAGAAACTCCCGCCGAAGTCAGAAATTGCCTGGAAGAGCAAGCGGGACCCTCTCGGTTCCGAAATTTGATATCCAATGCTTCATTCCGTATAAAAGGATTGACCGAATGCGGTCTTTCATAGATATCGAAGTTATTTCCCCTTTCCTTAAAGAGTATGTTAAACGAGGCAATGCAAATGCAGATACGATAGTAGCGAAAGCTATAGAGAGACAGTCGAAAACTGAGGAGTCTAAAAATTGCCTCTCTAAACCTCAAAACTCCACAAAGACGGTTTTGAAACCTAAGGCAGTGCCTGGCTTTGTGAAAAATCCTAAAAAAGTAGGCAAGTCATCGAAATTACTGGTTAAAAAGACGAGGACCAGAAAAAAGGTGAAAAAGTAGACTATAACGAGCGAAGGAAATTTAAAAAAAAAAGGCTCTTTTCAGAGCCACACAAATAAATTTGTATTAATTATTTCTCACCCCCTCCCCCCCATTTCTACGCATACACGTTTATAGAAATAACCTTGTTAGCTGGAAGATTTCCTCCAACTGCATTTTAAGTGGGAATGTTTAGCAACAATAGAGGTTAATTCGCCGAGATTTCCAAAATTTGTCATTTAACACTAGAACCACCGATGTTAAATATGTACCTAGTTTACCGCACCCGTCAAATTGACGGATATTTGATCATGGCTTTTATTATAATTTTCGACTTAGTTAATGTAAATAAAAGAATATAATTTAACGAAAACAACACTTATTATAATAATTCATTAAGTATTAATAATAATTATAAAAACAGTTTCTATTTGCATTATATTATAGCACATTTGGTAGGTATGAAATAAGTATGTGGCAGATATGTTGCAAGTACATGTTGTCTTAGATGAACACTTGCCACTAACATATTTCCTGCATACATTGCAGATATAAATCGCTCTGTTTTGTTACACAATCGAATTTGGCAAGATTTGGGTTCATAAAGGATTTTTGTTTGTCTTTTCTGGAGTACAATCCATTTCTTTCCGTTCTTGTGTTTGGGACTCTTTCTGCTTCTTTTCTGCAGCACCTATATTCACTGGAGAGTTCTTCGAATAATTGAAATAAAAATTGTTTTCTAGTTGTATTTTGAACACAAGTCTCTTTATATTAATGTCCAAAATATTATAAAATACCTGCAAAGGGCATCTACGTGACCTTCTTTTCACTCTATTTGCTGGCCATTTGGTCAACTTCTAAAACGACACAGTTGCAGAAATTTGTTTTCGATTAGAAGCAATTTTTACCGGATTTATGTTTCGAGCTAAAAAGTAGTACTTTTTATTACGAGGCTTAGTTTTGTAAATTGTTAGAACAAATATCATTTGATTTGCAGAGATTTGTGGAGAAAAGAGCCATGTTATCATTTAAAACTGTAGCTATTTACGGACATTCTCTTTTATTTGCTGGCATATCCAACAAGGCCTTTTTTTTTGGCCAATAGCTTCTTTACGAGTTGTTTACTTCTAAAAAAAATTATCCGTTGTTATATTTCTCCCACAATGTACATATTTTTTTTACAGGATTCAAAACTATAAATTCATTAAAAGGTACTCCTGATGGTCTAAGTTCATCTTTGCCTAAATAGGGAAAGCCATTTATAAGATATTTACTTCGCACGTCTATAGCTAACCAAAACTTAATTCCGAATTTGTCCGGGTTATTGGGCACATATTTCAGAAATCTGCATCTTGCCTTTGTGGGAAACAGTTGATCATCTACCTTTATATTCTGATCTGGTTTGTAACAAGCTTGACAGTTATTAATAATGGACTTCCACATTTCGGAAGCTAATCCAAATTTGTCAGTTCGTAAGAGAACACTCCTCTCGCTATTTTTTTTTTTTTTTTTTTTTTTTTATCGAAATGAATGAATATCATAATTTCTGAAAATCTGTTTCTACTCATACTTTCGTGAAGGAAAGGAGGTCCCCATTTTTCCGACCAAAAAAAGGATAATTTCTAATTTCTCGCTTCGTAGACTCCTCGAGCATACAAAATAGCTACAAACGCATATAATTCTTCAATAGTAATTTTCCAAACGTCCTTCTGTAAAATATTTTTGGCCTCGAGTAAACTGAATCCTAATCGACGGAAAATAAATCACATTAAAACGGCTGCCGAACACATTGGATCATTCAACTTTGAAATTGCCAAAGCCGTCATTTTAATGGTCTTGGTACAAATAGGTGTAGGCCATACTGATTATGGAAATTAAAGCAGGTGAGTGGAAACTGAATAGGAATATTTAACTATTCTTATATTTCATTAAAAGTCGTATCATAAAATTCTAGAACAATACATAAATTAAATCAAATTTTTAAATAATAATTCATTAAAAAATAATTCATTAAGTATTAATAATAATTATAAAAACAGTTTCTATTTGCATTATAGTATAGCACATTTGGTAGGTATGAAATAACTATGTGGCAGATATGTTACAAGTACATGTTATCTTAGATGAACACTCTCCACTAACATATTTGCTGTATACATTGCAGATATAAATCGCTGTGTTTTTTACACAATCGAATTTGGCAAGATTTGGGTTCATAAAGGATTTTTCTTTGTGTTTTTTGGAGTACAATCCATTGCTTTCCGTTCTTGTGTTTGGGGCTCTTTCTGCTTCTTTTCTGCAGCACCTATATTCACTGGAGAGTTCTTCGAATAATTGAAATAAAAATTGTTTTCTAGTTGTATTTTGAACACAAGTCTCTTTATATTAATGTCCAAAATATTATAAAATACCTGCAAAGGCCATCTACGTGACCTTGCTTTTCACTCTATTTGCTGGCCATTTGGTCAACTTGTAAAACGACACAGTTGCAGAAATTTGTTTTCGATTAGAAGCAATTTTTACCGGATGGGCACATATTTCAGAAATCTAAAAATTAGTCCTATTTTTTTATGAGATCAAAAAACTTGCCACTAAATTTCACAGGTCAATCCCTTCAGTAAGGAATCCTGCGTTGAACTCTAATCGCACTTAAGATGCAAGGGTGGGCAGGGGGCGGAAACGTCCCCTGGCTATCTTAGCTATGGATAATGACTTTATTCCTTGCTCAAAAACATCGAGACGTAACCCTTCGGGAGTTATTTAAACGCAGAATTCTCCTGCAAATTCACTATTTCCCTAGACCGAAAGAAGTTTTCGTCTAGATTTGGCAACTTCCCCGACGTCATGCAATCTGTTGTTATTTTGAACAACAGCCGCGAGTGCAACCTTCCTAAATAATTTTATTTTTCGGTATTAAATTATTTTTAATGGCTCTTAATCTGTTTTTAATTGTTCTTAAATTTTAACCTATTATTTTTATAGTAAACTTAATATTTTGTTCTTTTTTCTCCGCCCTTCTGGGCCAGAAACTGCCTATGACGCCATAGTCCTAGCTCCATTCAGCGATTCTGGTCAGGATAGCCCCTCCTGTAATTTCATTGGCCGAGAGGAAGCTGCTCACGAGATCCTCCGCTTTTCTATTTAAACCCCGGTTTTTGACCCCCAGCTTCAGTCCTTCCAAAACCGCCGGTGTGTTCACTTCTCTCCGGAAACCGGTAAGCAAAGTGTTCTTTTCAGAGTTAGACGAAACAATTGCTGCTGCCATGCTTACGACAGAATCAGAAACTCCCGCCGAAGCCAGAAATTGCCTGGAAGAGCAAGCGGGACCCTCTCGGTTCCGAAATTTGATATCCAATGCTTCATTCCGTATAAAAGGATTGACCGAATGCGGTCTTTCATAGATATCGAAGTCATTTCTCCTTTCGTTAAAGAGTATGTTAAACGAGGCAATGCAAATGCAGATACGATAGTAGCGAAAGCTATAGAGAGACAGTCGAAAACTGAGGAGTCTAAAAATTGCCCCTCTAAACCTAAAAACTCCACAAAGAAGGTTTTGAAACCTAAGGCAGTGCCTGGCTTTGTGAAAAATCCTAAGAAAGTAGGCAAGTCATCGAAATTACTGGTTAAAAAAACCAGGACCAGAAAAAAGGTGAAAAAGTAGATTATAACGAGCGAAGGAAATTAAAAAAATAAAAGGCTCTTTTCAGAGCCACACAAATAAATTTGTATTAATTATTTCTCACCCCCTCCCCCCCATTTCTACGCATACACGTTTATAGAAATAACCTTCTTAGCTGGAAGATATCCTCCAAATGCATTTTAAGTGCAAGTTTTTAGAGACAATAGAGGTTAATTCGCCGAGATTTCCAAAATTTGTCTTTTAAATATTTTTTTAAAAAACGTAAATGATCACGTCAAATTTTGCGAGGTTTCCATGGATAAAAATATTTTGTTTCGGAAAATTTATTATACATTATATTCATTTAAAATTATTTTTAATATTGTCATATTTCAAATGCGAGATATGTTTTTGAATGTGCATTCTTTTGAAATTCTTTACATACCAGTTTAATCGAGAGTGGAATTGGCTGTTTCTCAAATGATTTGCATTTATCATTTTTACTTTCTTCTATCTTCAATAGAAGAAAGTATTGTAATCGAAATTTTTTTCGACTTCCGGTTTTCGACGGATTTTAGGGGTCAGAGATCCCAAAAAACATGTTTATAGAAAATGTCTGTCTGTCTGTGTGTCCGTCTGTCCGTCCGTCCGTCTGTCTGTCGCCATTCTACCATCAACTAGTTGGATGTGCCAATCCCAAAACTTTCTTCTATCTTATACATCTTAATATTTCAAAACCTAGTTACACATGTTAATACTTCAATATTATTAGTTCAATACTATACCAACTTTGATTTTCATCTTAAATTTCTGCTCAAGTCAATTAAACGGACTAAAAACGAGTTAATCTATATCATGATATTTGTTAAAATTATTATTTTTTCCTTATTCTGTCGTTATCAGCTGTTTGCGAATAGCCGGCATAGCAGGAAGCGCGTTCCCGCCGCTGCATGAGCCGCCTATGCACAATAGAACTACGAAAAATCAAGAAAAGTATACAAAAATCGCTAGCACGGAGCCCCTTTACCGCGCAATATTTCCAAATTCAAGGAGAACCTGTTGGCCAAAGCCAAAAACAAGCACAAACATTTTGGATCAATTGTATGCATAATTTTATACGCTGTTCGATGGTACAATAATGAAAATGGCACATAGATCGGAATTATAGCGCCCCCTTCTTTCGGAATTTTTTCAAGTTCAGGGAGGACTTGTTTGCCATAGCCAGAAACATGCACAAAAAATTTGGTTCAATTATATGGATAACTTCATACACTTTTCGATGGTACAATAATGAAAATGGTACAGACATCGCAATTATAGTGCCCCCTTCCGGCAGAATTTTTCCAAATTCAGGGAGGACCTTCGTGACATGACCAAAAATAAACACATAAAATTTGGTTCAATTCTATGCATAACTGCATACACTTTTCGGCGGTACAATATTCAAAATGGCACAAAAATTGTACAAAAATCGTTATTACAGTGCCCTCTACGAGCGATTTTTTTACAAATTAAGGGAGGACCTCCTTGCCATAGCCAAGAACTTAAAATTTTTTTTGGTTGAATTCAATGCATAACTTCATACACTTTTCGATGGTGCAATATTCAAAATCGCACAAAAATCGCTATTACAGCGCCCCCTAACGGCGAATTTTTTGCAAATTCATGGAGGACCTGCTTGCCATATCCAAAAACTTAAAATAAAAATTTGGTTTAATTCTATGCATAACTTCATACACTTTTGGATGGTACAATATTCAAAATCGCACAAAAATCGCTATTACAGCGCCCCCTACCGGCAATTTTTTTCCAAATTCAGGGAGGACCTGCTTGCTACAGCCAAAAACTTAAAATAAAAATTTGGTTTAATTCTATGCATAGCTTCATACACTTTTGTACGGTACAATATTCAAAATCGCACACAAATCACTATTACAGCGCCCCCTACCGGCGAATTTTTTCCAAATTCAGGGAGGACCTGCTTGCCATAGCCAAAAACTTAAAATAAAATATTGGTTTAATTCTATGCATAACTTCATACACTTTTAGACGGTACAATATTCAAAATCGCACAAAAATCGCTATTACAGCGCCCCCTACCGGCGAATTTTTTCCAAATTCTGGGAGGACCTGCTTGACATAGCCAAAAACTTAAAATAAAAATTTGGTTTAATTCTATGCATAACTTCATACACTTTTCGATGGTACAATATTCAAAATCGCACAAAAAACGCATTTACAGCGCCCCCTACCGGCGAGTTTTTTCCAAATTCAGGGAGGACCTGCTTGTCATATCCAAAAACTTAAACTAAAAATTTGGTTCAATTCTATGCATAACTCTATACACTTTTGGATGGTACAATATTCAAAATCGCACAAAAATTGTTATATCAGCGCCCCCTACCGGCGAATTTTTTCCAAATTCCGGGAAGACCTGCTTGCCATAGCCAAAAACTTATAATAAAATTTTGGTTTAATTCTATACATAACTTCATACACTTTTTGATGGTACAATGGCGACAGACAGACGGACGGACGGACAGACGGACAGACGGACACACAGACAGACAGACATTTTCTATAAACATGTTTTTTGGAATCTCTGACCCCTAAAACATGCAAATCCGTCGAAAACCGGAAGTCGAAAAAAATTTCGATTACAATACTTTCTTCTATTGAAGATAGAAGAAAGTAAAAAGTGTATGAAGTTATGCATCGATTTTTGTGCGATTTTGAATATTGTACCATCCAAAAGTATATGAAGTTATGCATCTAATTGAACCAAATTTTTATATTAAGTTTTCGGATATGGCAAGTAGGTCCTCCCTGCATTTGGGAAAAATTCGCCTGTAGGGGGCGCTGTAACAGCGATTTTTGTGCGATTTTGAATATTGTACCATCCAAAAGTGTATGAAGTTATGCATCGAATTGAACCAAATTTTTATTTTAAGTTTTTGGCTATGGCAAGCAGGTCCTCCCTGAATATGGAAAAAATTAGCCTGTAGGGGGCGCTGTAACAGCGATTTTTGTGTGATTTTGAATATTGTACCATCCAAAAGTGTATGAAGTTATGCATCGAATTGAACCAAATTTTTATTTTAAGTTTTCGGATATGGCAAGTAGGTCCTCCCTGAATTTGGAAAACATTCGCCGGTAGGGGGCGCTGTAACAGCGATTTTTGTGCGATTTTGAATATTGTACCATCCAAAAGTGTATGAAGTTATGCATAGAATTGAACCAAATTTTTATTTTAAGTTTTCGGATATGGCAAGCAGATTCTCCCTGAATTTGGAAAAAATTCTCCGGTAGGGGGCGCTGTAATAGTGATTTTTTTGCGATTTTGAATATTGTACCATCAAAAAGTGTATGAAGTTATGCATAGAATTGAACCAAATTTTTACTTTAAGTTCTTGGCTATGGCAAGCAGGTCCTTCCTTAATTTCGAAAAAAATCGCCGGTAGTGGGCGCTGTAATAGCGATTTTTGTGTCATTTTGAATATTGTACATCGAAAAGTGTATGAAGTTATGCATAGAATTGAGCCAAAGTTTTTGTGTTTGTTCTTGGTCATGACACGAAGGTCCTCCCTGAATTTGGAAAAATTGAGCCTGAAGGGGGTGCTATAATTGCGATGTCTGTACCATTTTCATTATTGTACCATCGAAAAGTGTATGGAGTTATGTATATAATTGAACCAAATTTTTTGTGTATGTTTCTGGCTATGGCAAGCAAGTTATCCCTGAACTTTAAAAAATTCCGCCAGAAAGGGGCGCTATAATTGCGATCTCTGTGCATTTTCATTATTGTACAATCGAAAAGTGTATGAAGTTATGCATACAATTGAACCTAATTTTTTGTGCATGTTTTTGGCTTTGGACAACAGGTTCTCCTTGAATTTGGAAATATTGCACAGTAAAGGGGTTCTGTGATAGCAATTTTTGTATATTTTTCTTGATTTTTTGTAGTTCTGTTGTCCATCGGGGGCTCGTGCAAAGGCGGGAACTCGCTTCCTGCTAAGCCGGCTATTCGCAAACATCTGATAACAACAGAATAAGCAAAGACTATAAATTTGAGCAAATATCATGATATAGATAACTCGTTTTTAGTTCGTTTAATTGACTGAAGCAGAAATTTAGGATGAAAATCAAAGTTGGTATAGTATTGAACTAATAATATTGAAATATTATCATGTGTAACTAGTTTTTGAAATATTAAGATGTATAAGATAGAAGAAAGTTTTGGGATTGGCACATCCAACTAGTTTCATATTGTTGGTGTTTATTTCAAAAACCTGTCTTGGTAAAAAAATAATTAATAAATCTGTTTATATATGGAAATATATACATTTAAGAAAATTGCATCTTAATAAGCAATATGTTTCCGTAAAATGTCACTACTTTGTAAAAAAAAAAAAAAAAAAGTGCTTTCTGCAGCGCCATACAAATGTTTCTCGTCTAAAAAAATTGTTATTAAATTATGAATTTTACACTATTCACAACATGAATATATTTAATTTTGTAATCAGATTGATAAAATATTTAGTTTTATACGTCTCTATTAAAAGTGTAAGTATGTTCAATATATATTCAGGGTATATATATGAGGACGTGAGTTTCAAAACTCGCCTTATCCATAAAATCAAATTTTGGGAAATCGCGAAAAACCTGTAACTGCGACCCCGTGCATCGAATACCTCCAATTTTTTGTATACTTATAACTAGTTGCTCTGTGTTAAGTTGAAAAATGTTCTTTAATTTATTTAATTAATTAACTTGAAAAAGTTTCGGATAAGAAGAGTTTTGTTGCCAACCTATGGATAAGAAGAGTTTTGTTGCCAATCGTGTATCATACTTGCTGAAAGAAATTAATAGTTTCTATTTTTGGTCATCGGATGATAATATTTTGGATTTTAAAAAAACCTTACGAGAGCAATAAGTATGATTAAAATGTAGTATTACATTTTATTATAAAAAAAGCAAACTTATCAATGATCAAATAAATCTTATCATAAATAGCTTATAATTAAAATAACTTTTTTTTTAAAGAATGTAATATAATATAATCTATGTAATATTATATACATACACTATCTTCTTCTGTTCTGGTTCCTTAGAAATAATATTTTTATAGAAAGTAAGCATAGAAAGTAAGATGTCCATGGTTCTTAGTTAGCATATAGTACCTTATCGTAATGCCTTTGAAAACGCACTGAGATGCTCTTAAATAAAGTTTTAAGGTGAAAAAATTACTTTTTTGGATGTTTCATGGAAGGAAAGAAACCTGGACGGTTTCTTGAAGGAGATGTTTGAGATCTGAATTTTAAAATAAAGTTATCTTATGCAATTTTGTCTTTGCTTAAAAAAAAAAAGCTCGGTAGGAGCGTCATACATCCTGCATTGAGAGAGTTGAATACTCGAGGTTCTCTTTCTGGTGAGTGCACTTTGAGAGGACCGGAAATGCCTTAGGTTTATACCTGAGAATAAAAATTAAATCTTTTAACACCTTCTAACAGCAAGAAATATAGAAAGCGATTCTCCATTTTGAACTTACATTTTAATCTTCTTTTGCGTGTATTCTTTACTAGCCCATGTGTTCGTATTTCTTTTTCTCTTCTTCACCCTTCCCCAACAAAATTCATGAGTTTATGCACTGTCCATTATACATAAGACACGCTGTAAAACTTATTTAATTAGTTTGTATGAATAGAACAGGTAAAAACTTTAAACGAAAATAGCAACATGGCGCAGAGAAATGAAGGAAAATTACTGTGATAGTACCGATAAGCTAGTCGTCCGTTGGTCTTACGCATGTGCAGGGATAAAGCTAGTTTGTTTCCAAACTCCCTAGAGGATAAGGCGAGTTTTTAGACCAAACCAATATTTTAAGAACCCAAAAATAAAGGATAAAATTTTTTTTACCGATTATAGTGTTTTTCCTGTGCAGGTTTACCAATAGAATAGATTGGTAGAGAAAACTCGATTTTTTAAATTTTGGATAAGGCGAGTTTTGAAACTCACGTCCTCATATATATGTTATTTAAAAATAACTGCGTATAAATAAATTCAGAAACTTCTATGATTCCCAGGAACACAAAAGAAATTCGTAAATGATTACTTTACTCACCCTAGATGGACCCACTACTCAAATAATGGTGTTATAAGATTGAAACTAAAATAGAATAAATATGATATAAAAATATCTTTACCTTATGCATACATATTCACTTTTTTTTTTACAGAGCACTTTCCCCATTACATTTAGTATAAAGTAGTTATAATAATCCTTTGGTTTATCATTTTATTTATTTATTTTTATTTATTTATTTATTTATTTTTTGTAAAAAATAAGAATTTTCAAATTAATAATTATGACACTAATCTATTCGTATGTTAATAAACTTTGAGAAATTGCTGTAAAGAATTTAATGTCAATGAAAAATGTATAGCTAAGTGTTTATGTATTTTTTGATGTATCCTACGGGTGCTATTCTCGAAGTCTTATCGTTTGCAATAAAAAGTACTAAATTAGCGGTTTTTTAAACAAATCAATCTAATTGACAATGTTTAGGATTTTAACTCTGTCAGGTCAAATAAGCGCAAATTTAAGAAGCAAAATAAAGCTGCTAATCGCTAATCCTGATAAAATCCCTAGGCATAATAGCTCGGAAAGTAGCACTATTGATCATCCAATCACTATGGATTTCGAGAAAGAGGAATCCATCTTTAGCGATACTAGCCATAATAAAATTCCTGTTAGTAAAAAACCTAAAACTATTAAAGTTTATGTTATCTCAAATGTAATCGACTTTTTTAATTCTCTTTCAGAAAACGATAGATTCGAATTTGAAGCTAAAATGGCGGATAAATATATGAAAATCTTCCCTGTTAGTATTCGGGATATAATGGCTATACACGAATTTTTTTAAAGAAAAGCAAATCCATCATTATATAGTTCTTGATACGCAAATTCCGATTAAAGCGGTTTTTAGAAGATTAGCCCGATCTACTGTTAATGATCTTTTAAAAGAAACCTTAAACTGTAAAGATTTTTGTGTCCAAAAAATCTTCCCAAATGAAGAGTAAACGCGACGGAAAAATTCTTCCGATATTTTTGGACGAACTTCCCTAAAAATTAAACGTCTAATGAAATATTTAACAACCGTAATATCTTCAGTATTAGAGTTACTCAACAGTATCCTTAATACAATCTATGGGCAAATGTTTCTGTTTCTAAATTGCTTGTTTTCAGTGAAATAATGGCAAATTCTAAATGTAAATCTAAATAATTTATTAATCCTCTTAAATAATTGGAAAACGAGAAATGTAAAAAAAAAAAAAAAAAAAAAAAAAAAAAAAAAAAAAAAAAAAACTACGTAGATTTGTTTGAGCAATCCGTTATGTCCGCAATGACGTCATCCATCATGACCTAAAAATTAGTCCTATTTTTGGTGAGATCAAAAAACTTGCCACTAAATTTCACAGATCAATCCCTTCAGTAAGGAATCCTGCGTTGAACTCTAATCGCACTTATGATGCTAGGGTGGGCAGGGGGCGGAAACATCCCCTGGCTATCTTAGCTATGGATAATGACTTTATTCCTTGCTCAAAAACATCGAGACGTAACCCTTCGGGAGTTATTTAAACGCAGAATTCTCCTGCAAATTCACTATTTCCCTAGAGCGAAAGAAGTTTTCGTCTAAATTTGGCAACTTCCCCGACGTCATGCAATCTGTTGTTATTTTGAACAACAGCCGCGTGTGCAACCTTCCTAAATAATTTTATTTTTCGGTATTAAATTATTTTTAATGGCTCTTAATCTGTTTTTAATTGTTCTTAAATTTTAACCTATTATTTTTATAGTAAACTTAATATTTTGTTCTTTTTTCTCCGCCCTTCTGGGCCATAGACTGCCTATGACGTCATAGTCCTAGCTCCATTCAGCGATTCTGGTCAGGATAGCCCCTCCTGTAATTTCATTGGCCGAGAGGAAGCTGCTCACGAGATCCTCGGCTTTTCTATTTAAATCCCGGTTTTTGACCACCATCTTCAGTCCTTCCAAAACCGCCGGTGTGTGCACTTCTCTCTGGAAACCGGTAAGCAAAGTGCTCTTTTCAGAGTTAAACGAAACAATTGCTGCTGCCATGCTTACGACAGAATCAGAAACTCCCGCCGAAGCCAGAAATTGCCTGGAAGAACAAGCGGGACCCTCTGTGCAGTCGGTTCCGAAATTTGATATCCAATGCTTCATTCCGTATAAAAGGATTGACCGAATGCGGTCTTTCATAGATATCGAAGTCATTTCCCCTTTCGTTAAAGAGTATGTTAAACGAGGCAATGCAAATGCAGATACGATAGTAGCGAAAGCTATAGAGAGACAGTCGAAAACTGAGGAGTCTAAAAATTGCCGCTCTAAAATTAAAAACTCCACAAAGACGGTTTTGAAACCTAACGCAGTGCATGGCTTTGTGAAAAATCCTAAAAAAGTAGGCAAGTCATCGAAATTACTGGTTAAAAAGACGAGGACCAGAAAAAAGGTGAAAAAGTAGACTATAACGAGCGAAGGAAATTAAAAAAATAAAAGGCTCTTTTCAGAGCCACACAAATAAATTTTTATTAATTATTTCTCACACCCCCCCCCCCATTTCTACGCATACACGTTTATAGAAATAACCTTGTTAGCTGGAAGATTTCCTCCAACTGCATTTTAAGTGGGAGTGTTTAGCGACAATAGAGGTTAATTCGCCGAGATTTCCGAAATTTGTCATTTAACACTAGAACTACCGATGTTAAATATATACCTAGTTTTACCGCACCCGTCAAATTGACGGATTTTTGATCATGGCTTTCATTATAATTTTCGACTTAGTTAATGTAAATAAAAGAATATAATTTAACGAAAACAACACTTATTATAATAATTCATTAAGTATTAATAATAATTAAAAAAACAGTTTCTATTTGCGTTATAGTATAGCACATTTGGTAGGTATGAAATAACTATGTGGCAGATATGTTACAAGTACATGTTATCTTAGATGAACACTTGCCACAAACATATTTGCTGCATACATTGCAGGTATAAATCGCTCTGTTTTGTTACACAATCGAATTTGGCAAGATTTGCGTTCATAAAGGATTTTTCTTTGTGTTTTCTGGAGTACAATCCATTGCTTTCCGTTCTTGTGTTTGGGACTCTTTCTGCTTCTTTTCTGCAGCACCTATATTCACTGGAGAGTTCTTCGAATAATTGAAATAAAAATTGTTTTCTAGTTGTATTTTGAACACAAGTCTCTTTATATTAATGTCCAAAATATTATAAAATACCTGCAAAGGCCATCTACGTGACCTTGCTTTTCGCTCTATTTGCTGGCCATTTGGTCAACTTGTAAAACGACACAGTTGCAGAAATTTGATTTCGATTAGAAGCAATTTTTACCGGATTTATGTTTCGAGCTAAAAAGTAGTACTTTTTATTACGAGGCTTAGTTTTGTAAATTGTTAGAACAAATATCATTTGATTTGCAGAGTTTTGTGGAGAAAAGAGCCATGTTATCATTTAAAACTGTAGCTATTTACGGACATTCTCTTTTATTTGCTCGGATAGTTCCAACAAGGCTTTTTTTTTTTTTTGGCCAATAGCTTCTTTACGAAATGTTTACTTCTAGAAAAAATTATCCGTTGTTATATTTCTCCCACAATGTACGTATTTTTTTTACAGATTCAAAACTATAAATTCATTAAAAGGTACTCCTGATGGTCTACGTTCATCTTTGCCTAAATAGGGAAAGCCATTTATAAGATATTTACTTCGCACGTCTATAGCTAACCAAAACTTAATTCCGAATTTGTCCGGGTTATTGGGCACATATTTCAGAAATCTGCATCTTGCCTTTGTGGGAAACAGTTGATCATCTACCTTTATATTCTGATCTGGTTTGTAACAAGCTTGACAGTTATTAATAATGGACTTCCACATTTCGGAAGCTAATCCAAATTTGTCAGTTCGTAAGAGAACACTCCTCTCGTTTTTTTTTTTTTTTTTTTTTTTTTGTCGAAATGAATGAATATCATAATTTCTGAAAATCTGTTTCTACTCATACTTTCGTGAAGGAAAGAAGGTCCCCATTTTTCTGACCAAAAATAGGATAATTTCTAATTTCTAGCTTCGTAGGCTCCTCGAGCATACAAAATAGCTACAAACGCATATAATTCTTCAATAGTAATTTTCCAAACGTCCTTCTGTAAAATATTTTTGGCCTCGAGTAAACTGAATCCTAATCGACTCAAAATAAATCCCATTAAAACGGCTGCCGAACACTTTGGATCATTCAACTTTGAAATTGCCAAAGCCGTCATTTTAACGGTCTTGGTATAAATACAGGGCTCGCACCGTTCCTAAAATTTTCGCAGTTTGCTACCAGTATTTTAAATAAGAATTATTCGTAGTAGGTTCCTTTAACATCTATTATAGAACTATACAACAAAGATTATCGTTTTAATTTAGTGGTAGTAAAGTGCGAAAATTTTAGGAACGCTGCGAGCCCTGTAAATAGGTGTAGGCCATACTGATTATGGAAATTAAAGCACGTGAGTGGAAACTGCATAGGAATATTTAACTATTCTTATATTTCATTAAAAGTCGTATCATAAAATTCTAGAACAATACATAAATTATATCAAATTTTTAAGCATGAAACTTGAAAACCGTCAAAATGAGGGTCTTGGTAGTTCTAGTGTTAATTTTTTTTTTTTTAACGTAAATAATCACAGAATACGTCAGATTTTGTGAGGTTTCTATGGATAAAAATATTTTGTTGCGGAAAATTTATTAAACATTATATTCTTTTAAAATTATTTTTAATATTGTCAGATTTTAAATGCGAGATATATTTTTGAATGTGCATTTTTTGAAATTCTTTACATGCCAGTATAATCCGGAGTTGAATTGGCGGTTTCTCAAATGATTTGCATTTATAATATTTTTCATATTGTCGTATTTATTTCAAAAATCAGTCTTGGCAAAAAATAATTAATAAGTTTGTTTATATATGGAAATATATACATCTAATGAATATTGCATCTTAATAAGCAATATGTTTCCGTAAAATATAGTATACTTTGCAAAAAAAAGAGTGTTTCCTGCAGGGCCATACAAATGTTTCTCGTCTAAAAAATTGTTATTAAATTATGAATTTTATACTATTCACAACATGATTAAATTTAATTTTGTAATCAGATTGATAAAATTTTTAGTTTTATACTTCTCTATTAAAAGTGTAAGTACATTCAATATATATTCAGGATATATATGTATATATATATGATTTAAAAATAATTACGTATAAATAAATTCAGAAACTTCTATGATTCCCAGGAACACAAAAGAAATTCGTAAATGATTACTTTACTCACCCTAGACGGACCCACTACTCAAGTAATGGTGTTATAAGTTTGAAACTAAAACAGAATAAATCTGATATAGAAATATATTTATCTTATGCATATATATTCACTTTTTTTTACAAAGCATTTTCCCCATTACATGCATTTAGTATAAAGTTGTTATAATAATCCTTTTGGTTTATCATTTTATTTATTTATATTGTAAAAAATAACAATTTTCAAGTTAATAAATATGACACTAATCTATTCGTATGTTAATAAACTTAGAGAAATTGCTGTAAAGAATTTAATGTCAATGATAAATGTATAGCTAAATGCTTAGGAACTTTATGATGGGTGCTATTCTCGAAGTCTTATCGTTTGCAATAAAAAGTACTAAATTAGCGGGTTTTTAAACAAATCACTGTAATTGACACAGTTTAGGATTTTAACTCTGTCAGGTCAAATAAGCGCAAATTTAAGAAGCAAAATAAAGCTGCTAATCGCTAATCCTGATAAAATCCCTAGGCATAATAGCTCGGAAAGTAGCACTATTGATCATGCAATCACTATGGATTTCGAGAAAGAGGAATCCATCTTTAGCGATACTAGCCATAATAAAATTCCTGTTAGTAAAAAACCTAAAACTATTAAAGTTTATGTTATCTCAAATGTAATCGACTTTTTTAATTCTCTTTCAGAAAACGATAGATTCGAATTTGAAGCTAAAATGGCGGATAAATATATGAAAATCTTCCCTGTTAGTATTCGGGATATAATGGCTATACACGAATTTTTTTAAAGAAAAGCAAATCCATCATTATATAGTTCTTGATACGCAAATTCCGATTAAAGCGGTTTTTAGAAGATTAGCCCGATCTACTGTTAATGATCTTTTAAAAGAAACCTTAAACTGTAAAGATTTTTGTGTCCAAAAAATCTTCCCAAATGAAGAGTAAACGCGACGGAAAAATTCTTCCGATATTTTTGGACGAACTTCCCTAAAAATTAAACGTCTAATGAAATATTTAACAACCGTAATATCTTCAGTATTAGAGTTACTCAACAGTATCCTTAATACAATCTATGGGCAAATGTTTCTGTTTCTAAATTGCTTGTTTTCAGTGAAATAATGGCAAATTCTAAATGTAAATCTAAATAATTTATTAATCCTCTTAAATAATTGGAAAACGAGAAATGTAAAAAAAAAAAAAACTACGTAGATTTGTTTGAGCAATCCGTTATGTCCGCAGTGACGTCATCCATCATGACCTAAAAATTAGTCCTATTTTTGGTGAGATGAAAAAACTTGCCACTAAATTTCACAGGTCAATCCCTTCAGTAAGGAATCCTGAGTTGAACTCTAATCCCACTTTTGATGCTAGGGTGGGCAGGGGGCGGAAACGTCCCCTGGCTATCTTAGCTATGGATAATGACTTTATTCCTTGCTCAAAAACATCGAGACGTAACCCTTCGGGAGTTATTTAAACGCAGAATTCCCCTACAAATTCACTATTTCCCTAGACCGAAAGAAGTTTTCGTCTAGATTTGGCAACTTCCCCGACGTCATGCAATCTGTTGTTATTTTGAACAACAGCCGCGAGTGCAACCTTCCTAAATAATTTTATTTTTCGGTATTAAATTATTTTTAATGGCTCTTAATCTGTTTTTAATTGTTCTTAAATTTTAACCTATTATTTTTATAGTAAACTTAATATTTTGTTCTTTTTTCTCTGCCCTTCTGGGTCAGAGACTGCCTATGACGTCATAGTCCTAGCTGCATTCAGCGATTCTGGTCAGGATAGCCCCTCCTGTAATTTCATTGGCCGAGAGGAAGCTGCTCACGAGATCCTCGGCTTTTCTATTTAAACCCCGGTTTTTGACCCCCAGCTTCAGTCCTTCCAAAACCGCCGGTGTGTGCACTTCTCTCCAAAAACCGATAAGCAAAGTGCTCTTTTCAGAGTTAGACGAAACAATGGCTGCTGCCATGCTTACGACAGAATCAGAAACTCCCGCCGAAGCCAGAAATTGCCTGGAAGAACAAGCGGGACCCTCTGTGCAGTCGGTTCCGAAATTTGATATCCAATGCTTCATTCCGTATAAAAGGATTGATCGAATGCGGTCTTTCATAGATATCGAAGTCATTTCTCCTTTCGTTAAAGAGTATGTTAAACGAGGCAATGCAAATGCAGATACGATAGTAGCGAAAGCTATAGAGAGACAGTCGAAAACTGAGGAGTCTAAAAATTGCCTCTCTAAACCTAAAAACTCCACAAAGACGGTTTTGAAACCTAAGGCAGTGCCTGGCTTTGTGAAAAATCCTAAAAAAGTAGGCAAGTCATCGAAATTACTGGTTAAAAAGATTTGGACCAGAAAAAAGGTGAAAAAGTAGACTATAACGAGCGAAGGAAATTAAAAAAATAAAAGGCTCTTTTCAGAGCCACACAAATAAATTTTTATTAATTATTTCTCACCCCCCCCCCCATTTCTACGCATACACGTTTATAGAAATAACCTTGTTAGCTGGAAGATTTCCTCCAACTGCATTTTAAGTGGGAGTGTTTAGCGACAATAGAGGTTAATTTGCCGAGATTTCCAAAATGTGTCATTTAACACTAGAACTACCGATGTTAAATATATACCTAGTTTTACCGCATCCGTCAAATTGACTGATTTTTGATCATGGCTTTCATTATAAATTTCGACTTAATTAATGTAAATAAAAGAATATAATTTAACGAAAACAACACTTATTATAATAATTCATTAAGTATTAATAATAATTAAAAAAACAGTTTCTATTTGCGTTATAGTATAGCACATTTGGTAGGTATGAAATAACTATGTGGCAGATATGTTACAAGTACATGTTATCTTAGATGAACACTTGCCACAAACATATTTGCTGCATACATTGCAGGTATAAATCGCTCTGTTTTGTTACACAATCGAATTTGGCAAGATTTGGGTTCATAAAGGATTTTTCTTTGTGTTTTCTGGAGTACAATCCATTGCTTTCCGTTCTTGTGTTTGGGACTCTTTCTGCTTCTTTTCTGCAGCACCTATATTCACTGGAGAGTTCTTCGAATAATTGAAATAAAAATTGTTTTCTAGTTGTATTTTGAACACAAGTCTCTTTATATTAATGTCCAAAATATTATAAAATACCTGCAAAGGCCATCTACGTGACCTTGCTTTTCGGTCTATTTGCTAGCCATTTGGTCAACTTGTAAAACGACACAGTTGCAGAAATTTGTTTTCGATTAGAAGCAATTTTTACCGGATTTATGTTTCGAGCTAAAAAGTAGTACTTTTTATTACGAGGCTTAGTTTTGTAAATTGTTAGAACAAATATCATTTGATTTGCAGAGTTTTGTGGAGAAAAGAGCCATGTTATCATTTAAAACTGTAGCTATTTACGGACATTCTCTTTTATTTGCTCGCATAGTTCCAACAAGGCCTTTTTTTTTGGCCAATAGCTTCTTTACGAGTTGTTTACTTCTAAAAAAAATTATCCGTTGTTATATTTCTCCCACAATGTACATATTTTTTTTACAGGATTCAAAACTATAAATTCATTAAAAGGTACTCCTGATGGTCTAAGTTCATCTGAGCCTGAATAGGGAAACACATTTATAAGATATTTACTTCGCACGTCTATAGCTAACCAAAACTTAATTCCGAATTTGTCCGGGTTATTGGGCACATATTTCAGAAATCTGCATCTTGCCTTTGTGGGAAACAGTTGATCATCTACCTTTATATTCTGATCTGGTTTGTAACAAGTTTGACAGTTATTAATAATGGACTTCCACATTTCGGAAGCTAATCCAAATTTGTCAGTTCGTAAGAGAACACTCCTCTCGCTTTTTTTTTTTTTTTTTTTTTTGTCGAAATGAATGAATATCATAATTTCTGAAAATCTGTTTCTACTCATACTTTCGTGAAGGAAAGAAGGTCCCCATTTTTCTGACCAAAAATAGGATAATTTCTAATTTCTCGCTTCGTAGGCTCCTCGAGAATACAAAATAGCTACAAACGCATATAATTCTTCAATAGCAATTTTCCAAACGTCCTTCTGTAAAATATTTTTGGCCTCGAGTAAACTGAATCCTAATCGACTCAAAATAAATCCCATTAAAACGGCTGCCGAACACTTTGGATCATTCAACTTTGAAATTGCCAAAGCCGTCATTTTAATGGTCTTGGTATAAATAGGTGTAGGCCATACTGATTATGGAAATTAAAGCAGGTGAGTGGAAACTGAAAAGGAATATTTAACTACAGTAAATTCTGTCTAAGGCGGACTGTGTGCAAGCCGGAAATCTGTCTACCGCGGAAAATTTTTCAAATCCCGGCGAACCCATAGAAAATAACATTAATTCTTGCTGCATAAGGCGGAATCTGTTTAACGCGGAAACGGAAAGGATTTTAAGGTCCCACCGAAACCAAAATTTTGCATAAGGTTGGAAAAAGGATAATTTAAAAATGAGAACTTTAAAACGGATAAGTCAAATACTCAATGTCGAGCATGTTAGTTAAATTTCCTAACACTTTGAAAAAGTTAATTCAAAAGGACAGGAACTGTTTAAATTTTAAGGAATTGTGCCATTTTTTTATATGCAAAATTATATTAAAACTTAATATTTCTAGTAGAATGAGCATTTATCAAAACATATATTTTCGAAAGTGCATATATTATACTTTAAGGATGCACTCAAATTCAAAGTTATAGCGTTCTGTCTCATTCTCGAAGTTTATTGGGGGGGGGGGGGATTGTTAGGGGTTTTTTGTGTGTGTGTGTGTGTAAACTTCCATATCGCATGTATTACAGCAGTACTAATAAATTGAATAGCGTCTCTCGTTTATCTATAAAGACAAAAGATCTTTCCTAATTTCAGTTATCTACCGATTTTCGAGTAAGGAAAATCAATAAAAAATCATCGAATTCAAGGATTTTTTTTTTTTTGGGGGGGGGGAGAATTTTTGCATAAGCCTTAATATTGTCTACCACGGAAAATTTTCTGAGTCCTGATCGATTCCGCCTTAGACAGAGTTTACTGTATTCTTATATTTCATTAAAATTCGTATCATAAAATTCTAGAACAATACATAAATTATATCAAATTTTTAAGCATGAAATTTGAAAACCGTCAAAATGAGGGTCTTGGTAGTTCTAGTGTTAATTTTTTTTTTTTAACGTAAATAATCACAGAATACGTCAGATTTTGTGAGGTTTCTATGGATAAAAATATTTTGTTTCGGAAAATTTATTAAACATTATATTCTTTTAAAATTATTTTTAATATTGTCAGATTTTAAATGCGAGATATATTTTTGAATGTGCATTTTTTGAAATTCTTTACATGCCAGTATAATCCGGAGTTGAATTAGCGGTTTCTCAAATGATTTGCATTTATAATATTTTTCATATTTTCGTATTTATTTCAAAAATCAGTCTTGGCAAAAAATAATTAATAAGTTTGTTTATATATGGAAATATATACATCTAATGAATATTGCATCTTAATAAGCAATATGTTTCCGTAAAATATAGTATACTTTGCAAAAAAAAGAGTGTTTCCTGCAGGGCCATACAAATGTTTCTCGTCTAAAAAATTGTTATTAAATTATGAATTTTACACTATTCACAACATGATTAAATTTAATTTTGTAATCAGATTGATAAAATTTTTAGTTTTATACTTCTCTATTAAAAGTGTAAGTACATTCAATATATATTCAGGATATATATGTATATATATATGATTTAAAAATAATTACGTATAAATAAATTCAGAAACTTCTATGATTCCCAGGAACACAAAAGAAATTCGTAAATGATTACTTTACTCACCCTAGACGGACCCACTACTCAAGTAATGGTGTTATAAGTTTGAAACTAAAACAGAATAAATCTGATATAGAAATATATTTATCTTATGCATATATATTCACTTTTTTTTACAAAGCATTTTCCCCATTACATGCATTTAGTATAAAGTTGTTATAATAATCCTTTTGGTTTATCATTTTATTTATTTATATTGTAAAAAATAACAATTTTCAAGTTAATAAATATGCCACTAATCTATTCGTATGTTAATAAACTTAGAGAAATTGCTGTAAAGAATTTAATGTCAATGATAAATGTATAGCTAAATGCTTAGGAACTTTATGATGGGTACTATTCTCGAAGTCTTATCGTTTGCAATAAAAAGTACTAAATTAGCGGGTTTTTAAACAAATCACTCTAATTGACACAGTTTAGGATTTTAACTCTGTCAGGTCAAATAAGCGCAAATTTAAGAAGCAAAATAAAGCTGCTAATCGCTAATCCTGATAAAATCCCTAGGCATAATAGCTCGGAAAGTAGCACTATTGATCATGCAATCACTATGGATTTCGAGAAAGAGGAATCCATCTTTAGCGATACTAGCCATAATAAAATTCCTGTTAGTAAAAAACCTAAAACTATTAAAGTTTATGTTATCTCAAATGTAATCGACTTTTTTAATTCTCTTTCAGAAAACGATAGATTCGAATTTGAAGCTAAAATGGCGGATAAATATATGAAAATCTTCCCTGTTAGTATTCGGGATATAATGGCTATACACGAATTTTTTTAAAGAAAAGCAAATCCATCATTATATAGTTCTTGATACGCAAATTCCGATTAAAGCGGTTTTTAGAAGATTAGCCCGATCTACTGTTAATGATCTTTTAAAAGAAACCTTAAACTGTAAAGATTTTTGTGTCCAAAAAATCTTCCCAAATGAAGAGTAAACGCGACGGAAAAATTCTTCCGATATTTTTGGACGAACTTCCCTAAAAATTAAACGTCTAATGAAATATTTAACAACCGTAATATCTTCAGTATTAGAGTTACTCAACAGTATCCTTAATACAATCTATGGGCAAATGTTTCTGTTTCTAAATTGCTTGTTTTCAGTGAAATAATGGCAAATTCTAAATGTAAATCTAAATAATTTATTAATCCTCTTAAATAATTGGAAAACGAGAAATGTAAAAAAAAAAAAAAAAAAAAAAAAAAAAAAAAAACTACGTAGATTTGTTTGAGCAATCCGTTATGTCCGCAATGACGTCATCCATCATGACCTAAAAATTAGTCCTATTTTTGGTGAGATCAAAAAACTTGCCACTAAATTTCACAGGTCAATCCCTTCAGTAAGGAATCCTGCGTTGAACTCTAGTCGCACTTATGATGCTAGGGTGGGCAGGGGGCGGAAACGTCCCCTGGCTATCTTAGCTATGGATAATGACTTTATTCCTTGCTCAAAAACATCGAAACGTAACCCTTCGGGAGTTATTTAAACGCAGAATTCCCCTACAAATTCACTATTTCCCTAGACCGAAAGAAGTTTTCGTCTAGATTTGGCAACTTCCCCGACGTCATGCAATCTGTTGTTATTTTGAACAACAGCCGCGAGTGCAACCTTCCTAAATAATTTTATTTTTCGGTATTAAATTATTTTTAATGGCTCTTAATCTGTTTTTAATTGTTCTTAAATTTTAACCTATTATTTTTATAGTAAACTTAATATTTTGTTCTTTTTTCTCTGCCCTTCTGGGTCAGAGACTGCCTATGACGTCATAGTCCTAGCTGCATTCAGCGATTCTGGTCAGGATAGCCCCTCCTGTAATTTCATTGGCCGAGAGGAAGCTGCTCACGAGATCCTCGGCTTTTCTATTTAAACCCCGGTTTTTGACCCCCAGCTTCAGTCCTTCCAAAACCGCCGGTGTGTGCACTTCTCTCCAAAAACCGATAAGCAAAGTGCTCTTTTCAGAGTTAGACGAAACAATGGCTGCTGCCATGCTTACG
The DNA here is from genome assembly GCA_963932465.1 of Maratus speciosus. Taxonomy (NCBI): domain Eukaryota; kingdom Metazoa; phylum Arthropoda; class Arachnida; order Araneae; family Salticidae; genus Maratus; species Maratus speciosus. Next base: position 461,304,635 of record OZ010799.1, on the reverse strand, counting down.
ACAGAATCAGAAACTCCCGCCGAAGCCAGAAATTGCCTGGAAGAACAAGCGGGACCCTCTGTGCAGTCGGTTCCGAAATTTGATATCCAATGCTTCATTCCGTATAAAAGGATTGATCGAATGCGGTCTTTCATAGATATCGAAGTCATTTCTCCTTTCGTTAAAGAGTATGTTAAACGAGGCAATGCAAATGCAGATACGATAGTAGCGAAAGCTATAGAGAGACAGTCGAAAACTGAGGAGTCTAAAAATTGCCTCTCTAAACCTAAAAACTCCACAAAGACGGTTTTGAAACCTAAGGCAGTGCCTGGCTTTGTGAAAAATCCTAAAAAAGTAGGCAAGTCATCGAAATTACTGGTTAAAAAGACGAGGACCAGAAAAAAGGTGATAAAGTAGACTGTAACGAGCGAAGGAAATTAAAAAAATAAAAGGCTCTTTTCAGAGCCACACAAATAAATTTTTATTAATTATTTCTCACCCCCCCCCCATTTCTATGCATACACGTTTATAGAAATAACCTTGTTAGCTGGAAGATTTCCTCCAACTGCATTTTAAGTGGGAGTGTTTAGCGACAATAGAGGTTAATTTGCCGAGATTTCCAAAATGTGTCATTTAACACTAGAACTACCGATGTTAAATATATACCTAGTTTTACCGCATCCGTCAAATTGACTGATTTTTGATCATGGCTTTCATTATAAATTTCGACTTAATTAATGTAAATAAAAGAATATAATTTAACGAAAACAACACTTATTATAATAATTCATTAAGTATTAATAATAATTAAAAAAACAGTTTCTATTTGCGTTATAGTATAGCACATTTGGTAGGTATGAAATAACTATGTGGCAGATATGTTACAAGTACATGTTATCTTAGATGAACACTTGCCACAAACATATTTGCTGCATACATTGCAGGTATAAATCGCTCTGTTTTGTTACACAATCGAATTTGGCAAGATTTGGGTTCATAAAGGATTTTTCTTTGTGTTTTCTGGAGTACAATCCATTGCTTTCCGTTCTTGCGTTTGGGACTCTTTCTGCTTCTTTTCTGCAGCACCTATATTCACTGGAGAGTTCTTCGAATAATTGAAATAAAAATTGTTTTCTAGTTGTATTTTGAACACAAGTCTCTTTATATTAATGTCCAAAATATTATAAAATACCTGCAAAGGCCATCTACGTGACCTTGCTTTTCGCTCTATTTGCTAGCCATTTGGTCAACTAGTAAAACGACACAGTTGCAGAAATTTGTTTTCGATTAGAAGCAATTTTTACCGGATTTATGTTTCGAGCTAAAAAGTAGTACTTTTTATTACGAGGCTTAGTTTTGTAAATTGTTAGAACAAATATCATTTGATTTGCAGAGTTTTGTGGAGAAAAGAGCCATGTTATCATTTAAAACTGTAGCTATTTACGGACATTCTCTTTTATTTGCTCGCATAGTTCCAACAAGGCCTTTTTTTTGGCCAATAGCTTTTTTACGAGTTGTTTACTTCTAAAAAAAATTATCCGTTGTTATATTTCTCCCACAATGTACATATTTTTTTTACAGGATTAAAACTATAAATTCATTAAAAGGTACTCCTGATGGTCTAAGTTCATCTTTGCCTGAATAGGGAAACCCATTTATAAGATATTTACTTCGCACGTCTATAGCTAACCAAAACTTAATTCCGAATTTGTCCGGGTTATTGGGCACATATTTCAGAAATCTGCATCTTGCTTTTGTGGGAAACAGTTGATCATCTACCTTTATATTCTGATCTGGTTTGTAACAAGTTTGACAGTTATTAATAATGGACTTCCACATTTCGGAAGCTAATCCAAATTTGTCAGTTCGTAAGAGAACACTCCTCTCGCTTTTTTTTTTTTTTTTTTTTGTCGAAATGAATGAATATCATAATTTCTGAAAATCTGTTTCTACTCATACTTTCGTGAAGGAAAGAAGGTCCCCATTTTTCTGACCAAAAATAGGATAATTTCTAATTTCTCGCTTCGTAGCCTCCTCGAGCATACAAAATAGCTACAAACGCATATAATTCTTCAATAGTAATTTTCCAAACGTCCTTCTGTAAAATATTTTTGGCCTCGAGTAAACTGAATCCTAATCGACTCAAAATAAATCCCATTAAAACGGCTGCCGAACACTTTGGATCATTTAACTTTGAAATTGCCAAAGCCGTCATTTTAATGGTCTTGGTATAAATAGGTGTAGGCCATACTGATTATGGAAATTAAAGCACGTGAGTGGAAACTGAATAGGAATATTTAACTATTCTTATATTTCATTAAAAGTCGTATCATAAAATTCTAGAACAATACATAAATTATATCAAATTTTTAAGCATGAAATTTGAAAACCGTCAAAATGAGGGTCTTGGTAGTTCTAGTGTTAATTTTTTTTTTAACGTAAATACTCACAGAATACGTCAGATTTTGCGAGGTTTCTATGGATAAAAATACTTTGTTTCGGAAAATTTATTAAACATTATATTCTTTTAAAATTATTTTTAATATTGTCAGATTTGAAATGCGAGATATGTTTTTGAATGTGCATTCTTTTGAAATTCTTTACATGCCAGTATAATCCGGATTCGAATTAGCGGTTTCTCAAATAATTTGCATTTATAATATTTTTCATATTGTCGTATTTATTTCAAAAATCTGTCTTGGCAAAAAAATAATTAATAAGTTTGTTTATATATGGAAATATATACATCTAATGAATATTGCATCTTAATAAGCAATATGTTTCCGTAAAATCTAGTATACTTTGCAAAAAAAAAAAAAAGTGTTTCCTGCAGGGCCATACAAATGTTCCTCGTCTAAAAAATTGTTATTAAATTATGAATTTTACACTATTCACAACATGATTAAATTTAATTTTTTAATCAGATTGATAAAATTTTTAGTTTTATACTTCTCTATTAAAAGTGTAAGTACATTCAATATATATTCAGGATATATATGTATATATATATGATTTAAAAATAATTACGTATAAATAAATTCAGAAACTTCTATGATTCCCAGGAACACAAAAGAAATTCGTAAATGATTACTTTACTCACCCTAGACGGACCCACTACTCAAGTAATGGTGTTATAAGTTTGAAACTAAAACAGAATAAATCTGATATAGAAATATATTTATCTTATGCATATATATTCACTTTTTTTTTACAAAGCATTTTCCCCATTACATGCATTTAGTATAAAGTTGTTATAATAATCCTTGTGGTTTATCATTTTATTTATTTATATTGTAAAAAATAACAATTTTCCAGTTAATAAATATGACACTAATCTATTCGTATGCTAATAAACTTAGAGAAATTGCTGTAAAGAATTTAATGTCAATGATAAATGTATAGCTAAATGCTTAGGAACTTTATGATGGGTGCTATTCTCGAAGTCTTATCGTTTGCAATAAAAAGTACTAAATTAGCGGGTTTTTAAACAAATCACTCTAATTGACACAGTTTAGGATTTTAACTCTGTCAGGTCAAATAAGCGCAAATTTAAGAAGCAAAATAAAGCTGCTAATCGCTAATCCTGATAAAATCCCTAGGCATAATAGCTCGGAAAGTAGCACTATTGATCATGCAATCACTATGGATTTCGAGAAAGAGGAATCCATCTTTAGCGATACTAGCCATAATAAAATTCCTGTTAGTAAAAAACCTAAAACTATTAAAGTTTATGTTATCTCAAATGTAATCGACTTTTTTAATTCTCTTTCAGAAAACGATAGATTCGAATTTGAAGCTAAAATGGCGGATAAATATATGAAAATCTTCCCTGTTAGTATTCGGGATATAATGGCTATACACGAATTTTTTTAAAGAAAAGCAAATCCATCATTATATAGTTCTTGATACGCAAATTCCGATTAAAGCGGTTTTTAGAAGATTAGCCCGATCTACTGTTAATGATCTTTTAAATGAAACCTTAAACTGTAAAGATTTTTGTGTCCAAAAAATCTTCCCAAATGAAGAGTAAACGCGACGGAAAAATTCTTCCGATATTTTTGGACGAACTTCCCTAAAAATTAAACGTCTAATGAAATATTTAACAACCGTAATATCTTCAGTATTAGAGTTACTCAACAGTATCCTTAATACAATCTATGGGCAAATGTTTCTGTTTCTAAATTGCTTGTTTTCAGTGAAATAATGGCAAATTCTAAATGTAAATCTAAATAATTTATTTATCCTCTTAAATAATTGGAAAACGAGAAATGTAAAAAAAAAAAACCCCTGGCTATCTTAGCTATGGATAATGACTTTATTCCTTGCTCAAAAGATCGAGACGTAACCCTTCGGGAGTTATTTAAACGCAGAATTCCCCTGCAAATTCACTATTTCCCTAGACCGAAAGAAGTTTTCGTCTAGATTTTGCAACTTCCCCGACGTCATGCAATCTGTTGTTATTTTGAACAACAGCCGCGAGTGCAACCTTCCTAAATAATTTTATTTTTCGGTATTAATTTATTTTTAATGGCTCTTAATCTGTTTTTAATTGTTCTTAAATTTTAACCTATTATTTTTATAGTAAACTTAATATTTTGTTCTTTTTTCTCTGCCCTTCTGGGTCAGAGACTGCCTATGACGTCATAGTCCTAGCTGCATTCAGCGATTCTGGTCAGGATAGCCCCTCCTGTAATTTCATTGGCCGAGAGGAAGCTGCTCACGAGATCCTCGGCTTTTCTATTTAAACCCCGGTTTTTGACCCCCAGCTTCAGTCCTTCCAAAACCGCCGGTGTGTGCACTTCTCTCCAGAAACCGGTAAGCAAAGTGCTCTTTTCAGAGTTAGACGAAACAATGGCTGCTGCCATGCTTACGACAGAATCAGAAACTCCCGCCGAAGCCAGAAATTGCCTGGAAGAACAAGCGGGACCCTCTGTGCAGTCGGTTCCGAAATTTGATATCCAATGCTTCATTCCGTATAAAAGGATTGACCGAATGCGGTCTTTCATAGATATCGAAGTCATTTCTCCTTTCGTTAAAGAGTATGTTAAACGAGGCAATGCAAATGCAGATACGATAGTAGCGAAAGCTATAGAGAGACAGTCGAAAACTGAGGAGTCTAAAAATTGCCTCTCTAAACCTAAAAACTCCACAAAGACGGTTTTGAAACCTAAGGCAGTGCCTGGCTTTGTGAAAAATCCTAAAAAAGTAGGCAAGTCATCGAAATTACTGGTTAAAAAGACGAGGACCAGAAAAAAGATGAAAAAGTAGACTATAACGAGCGAAGGAAATTAAAAAAATAAAAGGCTCTTTTCAGAGCCACACAAATAAATTTTTATTAAATATTTCTCACCCCCCCCCCCCATTTCTACGCATACACGTTTATAGAAATAACCTTGTTAGCTGGAAGATTTCCTCCAACTGCATTTTAAGTGGGAGTGTTTAGCGACAATAGAGGTTAATTTGCAGAGATTTCCAAAATGTGTCATTTAACACTAGAACTACCGATGTTAAATATATACCTAGTTTTACCGCATCCGTCAAATTGACTGATTTTTGATCATGGCTTTCATTATAAATTTCGACTTAATTAATGTAAATAAAAGAATATAATTTAACGAAAACAACACTTATTATAATAATTCATTAAGTATTAATAATAATTAAAAAAACAGTTTCTATTTGCATTATAGTATAGCACATTTGGTAGGTATGAAATAACTATGTGGCAGATGTGTTACAAGTACATGTTATCTTAGATGAACACTTGCCACAAACATATTTGCTGCATACATTGCAGGTATAAATCGCTCTGTTTTGTTACACAATCGAATTTGGCAAGATTTGGGTTCATAAAGGATTTTTCTTTGTGTTTTCTGGAGTACAATCCATTGCTTTCCGTTCTTGTGTTTGGGACTCTTTCTGCTTCTTTTCTGCAGCACCTATATTCACTGGAGAGTTCTTCGAATAATTGAAATAAAAATTGTTTTCTAGTTGTATTTTGAACACAAGTCTCTTTATATTAATGTCCAAAATATTATAAAATACCTGCAAAGGCCATCTACGTGACCTTGCTTTTCGCTCTATTTGCTGGCCATTTGGTCAAATTGTAAAACGACACGGTTGCAGAAATTTGTTTTCGATTAGAAGCAATTTTTACCGGATTTATGTTTCGAGCTAAAAAGTAGTACTTTTTATTACGAGGCTTAGTTTTGTAAATTGTTAGAACAAATATCATTTGATTTGCAGAGTTTTGTGGAGAAAAGAGCCATGTTATCATTTAAAACTGTAGCTATTTACGGACATTCTCTTTTATTTGCTCGCATAGTTCCAACAAGGCCTTTTTTTGGCCAATAGCTTCTTTACGAGTTGTTTACTTCTAAAAAAAAATATCCGTTGTTATATTTCTCCCACAATGTACATATTTTTTTTACAGGATTCAAAACTACAAATTCATTAAAAGGTACTCCTGATGGTCTAAGTTCATCTTTGCCTAAATAGGGAAAGCCATTTATAAGATATTTACTGCGCACGTCTATAGCTAACCAAAACTTAATTCCGAATTTGTCCGGGTTATTGGGCACATATTTCAGAAATCTGCATCTTGCCTTTGTGGGAAACAGTTGATCATCTACCTTTATATTCTGATCTGGTTTGTAACAAGCTTGACAGTTATTAATAATGGACTTCTACGTTTCGGAAGCTAATCCAAATTTGTCAGTTCGTAAGAGAACACTCCTCTCGCTTTTTTTTTTTTTTTTTTTTGTATAAATGAATGAATATCATAATTTCTGAAAATCTGTTTCTACTCATACTTTCGTGAAGGAAAGAAGGTCCCCATTTTTCTGACCAAAAATAGGATAATTTCTAATTTCTAGCTTCGTAGGCTCCTCGAGCATACAAAATAGCTACAAACGCATATAATTCTTCAATAGTAATTTTCCAAACGTCCTTCTGTAAAATAATTTTGGCCTCGAGTAAACTGAATCCTAATCGACTCAAAATAAATCCCATTAAAACGGCTGCCGAACACTTTGGATCATTTAACTTTGAAATTGCCAAAGCCGTCATTTTAATGGTCTTGGTATAAATAGGTGTAGGCCATACTGATTATGGAAATTAAAGCACGTGAGTGGAAACTGAATAGGAATATTTAACTATTCTTATATTTCATTAAAAGTCGTATCATAATAAGTCTAGAACAATACATAAATTATATCAAATTTTTAAGCATGAAATTTGAAAACCGTCAAAATGAGGGTCTTGGTAGTTCTAGTGTTAATTTTTTTTTTAACGTAAATACTCACAGAATACGTCAGATTTTGCGAGGTTTCTATGGATAAAAATATTTTGTTTCGGAAAATTTATTAAACATTATATTCTTTTAAAATTATTTTTAATATTGTCAGATTTGAAATGCGAGATATGTTTTTGAATGTGCATTCTTTTGAAATTCTTTACATGCCAGTATAATCCGGATTCGAATTAGCGGTTTCTCAAATGATTTGCATTTATAATATTTTTCATATTGTCGAAATTTATTTCAAAAATCTGTCTTGGCAAAAAAATAATTAATAAGTTTGTTTATATATGGAAATATATACATCTAATGAATATTGCATCTTAATAAGCAATATGTTTCCGTAAAATCTAGTATACTTTGCAAAAAAAAAAAAAGTGTTTCCTGCAGGGCCATACAAATGTTTCTCGTCTAAAAAATTGTTATTAAATTATGAATTTTACACTATTCACAACATGATTAAATTTAATTTTGTAATCAGATTGATAAAATTTTTAGTTTTATACTTCTCTATTAAAAGTGTAAGTACATTCAATATATATTCAGGATATATATGTATATATATATGATTTAAAAATAATTACGTATAAATAAATTCAGAAACTTCTATGATTCCCAGGAACACAAAAGAAATTCGTAAATGATTACTTTACTCACCCTAGACGGACCCACTACTCAAGTAATGGTGTTATAAGTTTGAAACTAAAACAGAATAAATCTGATATAGAAATATATTTATCTTATGCATATATATTCACTTTTTTTTTACAAAGCATTTTTCCCATTACATACATATAGTATAAAGTTGTTATAATAATCCTTTTGGTTTATCATTTTATTTATTTATATTGTAAAAAATAACAATTTTCCAGTTAATAAATATGACACTAATCTATTCGTATGTTAATAAACTTAGAGAAATTGTTGTAAAGAATTTAATGTCAATGATAAATGTATAGCTAAATGCTTAGGAACTTTATGATGGGTGCTATTCTCGAAGTCTTATCGTTTGCAATAAAAAGTACTAAATTAGCGGGTTTTTAAACAAATCACTCTAATTGACACAGTTTAGGATTTTAACTCTGTCAGGTCAAATAAGCGCAAATTTAAGAAGCAAAATAAAGCTGCTAATCGCTAATCCTGATAAAATCCCTAGGCATAATAGCTCGGAAAGTAGCACTATTGATCATGCAATCACTATGGATTTCGAGAAAGTGGAATCCATCTTTAGCGATACTAGCCATAATAAAATTCCTGTTAGTAAAAAACCTAAAACCATTAAAGTTTATGTTATCTCAAATGTAATCGACTTTTTTAATTCTCTTTCAGAAAACGATAGATTCGAATTTGAAGCTAAAATGGCGGATAAATATATGAAAATCTTCCCTGTTAGTATTCGGGATATAGTGGCTATACACGAATTTTTTTAAAGAAAAGCAAATCCATCATTATATAGTTCTTGATACGCAAATTCCGATTAAAGCGGTTTTTAGAAGATTAGCCCGATCTACTGTTAATGATCTTTTAAAAGAAACCTTAAACTGTAAAGATTTTTGTGTCCAAAAAATCTTCCCAAATGAAGAGTAAACGCGACGGAAAAATTCTTCCGATATTTTTGGACGAACTTCCCTAAAAATTAAACGTCTAATGAAATATTTAACAACCGTAATATCTTCAGTATTAGCGTTACTCAACAGTATCCTTAATACAATCTATGGGCAAATGTTTCTGTTTCTAAATTGGTTGTTTTCGGTGAAATAATGGCAAATTCTAAATGTAAATCTAAATAATTTATTAATCCTCTTAAATAATTAGAAAATGAGAAATGTAAAAAAAAAAAAAAAAAAAAAAACTACGTAGATTTGTTTGAGCAATCCGTTATGTCCGCAATGACGTCATCCATCATAACCTAAAAATTAGTCCTATTTTTGGTGAGATCAAAAAACTTGCCACTAAATTTCACAGGTCAATCCCTTCAGTAAGGAATCCTGCGTTGAACTCTAATCGCACTTATGATGCTAGGGTGGGCAGGGGGCGGAAACGTCCCCTGGCTATCTTAGCTATGGATAATGACTTTACTCCTTGCTCAAAAACATCGAGACGTAACCCTTCGGGAGTTATTTAAATGCAGAATTCCCCTGCAAATTCTCTATTTCCCTAGACCGAAAGAAGTTTTCGTCTAGATTTGGCAACTTCCCCGACGTCATGCAATCTGTTGTTATTTTGAACAACAGCCGCGAGTGCAACCTTCCTAAATAATTTTATTTTTCGGTATTAAATTATTTTTAATGGCTCTTAATCTGTTTTTAATTGTTCTTAAATTTTAACCTATTATTTTTGTAGTAAACTTAATATTTTGTTCTTTTTTCTCTGCCCTTCTGGGCCAGAGACTGCCTATGACGTCATAGTCCCAGCTCCTTTCACCGATTCTGGCAAGGATAGCCCCTCCTGTAATTCCATTGGCCGAGAGGAAGCTGCTCACGAGATCCTCGGTTTTTCTATTTAAACCCCGGTTTTTGACCCCCAGCTTCAGTCCTTCCAAAACCGCCGGTATGTGCACTTCTCTCCAGAAACCGGTAAGCAAAGTGCTCTTTTCAGAGTTAGACGAAACAATTGCTGCTGCCATGCTTACGACAGAATCAGAAACTCCCGCCGAAGCGAGAAATTGCCTGGAAGAACAAGCGGGACCCTCTGTGCAGTCGGTTCCGAAATTTGATATCCAGTGCTTCATTCCGTATAAAAGGATTGACCGAATGCGGTCTTTCATAGATATCGAAGTCATTTCCCCTTTCGTTAAAGAGTATGTTAAACGAGGCAATGCAAATGCAGATACGATAGTAGCGAAAGCTATAGAGAGACAGTCGAAAACCGAGGAGTCTAAAAATTGCCTCTCTAAATCTAAAAACTCCACAAAGACGGTTTTGAAACCTAAGGCAGTGCCTGGCTTTGTGAAAAATCCTAAAAAAGTAGGCAAGTCATCGAAATTACTGGTTAAAAAGACGAGGAACAGAAAAAAGTTGAAAAAGTAGACTATAACGAGCGAAGGAAATTAAAAAATATAAAAGGCTCTTTTCAGAGCCACACAAATCAATTTTTATTAATTATTTCTCACCCGCACCCCCCCCCATTTCTACGCATACACGTTTATAGAAATAACCTTCTTAGCTGGAAGATTTCCTCCAAATGCATTTTAAGTGCAAGTGTTTAGAGACAATAGAGGTTAATTCGCCGAGATTTCCAAAATTTGTCTTATAATATTTTTTTAAAAAACGTAAATGATCACATCAAATTTTGGGAGGTTTCCATGGATAAAAATATTTTGTTTCGAAAAATTTATTATACATTATAATCATTTAAAATTATTTTTAATATTGTCATATTTCAAATGTGAGTTACGTTTTTGAATGAGCATTCTTTTGAAATTCTTTACATACCAGTTTAATCCAGAGTCGAATTGGCTGTTTCTCAAATGATTTGCATTTATCATTTTTTCATATTGTTGGTGTTTATTTCAAAAACCTGTCTTGGCAAAAAAATAATTAATAAATCTGTTTATATATGGAAATATATACATTTAAGAAAATTGCATCTTAATAAGCAATATGTTTCCGTAAAATATCACTACTTTGTAAAAAAAAAAAAAAAGTACTTTCTGCAGCGTCATACAAATGTTTCTCGTCTAAAAAAAATTGTTATTAAATTATGAATTTTACACTATACACAACATGAATATATTTAATTTTGTAATCAGATTGATAAAATATTTAGTTTTATACGTCTCTATTAAAAGTGTAAGTATGTTCAATATATATTCAGGGTATATATATGAGGACATGAGTTTCAAAACTCGCCTTATCCAAAAAATCAAATTTTGGGAAATCGCGAAAAACCTGTAACTGCGACCCCGTGCATCGAATACCTCCAATTTTTTGTATACTTATAACTAGTTGCTCTGTGTTAAGTTGAAAAATGTTCTTTAATTCATTTAATTAATTAACTTGAAAAAGTTTCGGATAAGAAGAATTTTGTTGCCAACCTATGGATAAGAAGAGTTTTGTTGCCAACCTATGGATAAGAAGAGTTTTGTTGCCAATCGTGTATCATACTTGCTGAAAGAAATTAATAGTTTCTGTTTTTGGTCATCGGATGATAATATTTTGGATTTAGAAAAAACCTTACGAGAGCAATAAGTATGATTAAAATGTAGTATTACATTTTATTATGAAAAAAGCAAACTTATCAATGATCAAATAAATCTTATCATAAATAGATTATAATTAAAATAACTTTTTTTTAAAGAATGTAATATAATATAATCTATGTAATATTATATACATACACTATCTTCTTCTGTTTTGGTTCCTTAGAAATAATATTTTCACCAGAATTCTATCATGAGATCTTGCCCCCTCTGTCAGGCAATGTTGTTGAGGGAGAACTGGCTCTTTTCAGGGTTACGCTTCGGCATAACGTCGTTACCGGCATTGATAAAAGGCCCTTTTCAGGGCCATACAAATATAACAGTTTGTAATACAGTCGGACCTCGTTATCCCGATACCCGGTTTTCACGTCACTCTGCTTATCACGTCAGTTTTTCAAAGTACCGATTTTCTGTGTATGATTTTAATGTAAATAAACTCCGGATTTTACGTCGCTGAATATTTTTAAATCTGGATATCCCGACAGTTTAGGAAAATTGTCCATTTTTCATAACTCATCTTATATCCACAGAAATTAAGCAGTAAGAAATGTCTTAGCCAAACTTCTTATCCCCATTGAGATAAATGAGAAATTTTGCTTTAATTCTTTATCTGAATAAATAAACACACACTATGAATGCCCCACTTAAGCTTCAGATAGATGTATTAGTCTACTCGCGGTCTGTTTTTCTGGTCAGGTGGCGCTTTCTTGTGGTTATACGGCGTTTTTCATCCGACTAAACCCGAAGCAATGCCTTGAAATGATCAGAAATTATCTAACATCCATTTCTGAAACAACGAACATTGATTACAATTCATAGTATAATATTGAAAAAAGAATTCTATGAATCACATCTAGGGATAAGGAAATCTTAATTCATCAATATTTCATGTAACAAAAAAAAAAAAAAAAAAAAAAAAAAAAGTCATCATAAATCTTAATTTTTTCAATTTTGTTTTTGTGTGTATTTTGTTTTATAATATTGTTTTATTGCTTAAAACGGCAAGAACAGTTAGGAATTTAAAATTGTCTTAAATTAATTAAAAATACATTTTTTTATAAACATATTTTTCACCAACTCCTGTTACCGCGACACTCCGATTGTGACGACACATTTTTTCTGGTCATTAGAGTGTCTGTATAACGAGTTTCGAGTGTATTTCTAAATTAGAAGATTTGGTGTTCTAAAGTTAGTATAAACAAAATGTAATTTTCACCGACTGAGAATTACCGTAAAATTATTCAGCCATTTTATAGTTAAACTGCATTATTGCGATCAAAGAAACGACAGATGAACATGGTAACATGTTAGAATTCATATTAACTTTAATTTCTGTTTCACCGGGGGAATTAGATACATTGTATATAAAAATAAGCTTAATAATTTTAAATTTTATTCCTTTACAAATTCTCAATTTTCATTTTAAATATAGTGCGTTGGCTAATTTTTTTTTTACTATTAACCGCCACGAGTAATGTAATGTGATTAATTTTTTAACGTTACAGAATTTTATTAATACAGTCGGACCTTGTTATTCCGACACCCGGTTTTCACGTCAGTCCGCTTATCACGACAGTTTTTCAAAGTCCCGATTTTCTGTATATGATTTTAATGTAAATAAAATCCGGATTTTGCGTCGTTGAGAAATTTTTAACTCCGGATATCCCGACGGTTTAGGAAGATTGTCCATTTTTCATATAAGCACGGAAATTGAGCGGTAAGAAATGTCTTAGCCAAACTTTTCTCAAAGTGTCTAAAATAGCCATTGAGATAAATGAGAAATTTTACTTCAATCCTTTATCTGAATAAATAAAACCACACACTATGAATGACCCACTTAAGCTCCAGATAGACGTATCAGTCTACTCGCGGTCTTTTTGTTCTGTTCAGTCGGCGCTTTGTTGTGGTTACACGGCGTTTTTCATCCGACTAAAACCGAAGCATTTGCATTGCATTAAAACGATCCGAAATTATTTAACATCCATTTCCGAAACAACGAATATCGATTACAATTCAATGTATAATATTGGAAAAAGAATTATAGGAAGCACATCTAATGATAAGCAAACTTTAATTCCTCAATATTGCATGTAACAATAAAAAACAAGTCATCATAAATCTGATTTTTATTATTTTCAATTTTGTTTTTGTGTTTATTTTGCTTAAAATTGCAAGAACAGTTATTAATTTAAAATTGTTTTAAGTTACTTAAAAATACAGCTTTTTATAAACGAATTTTTCTCCAACTCCGGTTACCGCGATACCCCGCTTATGACGGCCCATTTTTCTGGTCATTAGAGTGTCGGGATAACGTGGTTCGACTGTAGTTTGAAATCATACTTCATAAACTCATAACCTTAGTATATTGGCTGATGGTCAGCGCAATCTGCCGCTGCAGAATGAACTTAACAATTTTTGAGTTTTTGGACCAGATAATCAATTTGGGTCGGAGAGTTAATAGCTTTGTTTAATAAATGTCTGCGTACGGTTTCTTGAAAATTGGTTTTATGGGAATATTTTATGAAATGAAAATTGCGGCAACGTAAAAGACCCAAGTAAAATCCCACATTAAACTTCTCCTCCAAGCTTAAAATTCAACTATTAGAATTATTTGTGATGCCCCCTATTATGTGTAATTTTCATCTCTACAAAGAATTAAATTTTCCTAGACTTAATGACTTCATTCAGCATTTAAATATTAACTTTCACCTCTCCCTTGAAATTTCTGAAAATAGTGCCTTAAATAATTTACCTAACTATGACATACACGACAACGCTAATCGTAAAAGACCCAAGTTCGGAATTATCTTAAATACTCTTCTTTAAAAAAAAAATTATTTTATTTTATTATTTTATAAGGTTCTTTTTATTGTTATTACACTTTATATTAACTACTTTATTTCACGCTATCTTTTCCCCTGACTGCAAACAGCAGCTCATACTCCGCCTTTGGCTCCTCCCTTTTCCTCCGTAGTCTATATTACAAGACGTTTCCCGTTCTTCTAGTCATTGATGCAAACCAAACTCCCACTTCTCACTCAGATAACAAAGACAACACACCAATCAACACATCCATTTCTAGTTATACCTCAGACTTCAAAGATATCTTCAAAACATTCCAGGATATGAAGGAGCTTACCAAATTTAACAAATTTTTACAATGTTTCAGAAACCTAGCTAAACGAATTAAAAACTGCGAGGACCCTATGCAAAGAATGTTTATTATAATGGACACGTTCGACGGTCTGGTCACGGAATTTAACGCTATTTATCATGACTAATACAACTAACTCAACTTCTTCCTTTTCGTCCCTTGTTTTTCTTACATGGAATTGTAATTCTCTTGATACTCGCATGAATGAACTTAAACTTTTCATCTCTGATCACCCACACATTGATATCATTTTTCTTCAGGAAACCCACAATCCCAAATATAACATTAATATCCCTGGCTATAAAGTCTATCACAATCCACGTCCAAACAGTTACTGGGGGGGCACTGCTATCTACATCAAGCATCACCTCACGCACTACACAACCAATAACAACACATACACTGACCTTGATTACACTAATATTGTCTTACAGCTTCCACAAATTAATATCAATTTAGCCTCCATTTACGCACCACCTGTTAGAAATTTCCCAGTTGCTGGTCTAACAGACTTACTCTCACAACATCAACACTGCTTTTTTGTTGGCGACTTTAACGCGAAAAGCAGACGGTGGAACTGTCACGGTAACACTACCAGGGGCTCTTCATTACACAACCTTATTCAGCACCACAATTTGAGCCTTCACGCTCCAAACACCCCTACACGTATTGCCACTGCTAGGAACACACAGGACTCTATCATTGACTTTGCTATTTCAAAAAATTTCTCTTACCCTGTTACTACCACTGTTATCCAAGATCTCTCCTCTGACCACTACCCTGTTTGCTTCAAGATTGATTTAATTAACCCTCTTTCTCCTCCTCCCTCCGTGGCCATTGACTGGAAGAAATTTACCCAGCACCTCGCTAACTTGGACTTAACTTATCCGGACATCAACACTACAGATGACATTGACTCTGCTGTGGATACTCTTAACTCACACATCATCGATGCTCAAAACTTCGCTACAATCCCACGGTTCAAAAACAATAACACATTCACCCCACCACGCTATATTTATGAACTAATTAAGCATCGCAACAATCTTAGACGCACTTTCCAAAACAATAGAGATCCAACCCTCAAACCTCTCATTAACAGGATTAATAACAAGATTAGAAATAGTCTCTTTAAAGAAAAACAAAAAAAATGGAGTAACTTTCTAACTACCCTCTCTGCAGAAGACAACTCACTTTGGCTAATTAAACGCAAACTTAACAAAAATATCACCACCATGCCACCACTCACTGTTAACAACACCACAGCATACACAGATAAATATAAAGCTAACACACTTGCCAGATCATATGCTAATCAATTCTCACCCAACGACACCCACACCAACCAAGATCACATTAATCACGTGAACGATACAGTTCGCAGTTTCTTAGCCACCCCACCTGTTGACCCCCCCACTGAAATCCAACCCCTCATTATCCACAACATCATCCAAAAACTCAAAAAACGCAAGGCCCCTGGGTATGACAATATCTCTAACACTGCTCTCAAAAACCTCCCACATAACTGTATCATCTTTATTACTAACCTAACTAACTCCATTTTTAAATTTAATTACTTTCCTAAACCCTGGAAAACCTCTATTATCTCCCCCATCCCTAAGCCTGGTACTAACCTTCTGGACCCTACAAACTACAGACCCATTTCACTTCTACCATCTTTAAATAAAGTTATTGAACGAGTCATAAGGATTCAGCTCCAGGACTTCATTGACCACAACAACACACTTATTCCTGAACAATTCGGCTTCCACCCGAAACACTCCACACAACACCAGCTCTATGGGGTCGTTTAATTTCTAAGTGAAAAATTCAATGATAAAATCCCAGCTGCTGCCATTTTTCTTGACATTGCAAAGGCATTCGACAAAGTCTGGCACGAAGGCCTTATTTACAAATTAATTCAGCTTAAATTTCCTGCCAGACTTATACACTTGATATACTCTTACCTTTGCAATCGTCTTTTCCGCGTCCGCATTAATTACATTCTTTCAGCCATTTTCACCATCATGGCCGGGATCCTTCAAGGAAGTGTCCTCGGCCCTTTCCTGTTTAACTTGTTTTTTAACGACATTCCACGTTCTTTACATACATATCTTGCATTATATGCGGACGACACCACTATTTATACCTCTGCTCATCACCCATACACATTATACCGGTACCTGCAGACACACATCAATGCTTTCATGGACTGGTGTTCCTTATGGCGAGTCAATATCAACGAAAATAAAACTAAAGCTGTTTACTTCTCCAGAAAATTTTCCAATCCTAACAGAATTATACTTAATAACACTCCCATTGAATGGTCTAACGAAGCCAAATACCTAGGGGTCATTATTGACAAAAGACTCACATGGAAAAAGCATATTACCTCCATCAGGGGCAAAGTTGCTGGGGCTTACAACGCAATTAAACCACTTCTCACCAGTAAAACTCTATCAATACAAAACAAGCTTTTACTTTACAACACTTGCATCTTACCAATCATCACATATGCCTGCCCAATTTGGGGCTTTACCTGTAAAACTTCAATGAACAACCTTAGCCGCATACATAATAAAAACCTCAGAACTGTTCGAAATGGTTCCCGTTATCTACGTAACTCTACAATTCGCAAAGATCTTAAAACCACCACCTTACGTAAGCGCATTGTAAATCTCTCCAAAAACTTTTTCAAAAATATTTATAATCTTCCAAACGAAATTGTCGCAGAGCTTCCGGACTATGACGCCTCCGAGCCGCATCACCGGAAACGGCCAAAGTATTCCAGTCTAATGGACCCCCAGTGAACTTGTGTTCGCTCCTAGCAAAATTTACTATGTTAGCATTAATTGTTTCTTTGTAAAAAAAAAAAAAAAAAAAAAAAAAAAAAAAAAAAAAGACTAAAAGACAAAAAAAAAATATATTGTACGTACCTGAAAAGTTGCCTTTTTTTGGTTTCTGCCCTTGCCCCTTGCTGATAGCTTAGGATCTAGTTAGAACATCATGTCTTTCTCCCTTGAAACACTGCTTTTCTCTTAAATATAGTAGTTGAATAACTACACTTACATCATCTCTTAATCTCTTAATTTTTTATTTATTTTCCTTAAACTTCCCCTTTAAGCATTTATGCATTTTAGTTAATTTTATTATTCTCTCATTTTAAATTTTGTTCTCCCTTTTAATATTAACCTTACTCTTACTTTTTTTATCCTCCCCCCCCCCCCTTTTTTTATCCCCGGAGTACGTACCTTGACTGTGTATGTACTTCATTAGATGCGAACCTTACAGCATCCAAAGGGCCCTTTCCAGGGCCATTATCTGCGCAGCTGGGGGAAACATCTGTCCACCCTACCCAGTAACGCTGTATATTATACAGATGTTACATTCTTTTTATATTTTTTAATCTTTTCCCCAATGGCTCATGTAATTGCAAGACACTTCACTTCTTCAGACTGGGCGTTAAGATGGCCGCATCTAGGAAGCCCATCAAAGAGACTCAACTGTTCCAACTGCAGAGATCAATTCTACACCTGCAGACGAAGTGTGCACTGATCTCTTCTCAACTCCTGGTCCAATGTCAACGCTTAAATACGCATCACACTCTGCGTGGCATCGTTGTATAAACTGCGCAAAGAGTTTGCGTGACTTCGGTGTGGATCATAATGGCTGCTTTTACTGTTCTCTAGATTTAGAGGACTTGAAGCCATTTAAAGCATTAGATGTTCAGTCATCTCTTGCTTATAAGTGATACAAGTGGTACATGGAGCATTTAATTATAAATGCTCTGTGTTACTGCGAAGACGAGAGAGCAAAAGAGGTCACCACATCTCATGTCTTGTCTGCCATCAAAAATCTTGCAGACATCTGGACCAAATTAAACAAAGACTATTTTAGACAGTATAATTTGGTGGAACAGTAAAATATTCATCATTTACAAAACAAAGGCCCTTTTCAGGGCCATATAAATATCTCAATTTATATTTTCGCAGTATGATACGAAACATACAAAAACACCCCTAACTGCGAATATATTACATTTCCATCTATTTCATGTATTAAGAAAGAATATAGGGAGTTTATAACCACTTTTGTTTATTGGAAAGTAGAAAGCTTCATTTTTAGGGTTTCGTTCATCTGCCGAAACCCTATTCGTCTAGCTCCTCTGTCTGTCCGTCACAGAGCCCTTCTCAGGTACTATATGTGTGAGAGGCTTGAAACATGTCATATTTATAGCTGAACACCTCACATTAAACGACAAATCCTAAAATTTCGAAAAATATTATATTTAGCCCTCTGGGCTCTAACTTGTGTATTTTATGCTTTTTATTGTAAATCAGACCCTTAAGTTTAAGACTTAAAATTTTGCATAATTATCGATAAACACTAGCGATCACACGACAAATCATAAAAATTTCAAAAAGGCTTAAACTTACACCGCCGGTCTCTAAATTGTGCATTTTAAGTAATCTTCGTAACGCAGGCCCTAATTAATTTGGAGACATGAAATTTTGCATACTTATAGCAGTACACTTGCGATCACGAAAAATAATGAAACTTTCAAAAAGTCTTATATTATTTGCCCTCTGTACTCTAACATGTGTATTTTAAGCAATTTTTTTATCCTCCCCCCTTTTCACCCGTTCGGCACTTTTAAACCTTTGCCGACACCCCTTTGACCACTCTTTCATATTATGAACCATAGACTTATATATTTTAGTTCCATTTTTGTATTGCCAGGGGGCGTCTACCTATCTCGAGTGCTGAGGGCCCGATTCCCTCGACTAATTTATCTACGGACAGATTGTAAAAAGGAGTTTCTTTCGGATAGAGGTTTGTGTAGAATAGAGTGCGCCCCCTGGTTGTGAAATGGGGAACTAGAAGATTTTGCAAAAGTATAGAGTGTATTGAAAGGAATATTAAACGAAACCCTCTGTGCGATATGTGATCACACTTACCTACTTGTTTTTAAGTGCGACCGGTACAAAAATTTTGAAAAATTCAATGAATGGAATACGATTTCATACACAAGCAGAAAAGTTTTATTTGTGATATTAGCATAAACCTTTTAAGAAATTCTATATAAATTAAAAAGTACTGTTCATTTTTTAATTAAATATGCTCTTTTGCATCCTAACATATATTTAATAACGGAAATCCTTTCTTAAATACAGTAAATATATCCCTACCATATAGACCTTCGAAATTTCATTAGAAAATGAATAATAAGTTTATTGTATAACAAACAAATGGCAACTACCGCACTTTTGGATTGTCTTTCAATCTTTATGTTCTCAGGTGGACTCAAGTATGGTACAATCTGTGTTTTATTTTATTTTAGTGAAAGAAACTTTTAAGACAATAAAAGAATTTAAGTTAAGAAGAACGCATTCATACACTCAACTTGAAATAAATCGTGAAAAATCTCAGTTATACGCAAAAATAATGTATGTATACCATAATCGCATTAAAAAAAATCTTGAATGTAAAGAGATCTTTTTTATTGCCAGCATTTTTCACAGGATATTAAAAATATTTTTATAACCTCAAGGTAAATATTGAATACAGTCTGAAAGCAATGCGTTATTTTATAAACATTACTTGTATCTTTATGTACAAAAAGTACTTCTAAACCATTGAAAAACTTTTGGAGATAAAAATATTTTGTGCAAAGTCACAAAATAACGAATCTAAATTATTATAAAATACATTAATTTAATTTGTTTGGCTGACACTGTGAATAAAAGAACAAGTGGTTAAGCGTGATCACAGATCGCACAGAGGGTTTCGTTTAATACTCATTTCAAAACACTTTATCCTTTTGCGAAATCTGTTAGTTCCATATTTCGCAACCAGGGGGCGCACTCTATTCTACACAAACCTCTATCCGAACGAAACACCGTTTTACTACCTATCCGTAGGTATATTATTCGAGGCGATCGGGTCTGTAGCACCCGAAATATGTAGAAGCCCTCTGGCGGTAATAAGTGGAACAGAAATATGTAAGCCAATCTCCATAATATGAAAAACTGGTCAAAGTGGTGTCGGCAAAAGTTACAAAAGTACCCACCTGGTGCAATGGGGTGGGGAAGTCAGAAAAATTGCTTAAAATACACAAGTTAGAACCCGGTGTCTAAATAATATAAGACTTTTTGAAAATTGTATGATTTTTCGCGTGATCGCAAGTGTTCTGCTATACGTATGCAAAATGTCATGTCTTCAACTTAAATAGGGGCTCAGTCAATAAAAAAGCTTAAAATACACAAGTTAAAGCCCAGAGGTTTAAATATAAAACTTTTTCAAAAATTTATGATTTGTCGTTTGATGTGAGGTGTTCAGCTATATGTATGCAAAATTTTAAGTGTCCAGTATATATAGTTTCTGAGAACGGGCTCTGTGACGGACAGACAGACGGACACACAGGCAGACAGACAGGAGCGAGACGAATAGGATTTCGTCAGATAAACGAAACCCTAAAAACCAGTAAAATGTTGATAGTAAATTCACGAATAATTAATTATAAAACTCAATACACTTAATTTTAAAAACTTTTGAAAGCGATAACCTATACATATTTTAATTTTAGATAAAAAGTAAATAAATGGCATTTGGACTTCTCTTAGATATTTTAACAGACAAAATGAAAGAAATTTTCATCTAGATTTCGTTTTCTCTGTTATACAGCATCTTATATTTATGTATCACTACAGTTTGCAACAATCCCAATATTTATGGATATATAACTATTAATATTTATTTGTTTTGCTTTAAAGTCAAAGTTGCTTATCATCTTTTTTAATATAATTCTGAGTTTGGATTGCACCAATCCCTTTCGTCGACATGTTTTCCCTTCCATGAATTTTCAGCGACAACTGTGGCTAACAAGCTCACAAAATCTCAATGAAAATTTATACCCCCCCCCCCCTTAATTGAAATTCCTTCAAAGACCACTGGTGCGTTCGCTCGATTGCCGAGTGCGGACGTAAACAGCCAAGGGTTCTTTAGAGATCATCGAAACTAGCTTTTCCTGGGTCACCTCGTCTAGAAGGAGAGTATAGCCTTTAAATTACTGCTTGTTAATTTAATTTATTTCGCTATACATGAAGAAAAATTTTGTGGCAACTATTTGGACTTTTTCTATAATGTGGTTATTTGTTAAGTCTCTTAACTGCAGCCTTTATAAAGCAAATTCTCCGTGCTATTCTACTGTTCTAGAAGTATAGTTCCAGGGCAATGAGTGCCTTTATCAAAAATTTTCTTACTTTCGATCTTTATCATTTTATTGATTACTATTAAGTAAAATAAAATATATCATGGAAGACGGTAGTATTCCGAGTGACGCAGCCTTAAGCCTAAAATCGTATCGTATCGTATCGTAGAATTCGTAGATGGCGCAACTCATATATACAGCTAACTCGACATCAAAGAAAATGCGAAAAGCCGCCTGTTAATAATTTCAATTAATATATTAATCTGACTCGCATCTTAAATTAAATATTAAGTTTTTATTCTGCTTTCATTAAACCATTCACTATTCTGTAACATTCCGCATATTCCGACTACAAAATCTCTTTTTATCAATTCCACCTGTACACTGGAGGGTTGCCGTGCCAGTTACAGAGTAGTGCGTTTATCGCCTCGTTGTGCAATAGCATTTGAAAGATCACCACACTAACATAAAAAAGTAGCAATAAAAGAAAAGCAAAATTAATCAGTTGATTGTAAAAAACCCGCTCCATTCTCGGTCGGGGGAGGAACATCACAAGAAAAAAAAACCTCGCGAAATTTGACAGTATGTCGGGGGAGGGGGGGGGGGAATCCAAAACTTCATGAAAATAGTTGTAACTTTTCTAATAAATATGTTACATATAACATATGGTAGTAATAATCAGTATATCTGATGAAAATACAAGTAATTTTTTAAAATCAACTATTTAATGATTTTTTTTATCCCTATTACTGTATTTGATTAATAGTAGTTCAAGAGCCATAATTTTATATTGTAAAATCCTTAAAAGCACTCTGCAAGCAGTCCTTGTTCAATCCGAAAAGCCTGCCACTAAAAAATTTTAATGCAGAAGATGTAATGTATTTCTCAGATATAAACAATGAATTTTTCAGTTAAGAAGCACATGTATTTTACAAATATTGCTATTTCTTGGAACACTAAATATGATGCATTATCGCCTTTAACACATTATTTTGGAGTAATGAAAACATTGTTATTATATTAAATCTTTTTGTAAATGAGTGTTATAATCAGAGCAGCTCATGACAGGTTTTTCTTGCAGCACTAAAATGCATGCTTTCCAAAAGTTTTCTTTTTTTTCTTTTTTTTTATTTCTTTTTTTTTGCCTTATTTAATGGAAGAAAATTCTGCTAAAAATAAGGCAAAGATTTCATTATTAAAAATAGTGAAAAAGAATAAATTGGCCAGCCATGCATTTAGTGTTCCCAAAACTGTCAGTCATGAGTTACCACTGTTTATAAGGATTTTGCCCAGGCATATTTGGATGTTATATTTCAAGGTAATATCTTTAAGGTAATTTAATAATGTGTGATCTATACCTATTATGTAAAATTTCATAATTTGCACATTTTCTGGTTCCAAGGAATATAATTTAAAGCATGCATACGAAGTAAATTTAATAATGTATGAAATATGATCTATATAATGCAAAATTCTATAATACGCACAACTTCTCATACCAAGGGGTGCATTATAAAGATCTTCTACTGTATTCATATGTAGTTCACACATCAAAAACCTTAAAGATTTAGTATCTGTAAGAGGACATTATTACAACTTTATATTTTTTTCATTCTGTAGCACAAATTACTCAGCTTAGAATTTGCCAATCAAAACATTGCCATCTTGATTTTTTTTCCACTGTCTTTATTTACCCCAGAAGTGATTAAGATTTTTTTATATTGTAAATCTTAAAGGTTATAATAGCAGAGAAGCATCTTTAAGCCCTAGGGAATGAGCGACCGGTATACTTGGCCACTTAAGGTGTTCAGAATCCTTCATTATTCTCACCACTTATTTTTAATTGTAAAGTTTACCTTCTTTAATGGGAGCATTTCTGCGATTCAATTACAGAAAATTTTCTGTTTTTAAAAACCTGTAGTAAAAGGTTAAAAATTAACCAAAGGGCTCTTGTCGCGAAGGGGTTAAACATCTTGAATTACAGTGAACTTTAATAACCCTTGGCTTTAATTGCCAGTACTCTTCCAATTGAGCTATCTGTACGACAGCCCAGGCAACACAATATTCGCTCAGAACAACTATTATCATGACATCAATTGATTGTGTGAAAAATAATTAAAAGTGTACATGATTATAATATTTTATTATTAAGCAACAGACTTTGCAGATCCGATTTTCTAAAAAGCTTTAAAGATTGAAATCTCTAGGCTGGAGTGGGAAAGTGGTAATTTTGAGGAATAGGAGGATAATTTATATAGAAGAATTTTGTGTATAAAAATAAAGATTTAAATTTTTTTAATGTTGGGGAGTAGGGGGAGGGAGAAGAGGTGAAATATACAGTCGTGGAAAAAAAAGTAAACACCCTCTACTAACTCCTTAACAAATTATTATCGTAGACAAAAGTTATTGGTACCGAACGATTGGAAATAAAGTCTATTTTTAAATGATGTATATAAAATTTGCTTAGGGGCCATCTACATATTAAAACAAATCCAAACTTCATTTTTTTCAATGGCAATACCCAATTTTAACGAGATATTTCAAATCTTCGGTTCAAACTATGCCTAGGCACCAAATTTCAAGTAATTTGAATGATAAGTTTTTGAATTATAAACATTCAAAATTTAGTGCTTCTAATGTTAAATTATATTTTCATATTTTTATTCATATCTCCTGAAATTATGCTCCTAATGAGCTAATTTTTTGTGTAGCAGTAATACTAACATACCCAAACATAAATACGTTGAATTTGCAATTTTTATAATTTTATGATATGAATTATGAAATTAATATTCGAAAAAATTATGAATTGTAACCTAAAATTTTTTTGATGGATGTAGATTTATTAAGTCCTGCTTTATGGAAATCCAAAATTTCACATTTTTCTTCCAAATAGTTTTCAAATTATGCTTAAAAAACGGCAAAATTATGGTTTAAGGGGCCGTCTATGATAGAAGTGACTAGATATTTTGAAATGTCTTAAGCTGTCCTGTAATGTAGCAGACTTCATTGACTGCTTGAGTGACGCTTAAGGTGCCTTGATCAAGAAAGGGGTTCTCTCGGTTAACAATCGAGTACCGAACTTCAATTTGGATACAGCCCTTAAAATAAGCTTGTTTTAAAATAATTAATTTCTCGGGAACTTATAGTACTAATTGCATAAAAAATTTGTTTTTAGGCTAATTAAATGATGTAGAATTCATTTATGCTGTAAAAATTGTGTACTGCTATTGAAAAAAACAAAGTTATGGTTCGTTTTAATATGTAGATAACCCGTTAAGCAAATTTTATATACATTTAAAAGTAGACTTTATTTCCAATCGTTCGGTACCAGTAACTTTCTTCTACGGTAACTTGTTGAGGAGTTAGTAGGGGGTGTTTACTTTTTTTTCCATGACTGTACATTAGGGAAGTTAGGGCTTATTTATTTATTTATGTTAGTGAGCAACAAATGTTGCAGATTTTTTTTTTCAAACTAATTTTTGAAAGATTTTATTATTTAGGTAATCTGGAGAGGTGGGTGCAAAAGCAGAAGTGGAATCTTCGGAGCTCAGGGGATTATTTTGTATGATTTATTATTATTGTTAATAAAGAATTTTAAATAAGGATGGTGAAAGATTATTTTATATAAAATTAAAGAATGTTTAATTTTTTTGCACTAGGAATGAGAAAAGGAAGAAGTAGAAATTTGTAGTTTTGGATTTAATATAAATGTATGGAATTACTTTTATAAGTGAGCGATGATTGTTATATATATATATAAAGGTTTAAAGAGTAATATTTCTTGCTATTTTTCTTAACAAAGTAATTTTTTTATATAGTAAAATTTAACATAGCTTTTTATATTTCTGAAGTAAACCAACAGAAATACCCTCTAAACATGCATGTTGTACATTACTTCCATATCTTACCAAAGAGTTCTTATAAAATTCTCATTGCACGGTGCTCTTTAAAATTGAAGTATGGCCATCCTTTTTTGCGGGGAGGGAAGGGGGAGAGATTGAAGGTGAATTGAAATCCTGACTATGAATACTTTGTATTGGTCTTTAATTTTTTTGTGTGTGTTTATTGTTTTATTTTTTTTTCAATAACCTCAAAAAAGTAATGATATCAATACAAAAACCCTTAACGGGTTAAAAGTTTGTGACGCAGCACTTTATCTTATGCTCAAAGATTTTTAAATATGGAACTTAAAAATAATGATATCAAATTTTGAGTGACGCTATGCTATTAATTATAATCTCTCTATATATTATTTATTTCATCTTTTTATTTTTTTATAATCGCATGTGCAAAAATTATGTTCAATTAAAAAAAAAATGTATAAAAGTTTATTCATTGATGCTTTAACATTTACACCTCTCATAAATTCCAAGTATGAGTTTTAAAAGATATGATATCAAAATTTTAGTGACGCTTTGATGTGGCTTTATACGATTTGTTTTAAAATTAAATTTAAATTATTTTTGTTTTGGCTAAGATATATTCACACATCTAAATAATAGTTTTAATTTTCCAATATACTTTAAATATGTCACTTTCACTGAATTGATATAATGCATTTAAATGTATTTATTTGAATAAATTGATTTATCCTTTGTCCAATGCTATTAAAAATTTAAAATAAGATTTGCGTAAATAATTTTTTTTGCGTCATTGTATCCAAACTAAGGGAAATGTATTCAAATGGATACTATGAGGCAAAAAAATTATTTACGTAAATCTTATTTTAAATTTTTAATAGCATTGGACAAAGGATAAATCAATTTATTCAAATAAATACATTTAAATGCATTATATAAATTCAGTGAAAGTGGCATATTTAAAGTATATTGGAAAATTAAAACTATTATTTAGATGTGTGAATATATCTTAGCCAAAACAAAAATAATTTAAATTTAATTTTAAAACAAATCGTTTAAAGCCACATCAAAGCGTCACTAAAATTTTGATATCATATCTTTTAAAACTCATACTTGGAATTTATGAGAGGTGTAAATGTTAAAGCATCAATGAATAAATTTTTATACATTTTTTTTTTAATTGAACATAATTTTTGCACATGCGATTATAAAAAAAATAAAAAGATGAAATAAATAATATATAGAGAGATTATAATCAATAGCATAGCGTCACTCAAAATTTGATATCATTATTTTCAAGTTCCATATTTAAAATTCTTAGAGCATAAGATAAAGTGCTGCGTCACAAACTTTTAACCCGTTAAGGGTTTTTGTTTTGATATATTTTACAGCCACAATTTCACTTGCTACTATCTCGGAGTCTTTTGTGGTATACCAAAAAAAAATGAGTAAACTTTAAATTAATACTTCTCTACTTAATTACTTTTGCTATCCAAAAGAAAAAAAAATATGTCGATCAAATGGGGACTTTATTTTATGTGATTCTTTGTTAGCTCTCTTAACACCTCTACTATCTTTGCCTCGTTGTCGACATGTGTAGAAACCATTTTACTTTAATTAATTAATTTCTTTCATAATATTAGTCATAATTTTTATAACTAAACTATAATTGATTGTGCTTCGAACTTCGCCATCCATCTGGTGAAGCTACGACTCTCTATTATCTGGACTGCCTAGAGCCCACAGGTTTAAATATAAAACTTTTTCAAAATTTTAAGATTTGTCGTTTGATGTGAGGTGTTCAGTTATATGTATGCAAAATTTTAAGTGTCCAGTATATATAGTTTCTGAGAACGGGCTCTGTGATGGACAGACAGACGGACAGACAGGCAGACAGACAGAGGAGCGAGACGAATAGGATTTCGTCAGATAAACGAAACCCTAAAAACCAGTAAAATATTTATAGTAAATTCACGAATAATTAATTATAAAACTCAATACACTTAATTTTAAAAACTTTTGAAAGCGATAACCTATACATATTTTAATTTTAGATAAAAAGTAAATAAATGGCATTTGGACTTCTCTTAGATATTTTAGCAGACAAAATGAAAGAAATTTTCATCTAGATTTCGTTTTCTCTGTTATGTAGGCTCTTATATTTATGTATCACTACAGTTTGCAACAATCCCAATATTTATGGTATATAACTATTAATATTTATTTGTTTTGCTTTAAAGTCAAATTTGCTTAACTTATCATCTTTTTTAACATAATTTTGAGTTTGGATTGCACCAATCCCTTTCGTCGACATGTTTTGCCTTCCATGAGTTTTCAGCGACAACTGTGTCTAACAAGCTCGCGAAATCTCAAGGAAAAGTTATACCCCCCCCCCCCCTTAATTGAAATTCCTTCAAAGACCACTGGTGCATATGCTCGATTGCCGGTTGCGGACGGAAACAGAGAAGGGTTCTTTAGAGATCATCGAAACTAGCTTTTCCTGGGTCACCTCGTCTAGAAGGAGAGTATAGCCTTTAAATTACTGCTTGTTAATTTAATTTATTTCGCTATACAAAAAGAAAAATTTTGTGGCAACGATTTGGACTTTTTCTATAATGTGGTTATTTGTTAACTCTCTTAACTGCAGCGTTTATAAAGCAAATACTCCGTGCTATTCTACTGTTCTAGAAGAATAGTTCCTGGGCAATGAGTGCCTTTATCAAAAATTTTCTTACTTTCTATCTTTATCATTTTATTGATTACTATTAAGTAAAATAAAAAATATATATCTTACAGCCACAATTTCACTTGCTATTATCTCGGAGCCTTTTGTGGTATACCAAAAAAAAAATTAGTAAACTTTAAATTAATACTTCTCTACTTAATTACTTTTACTATCCAAAAGAAAAAAAAAATATGTCGATCAATTGGGTCTTTATTTTATGTGATTCTTTGTTAGCTCTCTTAACACCTCTACTATCTTTGCCTCGTTGCGACATGTGTAGAAACCATTTTACTTTAATTAATTAATTTCATTTATAATATTAGTCATACTTTTTATAACTAAACTATAATTGATTGTGCTTCGAACTTCGTCACCCATCTGGTTAAACTACGACTCTCTGTTATCTGGACTGGCTGTTCCCACAGCCAAACGGTATAAATAGACCGCATATCTCGAACATGTACTTATTTAAACTCCCTTCCTTAAAACTCTTACTTCATCCTATTTTCATTTCAAATTCTTTTATTGTATTTATTTTTTAATGCTAAAATGTACAAAAATGAAAGTTAAATGCTAATGGATCCAACTAGCAACATCTCCGCAACCAATGAAATTTAAGGTTGGATCCTAAGCTCCGCCTGTTTTATACAGCCCTTATAAATACACCAGAATCGTCTTGCAGAGATCAATTCTACACCTGTAGACGAAGTGTGCACAGGTCTCTTCTCCACTCCTGGTCCGATGTCAACGCTTAAATACGCATCACACTCTGTGTGGCATCGTTGTATAAACTGCGCAAAGAGTTTGCGTGACTTCGGTGTGGATCATAATGGCTGCTTTTACTGTTCTCTAGATTTACAGGTCTTGAAGCCATTTAAAGCATTAGATGTTCAGTCATCTCTTGCTTATAAGAGATACAAGTGGTACATGGAGCATTTAATTATAAATGCTCTGTGTTACTGCGAAGACGAGAGAGCAAAAGAGGTCACCACATCTCATGTCTTGTCTGCCATCAAAAATCTTGCAGACATCTGGACCAAATTAAACAAAGAATATTTTAGACTGTATAATTTGGTGGAACAGTAAAATGTTCATCATTTACAAAACAAAGGCCCTTTTCAGGGCCATATAAGTATCTCAATTTATATTTTCGCAGTATGATACGAAACATACAAAAACACCCCTAACTGCGAATATATTACATTTCCATCTATTTCATATATTAAGAAAGAATATAGGGAGTTTAAAACCACTTTTGTTTATTGGAAAGTAGAAAGCTTCGTTTTTAGGGTTTCGTTCGTCTGACGAAACCCTATTCGTCACAGAGCCCTTCTCAGGTACTATATGTGTGAGAGACTTGAAACATATCATACTTATAGCTGAACACCTCACATCAAACGACAAATCCTAAAATTTCGAAAAAATATTATATTTAACCCTCTGGGCTCTAACTTGTGTATTTTAAGCTTTTTTTTGTAAATCAGACCCTTAAGTTGAAGACTTAAAATATTGCATAGTTATCGATAAACACTAGCGATCACACGACAAATCATAAAAATTTCAAAAAGGCTTAAACTTACACCGCCGGTCTCGAAAAATAATAAAACTTTCAAAAAGTCTTATATTATTTGCCCTCTGTGCTCTAACTTGTGTATTTTAAGCAATTTTTTTATCCTCCCCCCTTTTCACCCGTTCGGCACTTTTAAACCTTTGCCGACACCCCTTTGACCACTCTTTCATATTATGAACCATAGACTTATATATTTTAGTTCCATTTTTGTATTGCCAGGGGGCGTCTACCTATCTCGAGTGCTGTGGGCCCGATTCCCTCGACTAATTTATCTACGGACAGATTGTAAAAAGGAGTTTCGTTCGGATAGAGTGCGCCCCCTGGTTGTGAAATGGGGAACTAGAAGATTTTGCAAAAGTATAGAATGTATTGAAAGGAATATTAAACGAAACCCTCTGTGCGATATGTGATCACACTTACCTACTTGTTTTTAAGTGCGACCGGTACAAAAATTTTGAAAAATTAAATAAATGGAATACGATTTCATACACAAGCAGAAAAGTTTTATTTGTGATATTAGCATAAACCTTTTAACAAATTCTACATAAATTAAAAAGTATTGTTGATTTTTTAATTAAATATGCTCTTTTGCATCCTAGCATTTATTTAATAACGGAAATCCTTTCTTAAATACAGTAAATATATCCTTACCATATAGACCTTCGAAATTTCATTAGAAAATGAATAATAAGTTTATTGAATAACAAACAAATGGCAACTACCGCACTTTTGGATTGTCTTTCAATCTTTATGTTCTCAGGTGGACTCAAGTATGGTACAATCTGTGTTTTATTTTATTTTAGTGAAAGAAACTTTTAAGACAATAAAAGAATTTAAGTTAAGAAGAACGCATTCATACTCTCAACTTGTAATAAATCGCGAAAAATCTCAATTATACGCAAAAATAATGTATGTATACCATAATCGCATTAAAAAAAAGTCTTTAATGTAAAGAGATCTTTTTTATTGCCAGCATTTTCACAGGATATTCAAAATATTTTTATCACCTCAAGGTTAATATTGAATACAGTCTGAAAGCAATGCGTTATTTTATAAACATTACTTGTATCTTTATGTACAAAAAGTACTTCTAAACCATTGAAAAACTTTTGGAGATAAAAATATTTTGTGCAAAGTCACAAAATAACGAATCTAAATTATTATAAAATACATTAATTTAATTTCTTTGGCTGACACTGTGAAAAAAAGAACAAGTGGTTATGCGTGATCACAGATCGCACAGAGGGTTTCGTTTAATACTCATTTCAAAACACTTTATCCTTTTGCGAAATTTGTTAGTTCCATATTTCGCAACCAGGGAGTGCACTCTATTCTACACAAACCTCTATCCGAACGAAACTCCGTTTTACAACCTATCCGTAGGTATATTATTCGAGGCGATCGTGTCTATAGCACCGAAATAGGTAGATGCCCCCTGGCGGTAAAAAGTGGAACAAAAACATGTAAGCCTATCTGCATAATATGAAAAACTGGTCAAAGTGGTGTCGGCAAAAGTTACAAAAGTACCCACCTGGTGCAAAGGGGGGGGGGGGGAGGGGATTAGAAAAATTGCTTAAAATTCACAAGTTAGAGCCCGGTGTCTAAATAATATAAGACTTTTTGAAAATTGTATGATTTTTCGTGTGATCGCAAGTGTTCTGCTATACGGATGCAAAATTTCAAGTCTTCAACTTAAATAGGGGTTCAGTCAATAAAAAAGCTTAAAATACACAAGTTAAAGCCCAGAGGTTTAAATATAAAACTTTTTCAAAATTTTAAGTGTCCAGTATATATAGTTTCTGAGAACGGGCTCTGTGATGGACAGACAGACGGACAGACAGGCAGAGGAGCGAGACGAATAGGATTTCTTCAGATAAACGAAACCCTAAAAACCAGTAAAATATTTATAGTAAATTCACGAATAATTAATTATAAAACTCAATACACTTAATTTTAAAAACTTTTGAAAGCGATAACCTATACATATTTTAATTTTAGATATAAATTAAATAAATGGCATTTCGACTTCTCTTAGATATTTTAGCAGACAAAATGAAATAAATTTTCATCTAGATTTCGTTTTCTCTGTTATGCAGTCTCTTATATTTATGTATCACTACAGATTGACACAATCCCAATATTTATGGTATATAACTATTAATATATATTTGTTTTGCTTTAAAGTCAAATTTGCTTAACTTATCATCTTTTTTAACATAATATTGAGTTTGGATTGCACCAATCCCTTTCATCGACATGCTTTGCCTTCCATGAGTTTTCAGCGACAACTGTGTCTAACAAGCTCACGAAATCTCAAGGAAAAGTTATACCCCCCCCCCCCCCCCCCCGTTAATTGAAATTCCTTCAAAGACCACTGGGGCGTATGCCCGATTGCCGGTTGCGGACGAAAACACAGAAGGGTTCTTTAGAGATCATCGAAACTAGCTTTTCCTGGGTCACCTCGTCTAGAAGGAGAGTATAGCCTTTAAATTACTGATTGTTAATTTAATTTATTTCGCTATACAGAAAAATTTTATGCAACGATTTGGACTTTTTGTATAATGTGGTTATTTGTTAACTCTCTTAACTGCAGCGTTTATAAAGCAAATACTCCGTGCTATTCTACTGTTCTAGAAGAATAGTTCCTGGGCAATGAGTGCCTTTATCAAAAATTTTCTTACTTTCTATCTTTATCATTTTATTGATTACTATTAAGTAAAATAAAAAATATGTATCTTACAGCCACAATTTCACTTGCTATTATCTCGGAGTCTTTTGTAGTATACCAAAAAAAAATGAGTAAACTTTAAATTAATACTTCTCTACTTAATTAATTTTACTATCCAAAAGAAAAAAAAATATGTCGATCAATTGGGTCTTTATTTTATGTGATTCTTTGTTAGCTCTCTTAACACCTCTACTATCTTTGCCTCGTTGTCGACATGTGTAGAAACCATTTTACTTTAATTAATTAATTTCTTTTATAATATTAGTCATACTTTTTATAACTAAACTATAATTGATTGTGCTTCGAACTTCGTCACCCATCTGGTTAAACTACGACTCTCTGTTATCTGGACTGGCTGTTCCCACAGCCAAACGGTATAAATAGACCGCATATCTTGTACATGTACTTATTTAAACTCCCTTCCTTAAAACTCTTACTTCATCCTATTTTCATTTCAAATTCTTTTATTGTATTTATTTTTTAATGCTAAAATGTACAAAAATCAAAGTTAAATGCTAATGGATCCAACTAGCAACATCTCCGCAACCAATGAAATTTAAGGTTGGATCCTAAGCTCCGCCTGTTTTATACAGCCCTTATAAATACACCAGAATCGTCTTGCAGAGATCAATTCTACACCTGATCATTCCCGATGAGGAGAACGGGTTTAGACACCGTCGTGTAAGGACGTGTGTGTTGTCTGCTCCCGCTTGAAGGCGGAGCTTAGTATCGCGCTACTTTCGTATTGGTTGTGTGCCAGTGACGTCGTAGTGACGTATCTGATGACCACAGCGCCTGGGCAGCTAATCCCAGAGGTTCTAGAGAAGGGGTTCGTCGTCTCTGGTAATATGTTTTCCATTTTATCACGTAGGGGTTGTACAGATGTGAGGGCTCTGTCATCTGAGGATGCAGAGTGCCTGGGTTGGAAAATTCATGCTGACTATGCTTCAGAGCAATGTAGAGCGAGGGCAATTATGAAAGTTCTTGCTGAAAAGAAGCGTAATGGAGTCTCTTTCGATGATGAAGAGAAACAGCTTACTGCTTGTAAGGAATTACAAAATGTCTTGTGGACAGACATTATGACCTTGCAGACTAACACTGGATTAAACTTCCTAGTTTTCCAGTATGCCAACGAAAGTAAAGTTAAAAATCCAGACCCAATTTCGGAAAATGCCCAGTCCGCTGAGACGCCGGCCAACTCAAGTTCGGTAGGGGAGGTGGCGCCATCTGCTGTAGCGGATGCAAACCAAACTCCTTCTTCGAATAAGAGAAGGTTGGAGTCTTCAGCGGACTCTGAAAATTTTAGCCCCATTGATGAGGAAAATTTTCAAACTGTCAGCTCAAAAAAGAGCAAAAAAAAAGAAAATTCTGATAATACTGACAATGTTAGTGAGATGGAGATATCTGATACGACGGTTAAAATTAAGAAAACCAGGATCCCCCCCATCAAAATTATACCACCTGAGAGGTGGTCTGCTCTTTTAGATGGCCTTAAAAGAATGGCACCCTCTACCCGTTCCAAAGCTAAGGGAAAGTACCTTAGCTTATCTTTTGATACTGTCGAGGACTACAGGACTGTTCAAGCTACTTTGCTTAAAAGCAATATTAAATTTCACAGTTACGTTCTCGAAGATGCAAAGCCAATTAGAGTGGTTCTTCGGGGACTTCCAGTCAACACCTCTGTCCCGGAAATCCAAGAGATCCTGGACATTGATTTCCCGGGCATCACGGTGACCCAGATGTATAGGGGTCCCGTGAGCAATAAAAGATTAATGCCCCTTTTCTATTGTTCGATCCCTCAGCAAGAAGGTGTTGACAGCATCTTTGAGATTACGGAATTCATGCAAACTGAGGTCAGTTTTGAGAAATACCGGGGGAGGAAGGGTCCATCACAGTGTCATAACTGTCAGGGATTTTTTCACTCATCTCTCTCGTGTAACCTACCTCCAGTGTGCCTTAAGTGCTCCGGAGGTCACATTACAAAGGAATGTCCGAAGAGTTTTGATGAGCCCTGTCGGTGTTGCCACTGCGGACTCGACCACCCCGCGAATTTCAGGAACTGCCCGAAGTTTCCCAAAACTAACCCCCCTAAGAGAGGCAAAATTTTAAAATCTAATAGTAATAGCAAACCTAATGTTGTAAATGTAAAGTCAAATAGGACTTTCACCAACAGGAAAGTTGATTCTTCCCAATCATTTAGGGAAGCTGCAATTGGACGTAAGGTCGCATCACCTCCCCCCCCCTCCAACCCTCAAAATTCAAAAAATTCGGCCCCAGCTAAGGATGTCTTTTCGGCTGCCGAGTTCATTGAAAATTTGATGAAATTTGAATCTAACTACAGTGCAGACGTTGTCTGCAAAGCATTTTCGGAATCCCTTCCGGCCCTCCGTTTGGCATCCACGGAGATTGACCGGATTTTTATTCTTTATTCCAAAATTGTTAACTTATCCAAAATTGGTTAGGTAATTACATCTGCGGATGTGCCTTTTTTCCCCATTTTTAGTTCTGTTTTTGTTCCCCATCATGTTCCCAGCTACTAGTAATTTGGACTCTTTCGCCATTGGTATATTTAATGCCAATGGACTAAAACGTCAGGAAACTGAATTTCAAGCTTGGGTTTACAGTAACAATTTAGACATCGTTTTGGTCAGCGAGACCCATTTTTCCCAGGGAAATATCTCCAAGGTTGCCAACTACGAGTTATTCAATGTAGACAGGGCTCGTAGGGGCACCAATGGCCACAGTTGGGGCGGCACTGCTATTTATGTTAAAAGAGGGTTTAATGCGACTTTCATCAATCTTCCCCCTCAAAATTGCATCGAAGTTACTTCTGTGGTTCTGGACTTTCCCAATATAACAAATCTTCTCATAGCAGCCATTTATGTACCTCCTTTAGATGATAGAAACCTGCTGGAGCAAGAATTATCCCGGCTCACTAATGATTTTCCAAATTTTATTCTTGCGGGTGATTTTAATGCTACTCATCCCTCTTGGCACTGTAGATCAACTAATGGGTTTGGAACCAAACTCAGGAAGTGGGTGAATCAAAATTATGCGCAAACTATTGCGCCCCCTTCACCCACATATCCACCTTCTAATAATTATCTGGACTTTGCAATCACTCGCAACTTCCCTTATCCTTACAGCATTCAAACGCTGAACGATCTAAGTTCAGATCATTTGCCAGTGATCCTTCGATACCGAGTTGACACTTACAACCTAGACTTAGGTAGGCTTCTCCGTACAAGGTGGGAAGACTTCACCTTCCTGCTTGAACAGCGGGAGACTCCGAACATTGTCCCAGAGACAAAAGAGGAGGCGGAGGAAGCCATCAGTCAACTCGGGGATGTTCTCAGAGAGGTGTATGAGCAGTGTTCTCAACCGAGAACCAATACTGCCGACACACTCCGTCTACCGTTGGAAATCAGGCAATTGATAACTGAACGAAATCGTGCTCGTAGGATGTGGCAGGTCTATCGTACTCAGTATTTTAGGACCCATTTAAATCAGTTGCACAGGAGAGTCAAGGCTGCTATCTCCAAGTTTAGAAGTGAACGCTGGAACACATTTGTTGAGTCATTGTCAACACAAGACAACACAATTTGGAAGGCTGCTTCCCGCATTCGTAGGACACGAACACACATTCCGGCTATTACTAGCCCTAACTGCCCAAATGGCACGGGCATGGCATATACTAACACTGAAAAGGCTGAAGCTATCGCTGAAAGTCTTAGAAGTCAGTTTACACCTAATTCTGGTATGGACAACCCTAGGGTTGCCACTGTGTTGGAGACCACAGTTCAAAATTTTTTAAACACTGACACACCTAACACACTATCCCCGACCACACCTTCTGAGGTTCGGGAGTACATCTCAGGCTTAAAAAAGGACAAGTCTCCGGGTGAAGACCGCATCTCTACTAATATGCTTATTAACTTACCCCATAACTTTATTCTCTATCTTGTCATTCTAATTAATTGCATGTTAACTTTAAAAATTTTTCCTGATTGCTGGAAGAAGGCTATTGTTGTCCCCATTCCCAAGAGTGGGGCGGCTGATAGTCATGACCCTTCCAGCTTTCGCCCTATTTCTTTATTATCAAGTCTATCTAAAGTTTATGAATATGTTCTTGTCAACCGCCTTAAGGAGTTCTTAAATTCTAATGACGTGCTTATACCGGAGCAATTCGGTTTTCGGGCACGTCATTCAACAACTCATCAGTTGTGGAGAGTTTCTGAACTTCTTCACGATGGCATTAAATCCGGCGGTGTGACAGGAGCAATCTTTCTTGATGTGCAAAAGGCCTTTGACAAGGTCTGGCACATCGCTCTCATCTTTAAATTAATTGCTCTCGGCGTTCCTAGCCAACTTATTAAAATCTATAATGACTACTTTAAACTTAGATCTTTTGTCGTTAGAGTTGGAAATTCCTACTCTAACTCTCATCCTATCTCTAGCTCTGTGCCCCAGGGCTCTCTTAGCGGTCCCACCCTCTTCAACATCTATGTTAACGATATTCCAAAAATGCCTGATGTCGACTTAGCAATCTTTGCCGACGACACTGCCATGCTTCACAAACACAAACATGCACTATCAGTGTTCTCTAAACTTCAAAATTATCTTAATATTCTTTCGGCCTGGTTTAGAAAATGGAAAATTAAAGTGAACAGTGCCAAAAGTGCCGCCATCTTCTTCACCAATCAACGTACCAACCCCGTTGCTAATTTAAACTTTAAATTGAACAATGAAAATATTCCCTGGAAGACAGATTATAAGTACCTAGGCATTCACCTGGATTCCAAATTATCATGGCAACAGCACATCACGGAAATCCTGCATCGTGCTGATCGTGCCGTGGGCTCCCTTAACCCCCTCTTGGCTTGGAATAGCCCCCTGTCAATCAAGAACAAATTGTTACTGTACAAATCTATGATTCGACCCATTATAACTTATGGTTCTGCAAACTATGGATGTGCTGCTAAAACTAGACTTGATAAAATTCAAGTCTTTCAAAATAAACTTCTGCGTAGGTTTGTGAGAGCGACCCGCTATGTCCGAAATGACGTCATTCATCGTGACCTTAAAATTAAACCTATTTTTGCTGAAATCAGAAAACTTGCGATGAAGTTTCACAGGTCAATCCCAGCTGTGCGGAATCCTGCGTTAAATGCCATTCAACATTATGATGCAAGAGTGGGGAGAAACCGGAAACGGCCTCTCGCTATTCTCACTCGGGACGATAACTTCGTCCCACCCTCTAAAACTTCCAGAAGAAATCCTTCTGCTGTCACTTAAACGCAGGATTCCCCGGGAAAAATTTTATTTCCCCTAGATTGAAAGAAATTTTCATCTAGAATTGGCATTTCCCCTTTGACGTCATGCAGCAAACTGTTTATTGATAACAGCCGCGTATGTCAACTTCCCTAATTTTCTGTTTTATTTTAATTTTATCATTTTATTATAATTTTGGAACTTCCCTTCCTTCATGCATTTTTGTACTTGGGTGCTTACTATCCTGTTGCAAAATTTCAGTTTTATTTCTTTGTGATGTTACGATACTCCATCTTGGGCGAGGTTAGGCTTGCCTTCCTCGCTCCAGTCCGGCCTTGGGGTGTTTGCTCACTGCACCCCGGCCAATTTTATTCATTTTACCCCATGTTTGGACTTTTCGACCAGGAGTTAGAAAAAAAAAAAAAATTTACCCGGTCGCAAAATTTCATTTCCCAGTTTATAGTTATATTTTTATTAGTTGTTTTCAGCTTTTTAAATTTTTAACTTGTCCCCATTTTCGACCTTTGTCAGTGCCGAAGTGTTAATTGCACTAGCGGTGTTTTTCACTCTTGCTCAGACGTAGCCGAACTGGCTGTCCGAAATGTTAGTATTCTCTCACGGGGATCTAAATCCAGGCCTTTTTCAAGGCTTTACCTTTGGTGCATGAGGAATGCGTTTTGAACCGTGATGTGATGCTAGCACTAGGCTGTCAGGGAAACTGCTGAAGAGTTTGCAGCTGGGAGACCCACGAAATGTGATGCGCACCAGGCCTGACACTCAAAATTAGTGAGCTATATGGCCCGCCTTTTTTTTTTTTATAGGTTTTAGAGTTAGTTAGGCTTGGCTACCTTATGCTATGATTTTTCTGTGCTCGTTGGTACCCTACTGTCTTTGCATTCTCCGATCTTTACCTACGCCAGTAAGTGAAATGACATCGAAGTGTAGGGCAACCAAATTCATTTGGATGCCTTATGCGCCCCCCTTTTGGTGGTTATATTTAACCCCGTGCTTCCAACTCTGGAATGGCCCTCGGGACTCCTCCAGAGTATCCAAATTATACTTTTAGGCCGTGCATTGTTTCGAAATTCATCTCTAGTTCCCTTTCTCATTTTTAGTTGGAGGTTACGCGCGGCGGCGTTTCACGCCGCGTTGGCACTCCTTAAGCACCGCGATGTCATGTCAGTCTGAGTCGAGCAGTGTACAGCGGGTGGACCGGCTCTTGTCAGGGCCTACGGCGATGCCGAAGTGTTCCACCCGGTACTGCTGCGACTTTCACCAGCATTCTATCATGAGATCTTGCCCCCTCTGTCAGGCAATGTTGTTGAGGGAGAACTGGCTCTTTTCAGGGCTACGCTTCGGCGTAACGTCGTTACCGGCATTGATAAAAGGCCCTTTTCAGGGCCATACAAATATAACAGTTTGTAATACAGTCGGACCTCGTTATCCCGATACCCGGTTTTCACGTCACTCTGCTTATCACGTCAGTTTTTCAAAGTACCGATTTTCTGTGTATGATTTTAATGTAAATAAACTCCGGATTTTACGTCGCTGAATATTTTTAAATCTGGATATCCCGACAGTTTAGGAAAATTGTCCATTTGACATAACCCATCTTATATCCACAGAAATTAAGCAGTAAGAAATGTCTTAGCCAAACTTCTTATCCCCATTGAGATAAATGAGAAATTTTTCTTTAATTCTTTATCTGAATAAATAAACACACACTATGAATGCCCCACTTAAGCTTCAGAAAGATGTATCAGTCTTCTCGCGGTCTGTTTTTTCTGGTCAGGTGGCGCTTTCCTGTGGTTATACGGCGTTTTTCATCCGGCTAAAACCGAAGCAATGCCTTGAAATGATCAGAAATTATCTAACATCCATTTCTGAAACAAAGAACATTGATTACAGTTCATAGTATAATATTGAAAAAAGAATTCTATGAATCACATCTAGGGATAAGCAAATCTTAATTCAGCAATATTTCATGTAACAAAAAAAAGTCATCATAAATCTTAATTTTTTCAATTTTGTTTTATAATATTGTTTTGTTGCTTAAAACGGCAAGAACAGTTAGGAATTTAAAATTGTCTTAAATTATTTAAAAATACATCTTTTTATAGACATATCTTTCTCCAACTCCTGTTACCGCGACACTCCGATTGTAACGACACATTTTTTCTGGTCATTAGAGTGTCTGTATAACGAGGTTCGAGTGTATTTCCAAATTAGAAGATTTTGTGTTCTAAAGTTAGTATAAACAAAATGTAATGTTCACCGATTGAGAATTACCATAAAATTATTCAGCAATTTTATAGTTAAACTGCATTATTGCGATCAAAGAAACGACAGATGAACATGGTAACATGTTAGAATTCATATTAACTTTAATTTTTGTTTCACCGGGGGAATTAGATACATCGTATATAAAAATAAGCTTAAAAATTTTAAATTTTATTCCTTTACAGATTCTCAATTTTCATTTTAAATATAGTGCGTTGGCGAATTTTTTTTTTTTTTTTTTTACTATTAACCGCCACGAGTAATGTAATGTGATTATTTTTTTTAACGTTACAGAATTTTATTAATACAGTCGGACCTTGTTATTCCGACACCCGGTTTTCACGTCACTCCGCTTATCACGACAGTTTTTCAAAGTCCCGATTTTCTGTATATGATTTTAATGTAAATAAAATCCAGATTTTGCGTCGTTGAGTAATTCTTAACTCCGGATATCCCGACGGTTTAGGAAAATTGTCCATTTTTCATATAAGCACGGAAATTGAGCGGTAAGAAATGTCTTAGCCAAACTTTTCTCAAAGTGTCTAAGATAGTCATTGAGATAAATGAGAAATTTTACTTCAATCCTTTATCTCAATAAATAAAACCACACACTACGAATGACCCACTTAAGCTCCAGATAGACGTATCAGTCTACTCGCGGTCTTTTTGTTCTGTTCAGTCGGCGCTTTGTTGTGGTTACACGGCGTTTTTCATCCGACTAAAACCGAAGCATTTGCATTGCATTAAAACGATCGGAAATTATTTAACATCCATTTCCGAAACAACGAATATCGATTACAATTCAATGTATAATATTGGAAAAAGAATTATAGGAAGCACATCTAATGATAAGCAAACTTTAATTCATCAATATTGCATGTAACAATAAAAAACAAGTCATCATAAATCTGATTTTTATTATTTTCAATTTTGTTTTTGTGTTTATTTTGCTTAAAAATGCAAGAACAGTTATTAATTTAAAATTGTTTTAAGTTACTTAAAAATACAGCTTTTTATAAACGTATTTTTCTCCAACTCCGGTTACCGCGATACCCCGCTTATGACGACACATTTTTCTGGTCATTAGAGTGTCGGGATAACGTGGTTCGACTGTAGTTTGAAATCATACTTCATAAACTCATAACCTTAGTATATTGGCTGATGGTCAGCGCAATCTGCCGCTGCAGAATGAACTTAACAATTTTTGAGTTTTTGGACCAGAGAATCAATTTGGGTCGGAAAGTTAATAGCTTTGTTTATTAAATGTCTGCGTACGGTTTTTTGAAAATTGGTTTTATGGGAATATTTTATGAAATGAAAATTGCGGCAACGCGTTTGCTTATTTAATTTCAAAAATCCTGACACTAAATATTTTTAAGAAATGAGTTGGAATATTTTCCTTTTACAATCCATTTGTTTAGAAGTTAAAAATTTTATCATATATTTCTAATATAATAACAATTTTAATGAATATTATTATTCTGAAACTAACTCCACATCCAAATTTTCACTGAAGAAGCGGAGTCGAATGTACGCATTGTGTCGTTCAAAGAATTTTTCCGCTAATTTAAAAAGATATTTTTGAATAATAATTTTAAACCAAATGATTAACAAAAAAAGGGGGCCAGGCAGAGAATCTTTATGTTTGTGAATGTGTTGACAACTCTTTTGTAGTTAGATTCAAGTAAACTACCTGCATTTTGCCACAATCTTAGACGCCCGTCTCAGAGGATTTTCCTATTGGCTGAGGAGAACTTGAAAGTTGAATCCTATCCTGCCACATATAAAGTGGCGTCCATACATACTAATATCATTTCTAAAGCACATTTCAGGGGAAAATATGTTACCTAAATCTACTTGTAAAGTAATTCATAGGGCCGACAAGTCCTCAAAATCTCGCAGAGCGGGTGTCAAGAAAAAGACAAAGAAGCGCATGAAGAAATCCTTCGCTTCTTATATACAGAAAGTAACAGCCTACTTACACCCCCACTTTATCATCTCTGAGGACGGTTTGAGTGTACTAAATGATTTAGTAGAATACACTCTCGAAAGAATTGTCTCTGAATCTTCATCATCGACCGGCACTCAAGAAAGAGCAGTCGGGGTCAAAGATGTAGAGAAATGTGTCCGTGGGCTTTTTCCCTCTCACGGTCTCCTCTGCGCCGAAAATTGCATTTCTTTAGCCAAAGATGCGGTTGAATATGCCACACAAATTGTAGTTGAAGAATTCACAACTTGAAACCTAACGCATTGAAAATATGTGATTGATAAAAGGCCCTTTTCAGGGCCATACAAATATTACAGTTTGAAATATTTCCAAATTAGAAGATTTGGTTGTCTAAAGTTAGTATAAACAAAATGTAATGTTCACCGACTGATAATGACCATAAAATTATTCAGCAATTTTATAGTTAAACTGCATTATTGCGATCAAAGAAACGACAGATGAACGTGGTAACATGTTAGAATTCATATTAACTTTAATTTCTCTTTCACCGGGGGAATTAGATACATTGTATTTAAAAATAGGCTTAAAAATTTAAAATTTTATTCCTTTACAGATTCTCAATTTTCATTTTAAATATAGTGCGTCGGGGATTTTTTTTTTCTTACTAATAACCGCCACGAGTAGTTTAATGTGATTATTTTTTTTTTTAATTACAAAATTTTATTAATATATCTATTCGAAAAGTCAAAGAAATAACATGAGAGTAACTATATTTGTATGTGAACATCTAGAAAATCACTTCAGTAAACTTCAACTTTGATAATTGCAAAGGCTGGACTATTTATAATACAACAGCTACTCTGATGGATAATAAACTGTTTCCGTTTTCTAATATACCTGTTGAAATTAACATATTTTTTCCCAATCTGCTTTATTGATTAAAAATTTATCCTGTTTGGTAAATAGTCTATTAAAATAATGTTGCTTTGGTCTCTTCGAACTGCGAAATCTGTTAATTTCATTGGTTGAATTGCTGATTTGGGATTGGCTCTGAAGTTGAAACTTGGATCCGCAGGCACTGATAAATATAAAAACTCTGTACATAACTTATTTAATTTGTCACGCAATTGCATTGGCATGTCTGTTTCCTATAAGAGATTTAAATGTCGGTTGAGGAATAGTTTTTTTCCCACCGGTCGTATTCGCAAACATCTCAAAAAGCGAAAGTTGGTTAAGTTTATGGTGGGTAGGGCTGTGGTATTCCTAGCAGGAATTATCAGGTTCGTAACCGTGGGTGTTTTAGTGAATGTTATTTCAAAAAAATTACACGATCTTGGCCTCTACAATTCTATAGATGAAGCTGGTAGAAGCTTAAGACATAACATTCAAATGCGAAACTTGCCAAAAGAGTGACTATTTTTCTAAACACGTGGTCTCAGATTAATGAAAATGATAGCTACGAAGTCTCACATTTTCTGATGTAGGTTGAAAAAAAGGCCCTTTTAAGGGCCATACAAATACTTCCTTTATTTAAAGTTATTTCTTCGCAAGCTAAACATCGCAAGCCATAAAACTGAGACATGCTATTGTATTAAATCACCAAACTCCCGTACAAAGGCACAAATTACACCGACCCTTAATACCGGGAATTATTCCTTTGAAATCGGTAAATTTCCTAACGTATCATGAAAAACGAAAAATCATTCAAAGTCTTTAATATTTACAGATTTTGTTATTATTTAAGATTTCCTTCGAAACTAG
The DNA here is from genome assembly GCA_963932465.1 of Maratus speciosus. NCBI lineage: Eukaryota > Metazoa > Arthropoda > Arachnida > Araneae > Salticidae > Maratus > Maratus speciosus. The sequence continues at coordinate 461,260,648 of OZ010799.1, read as the reverse complement.
AGTTTTGATCCACAACTTATTTTCTGTTCTACATGGTGCATATCGAATATCGCATTTAAGTATTTTTACACTTTCTCATTTGCATCTGATAAAAAGTATTTTCTTTTCCTGTATTTCAAATAGTTTGAAATCATACTTCATAAACTCATAACCTTAGTATATTGGCTGATGGTCAGCGCCATCTGCCGCTGCAGAATGAACTTAACAATTTTTGACTTTTTGGACCAGAGAATCAATTTGGGTCGGAGAGTTAATAGCTTTGTTTATTAAATGTCTGCGTACGGTTTCTTGAAAATTGTTTTTATGGGAATATTTTATGAAATGAAAATTGCGGCAACGTAAAAGACCCAAGTAAAATCCCACATTAAACTTCTCCTCCAAGCTCAAAATTCAACTATTAGAATTATTTGTGATGCCCCCTATTATGTATGTGATTTTCATCTCTACAAAGAATTAAATTTTCCTAAACTTAATGACTTCATTCAGCATATAAATATTAACTTTCGCCTCTCCCTTGAAATTTCTGAAAATAGTGCCTTAAATAATTTACCTAACTATGACATACACGACAACGCTAACCGTAAAAGACCCAAGTTCGGAATTATCTTAAATACTCTTCTTTAAAAAAATTTTTATTTTATTTTATTATTTTATAAGGTTCTTTTTATTGTTATTACACTTTATATTAACTACTGTATTTCACGCTATCTTTTCCCCTGACTGCAAACAGCAGCTCATACTCCGCCTTTGGCTCCTCCCTTTTCCTCCGTAGTCTATATAACAAGACGTTTCCCGTTCTTCTAGTCAGTCTGAGTCGAGTCGAGCCGTGTACAGCGGGTGGACCGGCTCTTCTCAGGGCCTACGGCAATGCCGAAGTGTTGCACCCGGTACTGCTGCGACTTTCACCAGCATTCTATCATGAGATCTTGCCCCCTCTGTCAGGCAATGTTGTTGAGGGAGAACTGGCTCTTTTCAGGGCTACGCTTCGGCGTAACGTCGTTACCGGCATTGATAAAAGGCCCTTTTCAGGGCCATACAAATATAACAGTTTGTAATACAGTCGGACCTCGTTATCCCGATACCCGGTTTTCACGTCACTCTGCTTATCACGTCAGTTTTTCAAAGTACCGATTTTCTGTGTATGATTTTAATGTAAATAAACTCCGGATTTTACGTCGCTGAATATTTTTAAATCTGGATATCCCGACAGTTTAGGAAAATTGTCCATTTTTCATAACCCATCTTATATCCACAGAAATTAAGCAGTAAGTCTTAGCCAAACTTCTTATCCCCATTGAGATAAATGAGAAATTTTTCTTTAATTCTTTATCTGAATAAATAAACACACACTATGAATGCCCCACTTAAGCTTCAGATAGATGTATCAGTCTACTCGCGGTCTGATTTTTCTGGTCAGGTGGCGCTTTCTTGTGGTTATACGTCGTTTTTCATCCGACTAAAACCGAAGCAACGCCTTGAAATGATCAGAAATTATCTAACATCCATTTCTGAAACAACGAACATTGATTACAGTTCATAGTATAATATTGAAAAAAGAATTCTATGAATCACATCTAGGGATAAGCAAATCTTAATTCATCAATATTTCATGTAACAAAAAAAAGTCATCATAAATCTTAATTTTTTCAATTTTGTTTTATAATATTGTTTTGTTGCTTAAAACGGCAAGAACAGTTAGGAATTTAAAATTGTCTTAAATTAATTAAAAATACATCTTTTTATAAACATATCTTTCTCCAACTCCTGTTACCGCGACACTCCGATTGTGACGACACATTTTTTCTGGTCATTAGAGTGTCTGTATAACGAGGTTCGAGTGTATTTCCAAATTAGAAGATTTGGTGTTCTAAAGTTAGTATAAACAAAATGTAATGTTCACCGACTGAGAATTACCATAAAATTATTCAGCAATTTTATAGTTAAACTGCATTATTGCGATCAAAGAAACGACAGATGAACATGGTAACATGTTAGAATTCATATTAACTTTAATTTCTGTTTCACCGGGGGAATTAGATACATCGTATATAAAAATAAGCTTAAAAATTTTAAATTTTATTCCTTTACAGATTCTCAATTTTCATTTTAAATATAGTGCGTTGGCGAATTTTTTTTTTTTTTTTTTTTACTATTAACCGCCACGAGTAATGTAATGTGATTATTTTTTTTAACGTTACAGAATTTTATTAATACAGTCGGACCTTGTTATTCCGACACCCGGTTTTCACGTCACTCCACTTATCACGACAGTTTTTCAAAGTCCCGATTTTCTGTATATGATTTTAATGTAAATAAAATCCGGATTTTGCGTCGTTGAGTAATTTTTAACTCCGGATATCCCGACGATTTAGGAAAATTGTCCATTTTTCATATAAGCACGGAAATTGAGTGGTAAGAAATGTCTTAGCCAAACTTTTCTCAAAGTGTCTAAGATAGCCATTGAGATAAATGAGAAATTTTACTTCAATCCTTTATCTCAATAAATAAAACCACACACTACGAATGACCCACTTAAGCTCCAGATAGACGTATCAGTCTACTCGCGGTCTTTTTGTTCTGTTCAGTCGGCGCTTTGTTGTGGTTACACGGCGTTTTTCATCCGACTAAAACCGAAGCATTTGCATTGCATTAAAACGATCGGAAATTATTTAACATCCATTTCCGAAACAACGAATATCGATTACAATTCAATGTATAATATTGGAAAAAGAATTATAGGAAGCACATCTAATGATAAGCAAACTTTAATTCATCAATATTGCATGTAACAATAAAAAACAAGTCATCATAAATCTGATTTTTATTATTTTCAATTTTGTTTTTGTGTTTATTTTGCTTAAAACTGCAAGAACAGTTATTAATTTAAAATTGTTTTAAGTTACTTAAAAATACAGCTTTTTATAAACGTATTTTTCTCCAACTCCGATTACCGCGATACCCCACTTGTGACGACACATTTTTCTGGTCATTAGAGTGTCGGGATAACGTGGTTCGACTGTAGTTTGAAATCATACTTCATAAACTCATAACCTTAGTATATTGGCTGATGGTCAGCGCAATCTGCCGCTGCAGAATGAACTTAACAATTTTTGAGTTTTTGGACCAGAGAATCAATTTGGGTCGGAAAGTTAATAGCTTTGTTTATTAAATGTCTGCGTACGGTTTTTTGAAAATTGGTTTTATGGGAATATTTTATGAAATGAAAATTGCGGCAACGCGTTTGCGTATTTAATTTCAAAAATCCTGACACTAAATATTTTTAAGAAATGAGTTGGAATATTTTCCTTTTACAATCCATTTGTTTAGAAGTTAAAAATTTTATCATATATTTCTAATATAATAACAATTTTAATGAATATTATTATTCTGAAACTAACTCCACATCCAAATTTTCACTGAAGAAGCGGAGTCGAATGTACGCATTTTGTCGTTCAAAGAATTTTTCCGCTAATTTAAAAAGATATTTTTGAATAATAATTTTAAACCAAATGATTAACAAAAAAAGGGGTCCAGGCAGAGAATCTTTATGTATATGAATGAGTTGACAACACTTTTGTAGTTAGATTCAAGTAAACTACCTGCATTTTGCCACAATCTTAGACGCCCGTCTCAGAGGATTTTCCTATTGGCTGAGGAGAACTTGAAAGTTGAATCCTATCCTGCCACATATAAAGTGGCGTCCATACATACTAATATCATTTCTAAAGCACATTTCAGGGGAAAATATGTTACCTAAATCTACTTGTAAAGTAATTCATAGGGCCGACAAGTCCTCAAAATCTCGCAGAGCGGGTGTCAAGAAAAAGACAAAGAAGCGCATGAAGAAATCCTTCGCTTCTTATATACAGAAAGTAACAGCCTACTTACACCCCCACTTTATCATCTCTGAGGACGGTTTGAGTGTACTAAATGATTTAGTAGAATACACTCTCGAAAGAATTGTCTCTGAATCTTCATCATCGACCGGCACTCAAGAAAGAGCAGTCGGGGTCAAAGATGTAGAGAAATGTGTCCGTGGGCTTTTTCCCTCTCACGGTCTCCTCTGCGCCGAAAATTGCATTTCTTTAGCCAAAGATGCGGTTGAATATGCCACACAAATTGTAGTTGAAGAATTCACAACTTGAAACCTAACGCATTGAAAATATGTGATTGATAAAAGGCCCTTTTCAGGGCCATACAAATATTACAGTTTGAAATATTTCCAAATTAGAAGATTTGGTTGTCTAAAGTTAGTATAAACAAAATGTAATGTTCACCGACTGATAATGACCATAAAATTATTCAGCAATTTTATAGTTAAACTGCATTATTGCGATCAAAGAAACGACAGATGAACGTGGTAACATGTTAGAATTCATATTAACTTTAATTTCTCTTTCACCGGGGGAATTAGATACATTGTATTTAAAAATAGGCTTAAAAATTTAAAATTTTATTCCTTTACAGATTCTCAATTTTCATTTTAAATATAGTGCGTCGGGGATTTTTTTTTTTCTTACTAATAACCGCCACGAGTAGTTTAATGTGATTATTTTTTTTTTAATTACAAAATTTTATTAATATATCTATTCGAAAAGTCAAAGAAATAACATGAGAGTAACTATATTTGTATGTGAACATCTAGAAAATCACTTCAGTAAACTTCAACTTTGATAATTGCAAAGGCTGGACTATTTATAATACAACAGCTACTCTGATGGATAATAAACTGTTTCCGTTTTCTAATATACCTGTTGAAATTAACATATTTTTTCCCAATCTGCTTTATTGATTAAAAATTTATCCTGTTTGGTAAATAGTCTATTAAAATAATGTTGCTTTGGTCTCTTCGAACTGCGAAATCTGTTAATTTCATTGGTTGAATTGCTGATTTGGGATTGGCTCTGAAGTTGAAACTTGGATCCGCAGGCACTGATAAATATAAAAACTCTGTACATAACTTATTTAATTTGTCACGCAATTGCATTGGCATGTCTGTTTCCTATAAGAGATTTAAATGTCGGTTGAGGAATAGTTTTTTTCCCACCGGTCGTATTCGCAAACATCTCAAAAAGCGAAAGTTGGTTAAGTTTATGGTGGGTAGGGCTGTGGTATTCCTAGCAGGAATTATCAGGTTCGTAACCGTGGGTGTTTTAGTGAATGTTATTTCAAAAAAATTACACGATCTTGGCCTCTACAATTCTATAGATGAAGCTGGTAGAAGCTTAAGACATAACATTCAAATGCGAAACTTGCCAAAAGAGTGACTATTTTTCTAAACACGTGGTCTCTGATTAATGAAAATGATAGCTACGAAGTCTCACATTTTCTGATGTAGGTTGAAAAAAAGGCCCTTTTAAGGGCCATACAAATACTTCCTTTATTTAAAGTTATTTCTTCGCAAGCTAAACATCGCAAGCCATAAAACTGAGACATGCTATTGTATTAAATCACCAAACTCCCGTACAAAGGCACAAATTACACCGACCCTTAATACCGGGAATTATTCCTTTGAAATCGGTAAATTTCCTAACGTATCATGAAAAACGAAAAATCATTCAAAGTCTTTAATATTTACAGATTTTGTTATTATTTAAGATTTCCTTCGAAACTAGAGTTTTGATCCACAACTTATTTTCTGTTCTACATGGTGCATATCGAATATCGCATTTAAGTATTTTTACACTTTCTCATTTGCATCTGATAAAAAGTATTTTCTTTTCCTGTATTTCAAATAGTTTGAAATCATACTTCATAAACTCATAACCTTAGTATATTGGCTGATGGTCAGCGCCATCTGCCGCTGCAGAATGAACTTAACAATTTTTGACTTTTTGGACCAGAGAATCAATTTGGGTCGGAGAGTTAATAGCTTTGTTTATTAAATGTCTGCGTACGGTTTCTTGAAAATTGTTTTTATGGGAATATTTTATGAAATGAAAATTGCGGCAACGTAAAAGACCCAAGTAAAATCCCACATTAAACTTCTCCTCCAAGCTCAAAATTCAACTATTAGAATTATTTGTGATGCCCCCTATTATGTATGTGATTTTCATCTCTACAAAGAATTAAATTTTCCTAAACTTAATGACTTCATTCAGCATATAAATATTAACTTTCGCCTCTCCCTTGAAATTTCTGAAAATAGTGCCTTAAATAATTTACCTAACTATGACATACACGACAACGCTAACCGTAAAAGACCCAAGTTCGGAATTATCTTAAATACTCTTCTTTAAAAAAATTTTTATTTTATTTTATTATTTTATAAGGTTCTTTTTATTGTTATTACACTTTATATTAACTACTGTATTTCACGCTATCTTTTCCCCTGACTGCAAACAGCAGCTCATACTCCGCCTTTGGCTCCTCCCTTTTCCTCCGTAGTCTATATAACAAGACGTTTCCCGTTCTTCTAGTCAGTCTGAGTCGAGTCGAGCCGTGTACAGCGGGTGGACCGGCTCTTCTCAGGGCCTACGGCAATGCCGAAGTGTTGCACCCGGTACTGCTGCGACTTTCACCAGCATTCTATCATGAGATCTTGCCCCCTCTGTCAGGCAATGTTGTTGAGGGAGAACTGGCTCTTTTCAGGGCTACGCTTCGGCGTAACGTCGTTACCGGCATTGATAAAAGGCCCTTTTCAGGGCCATACAAATATAACAGTTTGTAATACAGTCGGACCTCGTTATCCCGATACCCGGTTTTCACGTCACTCTGCTTATCACGTCAGTTTTTCAAAGTACCGATTTTCTGTGTATGATTTTAATGTAAATAAACTCCGGATTTTACGTCGCTGAATATTTTTAAATCTGGATATCCCGACAGTTTAGGAAAATTGTCCATTTTTCATAACCCATCTTATATCCACAGAAATTAAGCAGTAAGTCTTAGCCAAACTTCTTATCCCCATTGAGATAAATGAGAAATTTTTCTTTAATTCTTTATCTGAATAAATAAACACACACTATGAATGCCCCACTTAAGCTTCAGATAGATGTATCAGTCTACTCGCGGTCTGATTTTTCTGGTCAGGTGGCGCTTTCTTGTGGTTATACGTCGTTTTTCATCCGACTAAAACCGAAGCAACGCCTTGAAATGATCAGAAATTATCTAACATCCATTTCTGAAACAACGAACATTGATTACAGTTCATAGTATAATATTGAAAAAAGAATTCTATGAATCACATCTAGGGATAAGCAAATCTTAATTCATCAATATTTCATGTAACAAAAAAAAGTCATCATAAATCTTAATTTTTTCAATTTTGTTTTATAATATTGTTTTGTTGCTTAAAACGGCAAGAACAGTTAGGAATTTAAAATTGTCTTAAATTAATTAAAAATACATCTTTTTATAAACATATCTTTCTCCAACTCCTGTTACCGCGACACTCCGATTGTGACGACACATTTTTTCTGGTCATTAGAGTGTCTGTATAACGAGGTTCGAGTGTATTTCCAAATTAGAAGATTTGGTGTTCTAAAGTTAGTATAAACAAAATGTAATGTTCACCGACTGAGAATTACCATAAAATTATTCAGCAATTTTATAGTTAAACTGCATTATTGCGATCAAAGAAACGACAGATGAACATGGTAACATGTTAGAATTCATATTAACTTTAATTTCTGTTTCACCGGGGGAATTAGATACATCGTATATAAAAATAAGCTTAAAAATTTTAAATTTTATTCCTTTACAGATTCTCAATTTTCATTTTAAATATAGTGCGTTGGCGAATTTTTTTTTTTTTTTTTTTTACTATTAACCGCCACGAGTAATGTAATGTGATTATTTTTTTTAACGTTACAGAATTTTATTAATACAGTCGGACCTTGTTATTCCGACACCCGGTTTTCACGTCACTCCACTTATCACGACAGTTTTTCAAAGTCCCGATTTTCTGTATATGATTTTAATGTAAATAAAATCCGGATTTTGCGTCGTTGAGTAATTTTTAACTCCGGATATCCCGACGATTTAGGAAAATTGTCCATTTTTCATATAAGCACGGAAATTGAGTGGTAAGAAATGTCTTAGCCAAACTTTTCTCAAAGTGTCTAAGATAGCCATTGAGATAAATGAGAAATTTTACTTCAATCCTTTATCTCAATAAATAAAACCACACACTACGAATGACCCACTTAAGCTCCAGATAGACGTATCAGTCTACTCGCGGTCTTTTTGTTCTGTTCAGTCGGCGCTTTGTTGTGGTTACACGGCGTTTTTCATCCGACTAAAACCGAAGCATTTGCATTGCATTAAAACGATCGGAAATTATTTAACATCCATTTCCGAAACAACGAATATCGATTACAATTCAATGTATAATATTGGAAAAAGAATTATAGGAAGCACATCTAATGATAAGCAAACTTTAATTCATCAATATTGCATGTAACAATAAAAAACAAGTCATCATAAATCTGATTTTTATTATTTTCAATTTTGTTTTTGTGTTTATTTTGCTTAAAACTGCAAGAACAGTTATTAATTTAAAATTGTTTTAAGTTACTTAAAAATACAGCTTTTTATAAACGTATTTTTCTCCAACTCCGATTACCGCGATACCCCACTTGTGACGACACATTTTTCTGGTCATTAGAGTGTCGGGATAACGTGGTTCGACTGTAGTTTGAAATCATACTTCATAAACTCATAACCTTAGTATATTGGCTGATGGTCAGCGCAATCTGCCGCTGCAGAATGAACTTAACAATTTTTGAGTTTTTGGACCAGAGAATCAATTTGGGTCGGAAAGTTAATAGCTTTGTTTATTAAATGTCTGCGTACGGTTTTTTGAAAATTGGTTTTATGGGAATATTTTATGAAATGAAAATTGCGGCAACGCGTTTGCGTATTTAATTTCAAAAATCCTGACACTAAATATTTTTAAGAAATGAGTTGGAATATTTTCCTTTTACAATCCATTTGTTTAGAAGTTAAAAATTTTATCATATATTTCTAATATAATAACAATTTTAATGAATATTATTATTCTGAAACTAACTCCACATCCAAATTTTCACTGAAGAAGCGGAGTCGAATGTACGCATTTTGTCGTTCAAAGAATTTTTCCGCTAATTTAAAAAGATATTTTTGAATAATAATTTTAAACCAAATGATTAACAAAAAAAGGGGTCCAGGCAGAGAATCTTTATGTATATGAATGAGTTGACAACACTTTTGTAGTTAGATTCAAGTAAACTACCTGCATTTTGCCACAATCTTAGACGCCCGTCTCAGAGGATTTTCCTATTGGCTGAGGAGAACTTGAAAGTTGAATCCTATCCTGCCACATATAAAGTGGCGTCGTTACACACTAATATCATTTCATATTGACTGCGAGCGAGTGTGTAAGCTCCTGCCATGTCATCCTCTTGTTGCCAGTGCTAAGTCACCGTACCTGGAAGTGTGAAAGGCCGTTTTAATGGCCACCTATGCCAGTAACAAACCGGACGGTGACGAAGCAGTTTCGAAGCCTGATCCAGCGATGGAGTGCAGTAGCCAGAAGCCCGGGACTTCTTCAAATGGTAATATAGCTTTTACTAGCGATGGCAGTGCGAAATTTAGGGAAAATCCCGATTTAATTGATGAATCTAGTGATCTTTTCAAAATTCTGAAAGGTGATAAGAATAAAGTCAGGGAAATGAGAAAGGAAATTCTCTCAAACTTTGATCTTAAGGGAAAGTTGAGCTACCAGTTCTTTGTTAACAAATATGGTAGAAATTGGGAAACTCCTTACTGTAACTACCTAGGTAATCCTGAAATTGAATATTGTGACGAGAGATTTGCTCTCAAAAAAGTCAGAAAAATTCGTAAAAGTAAAAAGAATAGAGAAACTATAACAGCTGGTTTAGTTGTACCGAATGCAAAGAAATTCAAACCTAATAAAAACGAAACTAACTTCAAAATCGAGATGGTTTGTGACAACCAATCCGAAAATATGGAAGAGTGTAGCGATAGCCAATCCGAAAGTGAGGAATCAGACATTGCAATTTCTGAAGCTAATGCTTCAGAGATATCGTATTTTGAGGAAAATCCTTTGAATAATAACGAAAACATTGAAGCATACTCAAAACTAATTGAGGATACGAAAGAGATTACCGAAAATGTTAATATTACTAAGGTACCAAAACCAATCATTGTTAAAAATATCATAAATATTAAAAATTTTGCCAAAACAGTCGAAAGGGACTGCGAGTCAAATTTTTACCTCAGAATTATAAAAGATGTCCTAAAAATATTCCCGAAAGACCAAAACGCGAAAAGCAAAATTATTGATTTCCTTAGTGAAAAAAGGCATCAATTCTATGTGATACCTGATTCAATCGCGTCGCTTAAATTTGTGATTAGGGGACTTCCCAAAAATTGTGAAATTGAAAGTATTCAAAACGAACTTATAAACAAAGGTTTTCAGCCGACCAAAGTAGTCCAAATGACTAGTAGGGTGGACAAACGTGTCCTTCCCCTCTTTCAAATTCAATTAACGAAAAACAGTAAAACTAATGAAATTTTAAAGCTAAATGACCTATTCAAAATTCGCATTGAAATTGAGAAGTATAGGGCCCCCCATAAAGCAGTGCAATGTTGGAATTGCCAAGGGTTCTTCCACATTAGCACCTACTGCTTTATGGACCCAAATTGTGTAGGATGCGGGGGGGCGCATAAAAGACCTGAATGCCCAAATAAGAAAATTGAAAGCGAAAATGAACAAAAAGGTGAAAAAACCGTTAAACCACCGCCGAATTGCTATAATTGTGGATCCGAACATCCAGCATCTTTTAAAGGTTGCGAAAACTATCCTATCAAACCCAAATTCCGTAAAACTTACGCAGATATCGCAAAAAATAAGCAAAATAATCCCAACTCCGAAGAAACTAAAAATACTAGTATAAAATTTCGTACTTCCCAAAAGGAGCCAAAGATGGCACCACCAGACCCGGTACAACTATACCAGATTCAAGATTTTAACCTTGGTTTCACTAAAATTGTCAATACATTGGAAAAAATTAAAATTGAGGTTAAGATTGATTCCTTCTGCAAACTTGCGGAAAAACTCGAAACAATTCTGGATGAAATTGTTAAGCAAGAAGCAGGAAAAAAGACACTTACATTCATGGATCAGATCAGTAAGATCCAGTGTGCTTAATCCTTGCTGTTGGAAATTTGTAAATATCTCTCTTCTAAAATTGTAACCACTCTAATTTTTTGTTTAATATTTTACCATTTGTGTAGGCTTTTCATATCGCATTGTATTTTTTATTCTCATTTTAGTGTTAGGAAAATTTTAACTTGTTAGTAAACTGTAAAATGTATGGTCCCGCTTTGGGCCTTTTTTTTAGAGGGGAGGCTACTGCCACCGCTGAGCTTTTCACCATCAGCCGTCCTGGCATCTATGGTTCCCAACCGAGTTCTACTTCTCACATCATCCTAAGTACTCTGATGCAGAGTAGTCTTCAGTTGCTATGGCACGGGGATGTGGGGCTGATGTCCCGGGCTCCTCGTCAAACCGTCAGAAATCATCATAATATCATTTCTAAAGCACATTTCTAAGGAAAATATGTTACCTAAATCTACTTGTAAAGTAATTCATAGGGCCGACAAGTCCTCAAAATCTCGCAGAGCGGGTGTCAAGAAAAAGACAAAGAAGCGCATGAAGAAATCCTTCGCTTCTTATATACAGAAAGTAACAGCCTACTTACACCCCTACTTTATCATCTCAGATGACGGTTTGAGTGTACTAAATGATTTAGTAGAATACACTCTCGAAAGAATTGTCTCTGAATCTTCATCATTGACCGGCACTCAAGAAAGAGCAGTCGGAGTCAAAGATGTAGAGAAATGTGTCCGTGGGCTTTTTCCCTCTCACGGTCTCCTCTGCGCCGAAAATTGCATTTCTTTAGCCAAAGATGCGGTTGAATATGCCACACAAATTGTAGTTGAAGAAATCACAACTTGAAACCTAACGCATTGAAAATATGTGATTGATAAAAGGCCCTTTTCAGGGCCATACAAATATTACAGTTTGAAATATTTCCAAATTAGAAGATTTGGTTGTCTAAAGTTAGTATAAACAAAATGTAATGTTCACCGACTGATAATGACCATAAAATTATTCAGCAATTTTATAATTAAACTGCATTATTGCGATCAAAGAAACGACAGATGAACGTGGTAACATGTTAGAATTCATATTAACTTTAATTTCTCTTTCACCGGGGGAATTAGATACATTGTATTTAAAAATAGGCTTAAAAATTTAAAATTTTATTCATTTACAGATTCTCAATTTTCATTTTAAATATAGTGCGTCGGGGATTTTTTTTTCTTACTAATAACCGCCACGAGTAGTTTAATGGGATTATTTTTTTTTAAATTACAAAATTTTATTAATATATCTATTCGAAAAGTCAAAGAAATAACATGAGAGTAACTATTTTTGTATGTGAACATCTAGAAAATCACTTCAGTAAACTTCAACTTTGATAATTGCAAAGGCTGAACTATTTATAATACAACAGCTACTCTGATGGATAATAAACTGTTTCCGTTTTCTAATATACCTGTTGAAATTAACATGTTTTTTCCCAATCTGCTTTATTGATTAAAAATTTATCCTGTTTGGTAAATAGTCTATTAAAATAATGTTGCTTTGATCGCTTCGAACTGCGAAATCTGATAATTTCATTGGTTGAATTGCTGATTTGGGATTGGCTCTGAAGTTGATACTTGGATCCGCAGGCACTGATAAATATAAAAACTCTGTACATAACTTATTTAATTTGTCACGCAATTGCATTGGCATGTCTGTTTCCTATAAGAGATTTAAATGTCGGTTGAGGAATAGTTTTCTTCCCACCGGTCGTATTCGCAAACATCTCAAAAAGCGAAAGTTGGTTAAGTTTATGGTGGGTAGGGCTGTCGTATTCCTAGCAGGAATTATCAGGTTCGTAACCGTGGGTGTTTTAGTGAATGTTATTTCAAAAAAATTACACGATCTTGGCCTCTACAATTCTATAGATGAAGCTGGTAGAAGCTTAAGACATAACATTCAAATGCGAAACTTGCCAAAAGAGTGACTATTTTTCTAAACACATGGTCTCTGATTAATGAAAATGATAGCTACGAAGTCTCACATTTTCTGATGTAGGTTGAAAAAAAAGGCCCTTTTAAGGGCCATACAAATACTTCCTTTATTTAAAGTTATTTGTTCGCAAGCTAAACATCGCAAGCCATAAAACTGAGACATCCTATTGTATTAAATCACCAAACTCCCGTACAAAGGCACAAATTACACCGACCCTTAATACCGGGAATTATTCCTTTGAAATCGGTAAATTTCCTAACGTATCATGAAAAACGAAAAATCATTCAAAGTCTTTAATATTTACAGATTTTGTTATTATTTAAGATTTCCTTCGAAACTAGAGTTTTGATCCACGACTTATTTTCTGTTCTACATGGTGCATATCGAATATCGCATATAAGTATTTTTACACTTTCTCATTTGCATCTGATAAAAAGTATTTTCTTTTCCTGTATTTCAAATAGTTTGAAATCATACTTCATAAACTCATAACCTTAGTATATTGGCTGATGGTCAGCGCCAACCGCCGCTGCAGAATGAACTTAACAATTTTTGACTTTTTGGACCAGAGAATCAATTTGGGTCGGAGAGTTAATAGCTTTGTTTATTAAATGTCTGCGTACGGTTTCTTGAAAATTGTTTTTATGGGAATATTTTATGAAATGAAAATTGCGGCAACGTAAAAGACCCAAGTAAAATCCCACATTAAACTTCTCCTCCAAGCTCAAAATTCAACTATTAGAATTATTTGTGATGCCCCCTATTATGTATGTGATTTTCATCTCTACAAAGAATTAAATTTTCCTAAACTTAATGACTTCATTCAGCATTTAAATATTAACTTTCGCCTCTCCCTTGAAATTTCTGAAAATAGTGCCTTAAATAATTTACCTAACTATGACATACACGACAACGCTAACCGTAAAAGACCCAAGTTCGGAATTATCTTAAATACTCTTCTTTAAAAAAAATTTTATTTTATTTTATTATTTTATAAGGTTCTTTTTATTGTTATTACACTTTATATTAACTACTGTATTTCACGCTATCTTTTCCCCTGACTGCAAACAGCAGCTCATACTCCGCCTTTGGCTCCTCCCTTTTCCTCCGTAGTCTATATAACAAGACGTTTCCCGTTCTTCTAGTCAGTCATTCATGTTGTTTCTTTGTAAAAAAAAAAAAAAAAAAAAAAAAAAAAAAAAAAAAAAGACTAAAAGACAAAAAAAATATATATATATATATTGTATGTACCTGAAAAGTTGCCTTTTTTTTTTGGTTTCTGCCCTTGCCCCGTGCTGATAGCTTAGGATCTAGTTAGAACATCATGTCTTTCTCCCTTGAATCACTGCTTATCTCTTAAATTTAGTAGTTGAATAACTACAGTTATATCATCTCTTAATCTCATAATTTTTTATTTACATTTCTTAAACTTCCCCTTCAAGCATTTATGCATTTTAGTTAATTTTATTATTCTCTCATTTTAATTTTTGTTCTCCCTTTTAATATTAACTTTACTCTTACATTTCTTTATCCTCCCCCCCCCCCCCTTCTTTATCCCCGGAGTACGTACCTTGACTGTGTATGTACTTCTTTAGATGCGAACCTTACAGCATGCAAAGGGCCCTTTCCAGGGCCATTATCTGCGCAGCTGGGGGAAACATCTGTCCACCCTACCCAGTAACGCTGTATATTATACAGATGTTACATCCTTCTTTTACTTTTTTAATCTTTTCCCCAATGGCTCATGTAATTGCAAGACATTTCACTTCTTCAGACTGGGCGTTAAGATGGCCGCATCTAGGAAGCCCATCAAAGAGACTCAACTGTTCCAACTTCTAGTCAGTCTGAGTCGAGCAGTGTACAGCGGGTGGACCGGCTCTTGTCAGGGCCTACGGCGATGCCGAAGTGTTCCACCCGGTACTGCTGCGACTTTCACCAGCATTCTATCATGAGATCTTGCCCCCTCTGTCAGGCAATGTTGTTGAGGGAGAACTGGCTCTTTTCAGGGCTACGCTTCGGCGTAACGTCGTTACCGGCATTGATAAAAGGCCCTTTTCAGGGCCATACAAATATAACAGTTTGTAATACAGTCGGACCTCGTTATCCCGATACCCGGTTTTCACGTCACTCTGCTTATCACGTCAGTTTTTCAAAGTACCGATTTTCTGTGTATGATTTTAATGTAAATAAACTCCGGATTTTACGTCGCTGAATATTTTTAAATCTGGATATCCCGACAGTTTAGGAAAATTGTTCATTTGACATAACCCATCTTATATCCACAGAAATTAAGCAGTAAGAAATGTCTTAGCCAAACTTCTTATCCCCATTGAGATAAATGAGAAATTTTTCTTTAATTCTTTATCTGAATAAATAAACACACACTATGAATGCCCCACTTAAGCTTCAGAAAGATGTATCAGTCTTCTCGCGGTCTGTTTTTTCTGGTCAGGTGGCGCTTTCCTGTGGTTATACGGCGTTTTTCATCCGGCTAAAACCGAAGCAATGCCTTGAAATGATCAAAAATTATCTAACATCCATTTCTGAAACAACGAACATTGATTACAGTTCATAGTATAATATTGAAAAAAGAATTCTATGAATCACATCTAGGGATAAGCAAATCTTAATTCATCAATATTTCATGTAACAAAAAAAAGTCATCATAAATCTTAATTTTTTCAATTTTGTTTTATAATATTGTTTTGTTGCTTAAAACGGCAAGAACAGTTAGGAATTTAAAATTGTCTTAAATTATTTAAAAATACATCTTTTTATAGACATATCTTTCTCCAACTCCTGTTACCGCGACACTCCGATTGTAACGACACATTTTTTCTGGTCATTAGAGTGTCTGTATAACGAGGTTCGAGTGTATTTCCAAATTAGAAGATTTTGTGTTCTAAAGTTAGTATAAACAAAATGTAATGTTCACCGACTGAGAATTACCATAAAATTATTCAGCAATTTTATAGTTAAACTGCATTATTGCGATCAAAGAAACGACAGATGAACATGGTAACATGTTAGAATTCATATTAACTTTAATTTTTGTTTCACCGGGGGGAATTAGATACATCGTATATAAAAATAAGCTTAAAAATTTTAAATTTTATTCCTTTACAGATTCTCAATTTTCATTTTAAATATAGTGCGTTGGCGAATTTTTTTTTTTTTTTTTTTTTACTATTAACCGCCACGAGTAATGTAATGTGATTATTTTTTTTAACGTTACAGAATTTTATTAATACAGTCGGACCTTGTTATTCCGACACCCGGTTTTCACGTCACTCCGCTTATCACGACAGTTTTTCAAAGTCCCGATTTTCTGTATATGATTTTAATGTAAATAAAATCCAGATTTTGCGTCGTTGAGTAATTCTTAACTCCGGATATCCCGACGGTTTAGGAAAATTGTCCATTTTTCATATAAGCACGGAAATTGAGCGGTAAGAAATGTCTTAGCCAAACTTTTCTCAAAGTGTCTAAGATAGCCATTGAGATAAATGAGAAATTTTACTTCAATCCTTTATCTCAATAAATAAAACCACACAATATGAATGACCCACTTAAGCTCCAGATAGACGTATCAGTCTACTCGCCGTCTTTTTGTTCTGTTCAGTCGGCGCTTTGTTGTGGTTACACGGCGTTGTTCATCCGACTAAAACCGAAGCATTTGCATTGCATTAAAACGATCGGAAATTATTTAACATCCATTTCCGAAACAACGAATATCGATTACAATTGAATGTATAATATTGGAAAAAGAATTATAGGAAGCACATCTAATGATAAGCAAACTTTAATTCATCAATATTGCATGTAACAATAAAAAACAAGTCATCATAAATCTGATTTTTATTATTTTCAATTTTGTTTTTGTGTTTATTTTGCTTAAAAATGCAATAACAGTTATTAATTTAAAATTGTTTTAAGTTACTTAAAAATACAGCTTTTTATAAACGTATTTTTCTCCAACTCCGCTTACCGCGATACCCCGCTTATGACGACACATTTTTCTGGTCATTAGAGTGTCGGGATAACGTGGTTCGACTGTAGTTTGAAATCATACTTCATAAACTCATAACCTTAGTATATTGTCTGATGGTCAGCGCAATCTGCCGCTGCAGAATGAACTTAACAATTTTTGAGTTTTTGGACCAGAGAATCAATTTGGGTCGGAAAGTTAATAGCTTGGTTTATTAAATGTCTGCGTACGGTTTTTTGAAAATTGGTTTTATGGGAATATTTTATGAAATGAAAATTGCGGCAACGCGTTTGCGTATTTAATTTCAAAAATCCCGACACTAAATATTTTTAAGAAATGAGTTGGAATATTTTCCTTTTACAATCCATTTGTTTAGAAGTTAAAATTTTTATCATATATTTCTAATATAATAACAATTTTAATGAATATTATTTTTCTGAAACTAACTCCACATCCAAATTTTCACTGAAGAAGCGGAGTCGAATGTACGCATTCTGTCGTTCAAAGAATTTTTCCGCTAATTTAAAAAGATATTTTTGAGTAATAATTTTAAACCAAATGATTAACAAAAAAAGGGGGCCAGGCAGAGAATCTTTATGTATATGAATGTGTTGACAACACTTTTGTAGTTAGATTCAAGTAAACTACCTGCATTTTGCCACAATCTTAGACGCCCGTCTCAGAGGATTTTCCTATTGGCTGAGGAGAACTTGAAAGTTGAATCCTATCCTGCCACATATAAAGTGGCGTCCTTACACACTAATATCATTTCTAAAGCACATTTCTAAGGAAAATATGTTACCTAAATCTACTTGTAAAGTAATTCATAGGGCCGACAAGTCCTCAAAATCTCGCAGAGCGGGTGTCAAGGAAAAGACAAAGAAGCGCATGAAGAAATCCTTCGCTTCTTATATACAGAAAGTAACAGCCTACTTACACCCCTACTTTATCATCTCAGATGACGGTTTGAGTGTACTAAATGATTTAGTAGAATACACTCTCGAAAGAATTGTCTCTGAATCTTCATCATTGACCGGCACTCAAGAAAGAGCAGTCGGAGTCAAAGATGTAGAGAAATGTGTCCGTGGGCTTTTTCCCTCTCACGGTCTCCTCTGCGCCGAAAATTGCATTTCTTTAGCCAAAGATACGGTTGAATATGCCACACAAATTGTAGTTGAAGAAATCACAACTTGAAACCTAACGCATTGAAAATATGTGATTGATAAAAGGCCCTTTTCAGGGCCATACAAATATTACAGTTTGAAATATTTCCAAATTAGAAGATTTGGTTGTCTAAAGTTAGTATAAACAAAATGTAATGTTCACCGACTGATAATGACCATCAAATTATTCAGCAATTTTATAGTTAAACTGCATTATTGCGATCAAAGAAACGACAGATGAACGTGGTAACATGTTAGAATTCATATTAACTTTAATTTCTCTTTCACCGGGGGAATTAGATACATTGTATTTAAAAATAGGCTTAAAAATTTAAAATTTTATTCCTTTACAGATTCTCAATTTTCATTTTAAATATAGTGCGTCGGGGATTTTTTTTTTCTTACTAATAACCGCCACGAGTAGTTTAATGTGATTATTTTTTTTTAAATTACAAAATTTTATTAATATATCTATTCGAAAAGTCAAAGAAATAACATGAGAGTAACTAATTTTGTATGTGAACATCTAGAAAATCACTTGAGTAAACTTCAACTTTGATAATTGCAAAGGCTGAACTATTTATAATACAACAGCTACTCTGATGGATAATAAACTGTTTCCGTTTTCTAATATACCTGTTGAAATTAACATATTTTTTCCCAATCTGCTTTATTGATTAAAAATTTATCCTGTTTGGTAAATAGTGTATTAAAATAATGTTGCTTTGATCTCTTCGAACTGCGAAATCTGATAATTTCATTGGTTGAATTGCTGATTTGGGATTGGCTCTGAAGTTGATACTTGGATCCGCAGGCACTGATAAATATAAAAACTCTGTACATAACTTATTTAATTTGTCACGCAATTGCATTGGCATGTCTGTTTCCTATAAGAGATTTAAATGTCGGTTGAGGAATAGTTTTCTTCCCACCGGTCGTATTCGCAAACATCTCAAAAAGCGAAAGTTGGTTAAGTTTATGGTGGGTAGGGCTGTCGTATTCCTAGCAGGAATTATCAGGTTCGTAACCGTGGGAGTTTTAGTGAATGTTATTTCAAAAAAATTACACGATCTTGGCCTCTACAATTCTATAGATGAAGCTGGTAGAAGCTTAAGACATAACATTCAAATGCGAAACTTGCCAAAAGAGTGACTATTTTTCTAAACACATGGTCTCTGATTAATGAAAATGATAGCTACGAAGTCTCACATTTTCTGATGTAGGTTGAAAAAAAGGCCCTTTTAAGGGCCATACAAATACTCCCTTTATTTAAAGTTATTTGTTCGCAAGCTAAACATCGCAAGCCATAAAACTGAGACATCCTATTGTATTAAATCACCAAATTCCCGTACAAAGGCACAAATTACACCGACCCTTAACACCGGGAATTATTCCTTTGAAATCGGTAAATTTCCTAACGTATCATGAAAAACGAAAAATCATTCAAAGTCTTTAATATTTACAGATTTTTTTATTATTTAAGATTTCCTTCGAAACTAGAGTTTTGATCCACGACTTATTTTCTGTTCTACATGGTGCATATCGAATCTCGCATATAAGTATTTTTACACTTTCTCATTTACATCTGATAAAAAGTATTTTCTTTTCCTGTATTTCAAATAGTTTGAAATCATACTTCATAAACTCATAACCTTAGTATATTGGCTGATGGTCAGCGCCATCTGCCGCTGCAGAATGAACTTAACAATTTTTGACTTTTTGGACCAGAGAATCTTACTTTTGACTTACTTTTAGGCCGTGCATTGTTTCGAAATTCATCCTTAGTTCACTTTCATATTTAGTTGGAGGTTATGCGCTACGGCGTTTCACGCCGCGTTGGTGCTCCTTAAGCACCGCGATGTCATGTCATGTCATAGCTCTTCCAGTAATTTCCTTGGGAGAGATGAACCTGCTCACGAGATCCTCAGCTTTTCTATTTAAACCCCGGTTTTGACCCCCAGCTTCAGTAGAGTTGCCTCGCAACTCGGTAACCCATCGACCAAACTCCAGTTCTAGTTCCTCAGCTTCAGTTCTTCCAAGACCGCCGGTGAGTGCACTTTTCTCCGGAAACCCGTAAGCAAAGTGCTCTTTTCAGAGTTAAACGGTCCGAGCTGTTTCGGGTATTACGGGAGTTGTTGCTACCGGGACTGGTCACCGAATCACACAAATTATTTGATTAATTTTAATAGTTTTTTATTGAATTTAAAATTTACCCCATTTATCGATCTTGGTCAACGTTCAAATGTAACTCGCAGTCGTTGAGGTCTCGAAATCTAGTACCACAAGGCCTTTTCAAGGCTTACACATTTGTGCGAAAGACGGGAGATCTGCGACTTGTTAGGAGCACTAAGCTTGACTGTCAAAATTTAGTGAGCTGTGTGCCCCACCCCTTTTTAATAGGGTTTTAGAGAAAATGTTAGTTAAGGCCCCCTGGTTTTCCTGGAAGTCAGGCTTAGCTGTGACTCCTGGCACCACTTCATTCTCCGTCTTTGCCGGATCAGATATCCGTCTATCAACGAAGTGTAGGGAAGCCAAATTTATTTGGATGTTCTATGCGCCATTTTGTCTCGAGGCAGAATTGTGTCTCAGGTGCTTCAAAACCATATTAAACTTATTTTCAGCTACATATATGCTAAAAATTTCCCCTGCGGTTTTTCTTTCTCCTACTCAAAATTTCTTAGAATACGACATTTTAATATTATGACATTAGTTTAAATGATAAAATCTTTCATTTTAATCATTGATAATTAATCAAAACAAAAGGTAATTCATAAGCTATCTTTTTACCCGACTGTCAAGAAGGGTTACGTGTTTCACGCTAATCTGGGTATGTGGATTTCTTTATACCCTCGAAACATCCCAACGGCTTGATGGATTTTAATAAATGAGGTTTCTATCGATTTGTCTTAACTATCCGATGGTTTTAGGCTAGGTTTTGTTTTAATAAATTCAAAATGGCGGCCGTAAAATACAAAATGGCGATAGAGACGAAAAAAATTTTACGCACCATATTGATTAGCATATCATTGGATAAGTCTTTCAAAATGAAGACGATGTTTCATTGACTATTTTACAGTTATAATCTTCGTTTAAATAAACCTTGAAGTTGTGTAGGTAGGATCTCTAGCTTTACTGCAGCTCTAACTTTCATAGACATCTATAGGCGTCATCAAAACAGTATTTATAGATAGGAACCAACAATTGAACGCAACTTAAAAGTCATCAATACAAGTAAATAAAAAAATAGGTGAGTAATATAAAAAATAGTTTCATATTAATGAGAAATAATTAATAAGTTCGCTTTTTACGCAGTCAGGTTTTTTGATTTTTTAAATTTAATTTTTACTTGTTAATAAAAATATACAAAATCCCATGAATTTCAGGAAATATCTTCTTGATTAAAATTTATGATTCCAGAATTTGAAATCATAATTCATATTAGTATATATTTATAAAATTAATAAAATAAACACTATTTATTATCAAGGGATTTTTATTAAATTATGAATTTTACACTATTCACAAGATTAAGAAATTTAGTTTTGTAAATAGATTGATAAAATATTTAATTTTATACTTCTCTATTAAAAGTGTAAATATATTCAATTTATATTCAGGATATAAGATCAGTCTACCTAAATGTGATAACCCCTAAATGCGACAATGTTCTTTTACATAAAATCTTAATGCAAGACTCGTAAATATATGTTATATAATGAAGCATACGAACTTCAGAAACAAAACCAGAAACATTTTTTTGCATGTAAAACGGTTTCTTTAAAAGAAATTTCCCATCAAATACACATCGTTCATTTTACATCGCCCCCATGTTTCGTAAATGCGACAAAAATTCCCGAAAGTGGCTGACGGTTCTTATTTTTTAACTTTGAAGATCAAATAACCTTATAAACGTCAAGAGCTACGTTGTCCATTTCAGTTACCTGACTAGTTAAACTAAAAAAAGGCGACCAGTTTCCGGTTTAGAATTTGAAGTGGACTACGCATTTAGGCGAGCTTGTTTTCAGCCTGTGCCTAATAGCGACATGCATATTGTTGTAATTGCAGCGAAACATTTAGAAGATGAACGAAGAAGTTTAGATGGAATTTTTTATATATTGTGTTAAAATGATATTTAAATCAAATTTTATGTTTAATTAAGCTGTGTTGAGTCAGCATAATTCTCCCTTAATGTTTCCTTTAACCAGGTGTTTAAATATGTGTTTAAGACGATCAAAAAAGAAAAATACGTTTCTTTAAAATTTTTAATATAAAAAAGGAAGAAACGCAGTGTCTATTCCAGTAACATAATATAGACATGTGATTAACCTTTAACTGATATTACCGGTCTCACAGACAGGTGCTTTTTTCAATTTTCATGGTTTAACTTGCAAATTTCAGTTTAACTACAAACACTACTGAAATTTTGCTTCGTTTGGAACATTAGTACTAACACCAGATACTTTTGAATAGGTGAATTTTAATTATAACACTCCTGTAAAAAAAGTTTAGTACAAAAACAGCATCGTATGAGTTAATCGCGGCTTTTATTCATCTTCACATTAGTTATTCAGCTTCACACTAGTTATGTGACAATTTCTGTGACGGTTAAAGTGACGGTTCTTTAAAGGTTAAGGAATTTGCAATAAATTTACATAATGGAAATTCTGGAAAATCTTGTGTAGATTGAAAACAATTTATGTTTATTTTAATGCGGTTAAGTAAGTTAATTTTACGAACATTATACCATTCGGTAGATTAAATGCTGTCTCCGATTAAAACGTGATGCAATTGAGTTATTCCCTGGTTTAGAAGTCATAATTTTTGTTAGCCCTTTTATAAAATCTGATATTTTAATTCTGTTTTCATTTTTTATTCGTTATAATCGACATTTTCTTACTTTTAAATTAGTAAACGATACAAAATAAATAAACCATGTTTATCTAAATGAATATTTGTTTCCATATACGTATTTTTAAGTACAGAAAATGTTAATTTTTTTGTGAAAGTGCAGGATAAATGAAGAGGGGGGTGGGTGCAACAGAATATCAGGCACAGAGCTTCTCTTTGGCTTAATCAGAATTATTAGAAATATTGTACGATTTTATCTATTTCTAAGGCTGTTATATTTATCATGTGACATTTTATAATAAAGTTATATGTAATAAATAATCTGGTTAGCAATATTATAAATATCTTTTAAATACTCTTTTAACCCGTAAGCTCTACACTGTGAATTCGCACGGACCGAAATGTCGGCGTCTTTAATTAATTCGCATTTTTTCATTCACAAAATAAGAATTTTGATAAAATCAAATATTTCATTTGGATTTCATATTAAATTTCGTATATGATCATGTAGTTATATTTCATTATCACCAGATTGTCAGCAAAATTATGCGGAGTTGAAGTTACGGAAATCCAAATCGCACGGATGTATAAATTATGGATCAATATGGGTTAATTTTATAATATTTAATATATGGGTTAATACAAACAGTTTAGTGCAAAAACAGCATTTTATGAGTTAATCGCGTATTTTATTCATCTTTCAATCGATTGGTTTCGCAGGTTATAAAGTGGCAATTTACTGTCAGCAGTTAATCGTTAAATGAACTATTTCAGATGAATTGTCATGTATAAAATGCATTATCACATTTAGGACTATGAACGTCTCATTTAGGTTTTATCTGCCATAAATGCGACAAAAATAACCTAAATGCGACAATCCTATATTGTGGTTTTATAATACAGATAATTATTAAATTTCTACAAAACAAGTTAGTTTTGAACTAAAGGTACAGTATTCAGTAATTTGTTGCTTAATAAAATATACATTTATATAATAAAATCCCAAATATACCCTAAATGCGACAAAACTACGGGGAATCGTATCTCATTTAGGCAGACTGACCTTATATATGTTATTTAAAAATAATTACGTATAAATAAGTTCATAAACAACTCTAATTACCAGAAATATAAGAAAAGTTTGCAAATGACAATTTTACTGATCCTAGATGGAGCCACTATTCAAATACTCGTGTTTTTAAATTTGAGAACTAAAATAGCATAAATTTGATATAAAAATATCTTTATCAGACATATGCGAATGATACATTTTACATCAGTGTATCTAAATCAAGAGTAAATAATCCAGAAAAAGATTATTTTAGTTTAGTATAATGTTTTCAAAATGGTATATAACATTAGACACTGGGATCCTTGAGACCGGGAGAAGTTCAAAGCAGTAGAGATACGTCATCACTTTGGTGGCATTAAAAATGATCAGTTGAATACAAAAATGTTAAACTCGCGAACAGATGGTACGTCTAAATAACATATATTTTTCATAAAATAACAAGAAACAGTAGCATCAATACATTCGAAGTCTTCATCCACATAACAATAAATTATTCGTATCATAATTTTTGTAATTTTATGAATTAATTAACTGTATCAATATTTTAAATATTCTATTTAATTTTTTTTTTCACTAAAATTCGTAACGTAAAATGAAACATGACTTTTATCATTTTTTGCTTTTATTTTGTCATTGTTTTTAAATTACTTGTTTATTTTTTAAGAAAACTTACTCATACATCGAATGAAATCATTGCCTAGTTATTTCAATTCTTATTATAGATCTTATTTTACAAGTATGTGTGCGTGTGTGCGGGAGGGGGGTAATCCTGTGATAAGTATCTGGCTTTAAAATTAACGCCTAACTGAACAAAGACTTTCCAACTATAGGAACGGTTAAATTTCATTGGCTGGTTTCCAGCTACGCGAATGGCTATGGAAGCTGCCCTTTGAATCCTTGAGATATCGATATATTAAACGTGTCCGAATCGTCAGAATTTAATATCGTATGTCGTTTAAAGATTCGACGTGCTAAACGGAACAATTGCTGCTGTCATGTTTACGACAGAATCAGAAACTCCCGCCGAAGCCAGAAATTGCCTGGAAGAACAAGCGGGACCCTCTGTGCAGTCGGTTCCGGAATTCGATATCCAATGTTTCATTCCGTATAAAAGGACTGACCGAATGCGGTGTTTCAAAGATATCGAGGTCGTTTCCCCTTTCGTTAAAGAGTACCTTGAACGAGGTAATGCAAATGCAGATACGATAGTAGCGAAAGCGATAGAGAGAAAACCGAAAAGTGAGGAGTCTAAAAATTGCCCCTCTAAACCTAAAAACCCCACAAAGAAGGTTTTGAAACTAAGGCAGTGCCTAACTTTGTGAAAAATCCTAAAAAAGTAGCCAAGTCATCGAAGTTGCTGGTTAAAGAGACGAGGACCAGAAAAAAGGTGAAAAAGTATGCTATAATAAGCGAAGGAAATTTAAAGAATAAAAGGCTCTATTCAGAGTCACACAAAATTTTTTTATTAAGTATTTCTCAACCTTCCCCCCCCCCCCCCCCCCACCATTTCTACGCATACACGTTAATAGAAATAACCTTGTTAGCTGGAAGATTTCCTCCAAATGCATTTTAAGTGCAAGTGTTTAGAGACAATAGAGGTTAATTCGCCGAGATTTCCAAAATTTGTCTTTTAAATATTTTTTTAAAAAACGTAAATGATCACCTCAAATTTTGCGAGGTTTCTATGGATAAAAATATTTTGTTTCGGAAAATTTATTATACATTATATTCTTTTAAAATTATTTTTAATATTGTCATATTTGAAATGCGAGATATGTTTTTGAATGTGTATTCTTTTGTAATTCTTTACATACCAGTTTAATCCGGAGTCGAATTGGCTGTTTCTCAAATGATTTGCATTTATCATTTTTTCATATTGTTGGTGTTTATTTCAAAAACCTGTCTTGGCAAAAAAAATAATTAATAAATCTGTTTATATATGGAAATATATACATTTAAGAAAATTGATCTTAATAAGCAATATGTTTCCGTAAAATATCACTACTTTGTAAAAAAAAAAAGCGCTTTCTGCAGCGCCATACAAATGTTTCTCGTCTAAAAAAATTGTTATTAAATTATGAATTTTACACTATTCACAACATGAATATATTTAATTTTGTAATCAGATTGATAAAATATTTAGTTTTATACGTCTCTATTAAAAGTGTAAGTATGTTCAATATATATTCAGTGTATATATATGAGGACGTGAGTTTCAAAACTCGCCTTATCCAAAAAATCAAATTTTGGGAAATCGCGAAAAACCTGTAACTGCGAACCCGTGCATTGAATACCTCCAATTTTAGAGGATTAGCCAGATCTACTGTTATCGATCTTTTACAAGAAACCTTAAACTGTAAAGATTTTTGTGTCCAAAAAATCTTCCCAAATGAAGAGTAAACGCTACGGAAAAATTCTTCCGATATTTTTGGACGAACGTCCTGAAAATTAAATGTCTAATTAAATATTTAACAACTGTAATATCTTCAGTATTAGAGTTACTCAACAGTATCCTTAATACAATCTATGGGCAAATGTTTCTGTTTCTAAATTGCTTGTTTTCAGTGATATAATGGCAAATTCTAAATGTAAATCTAAATAATTTGTTAATCCTCTTAAATAATTAGAAAAAAAAAAAACTACGTAGATTTGTTTGAGCAATCCGTTATGTCCGCAATGACGTCAACCATCATGACCTAAAAATTAGTCCTATTTTTGGTGAGATCAAAAAACTTGCCACTAAATTTCACAGGTCAATCCCTTCAGTAAGGAATCCTGCGTTGAACTCTAATCGCACTTATGATGCTGGGGTGGGCAGGGGGCGGAAACATCCCCTGGCTATCTTAGCTATGGATAATGACTTTATTCCTTGCTCAAAAACATGGAGACGTAACCCTTCGGGAGTTATTTAAACAAAGAATTCTCCTGTAAATTCACTATTTCCCTAGACCGAAGGAAGTTTTCGTCTAGATTTGGCAACTTCCCCGACGTCATGCAATCTGTTGTTATTTTGAACAACAGCCGCGAGTGCAACCTTCCTAAATAATTTTATTTTTCGGTATTAAATTATTTTTAATGGCTCTTAATCTGTTTTTAATTGTTCTTAAATTTTAACCTATTATTTTTATAGTAAACTTAATATTTTGTTCTTTTTTCTCCGCCCTTCTGGGCCAGAGACTGCCTATGACGTCATAGTCCTAGCTCCATTCAGCGATTCTGGTCAGGATAGCCCCTCCTGTAATTTCATTGGCCGAGAGGAAGCTGCTCACAAGATCCTCGGCTTTTCTATTTAAACCCCGGTTTTTGACCCCCAACTTCAGTCCTTCCAAAACCGTTGGTGTGTGCACGTCTCTCCAGAAACCGGTAAACAAAGTGCTCTTTTCAGAGTTAGACGAAACAATTGCTGCTGCCATTCTTACGACAGAATCAGAGACTCCCGCCGAAGCCAGAAACTGCCTGGAAGAACAAGCGGGACCCTCTGTGCAGTCGGTTCCGGAATTTGATATCCAATGCTTCATTCCGTATAAAAGGATTGACCGAATGCGGTCTTTCATAGATATCGAAGTCATTTCCCCTTTCGTTAAAGAGTATGTTAAACGAGGCAATGCAAATGCAGATACGATAGTAGCGAAAGCTTTGGAGAGACAGTCGAAATCTGAGGAGTCTAAAAATTGCCTCTCTAAACCTAAAAACTCCACAAAGACGGTTTTGAAACCTAAGGCAGTGCCTGGCTTTGTTGAAAGTCCTAAAAAAGTAGGCAAGTCATCGAAATTACTGGTTAAAAAGACGAGGACCAGAAAAAAGGTGAAAAAGTAGACTATAACGAGCGAAGGAAATTAAAATAATAAAAGGCTCTTTTCAGAGCCACAAAAATAAATTTTTATTAATTATTTCTCACCCCCCCCCCCCCATTTCTACGCATACACGTTTATAGAAATAACCTTGTTAGCTGGAAGTTTTCCTCCAACTACATTTTAAGTGGGAGTGTTTAGCGGCAATAGAGGTTAATTCGCCGAGATTTCCAAAATTTGTCATTAACAGTAGAACTACCGATGTTAAATATATACCTAGTTTTACCGCATCCGTCAAATTGACGGATTTTTGATCATGGCTTTCATTATAAATTTCGACTTAATTAATGTAAATAAAAGAATATAATTTAACGAAAACAACACTTATTATAATAATTCATTAAGTATTAATAATAATTAAAAAAACAGTTTCTATTTGCATTATAGTATAGCACATTTGGTCGGTATGAAATAACTATGTGGCAGATAGGTTACAAGTACATGTTATCTTAGATGAACACTTGCCACAAACATATTTGCTGCATACATTGCAGGTATAAATCGCTCTGTTTTGTTACACAATCGAATTTGGCAAGATTTGGGTTCATAAAGGATTTTTCTTTGTGTTTTCTGGAGTACAATCCATTGCTTTCCGTTCTTGTGTTTGGGACTCTTTCTGCTTCGTTTCTGCAGCACCTATATTCACTGGAGAGTTCTTCGAATAATTGAAATAAAAATTGTTTTCTAGTTGTATTTTGAACACAAGTCTCTTTATGTTAATGTCCAAAATATAAAATACCTGCAAAGGCCATCTACGTGACCTTGCTTTTCGCTCTATTTGCTGGCCATTTGGTCAACTTGTAAAATGACACAGTTGCAGAAATTTGTTTTCGATTAGAAGCAATTTTTACCGGATTTATGTTTCGAGCTAAAAATTAGTACTTTTTATTACGAGGCTTAGTTTTGTAAATTAATAGAACAAATATCATTTGATTTGCAGAGTTTTGTGGAGAAAAGAGCCATGTTATCATTTAAAACTGTAGCTATTTACGGACATTCTCTTTTATTTGCTCGCATAGTTCCAACAAGGCTTTTTTTTTGGCCAATAGCTTCTTTACGAGTTGTTTACTTCTAAAAAAAATTATCCGTTGTTATATTTCTCCCACAATGTACATATTTTTTTTTTGCAGGATTCAAAACTATAAATTCATTAAAAGGTACTCCTGATGGTCTACGTTCATCTTTGCCTAAATAGGGAAAGCCATTTATAAGATATTTACTTCGCACGTCTATAGCTAACCAAAACTTAATTCCGAATTTGTCCGGGTTATTAAGCACATATTTCAGAAATCTGCATCTTGCCTTTGTGGGAAACAGTTGATCACCTACCTTTATATTCTGATCTGGTTTGTAACAAGCTTGACAGTTATTAATAATGGACTTCCACATTTCGGAATCTAATCCAAATTTGTCAGTTCGTAAGAGAACACTCCTCTCGCTTTTTTTTCTTTTTTTTTTTTTTTCTTTTTTTTTTTTTTTTTTTTTTTTTTTGTCGAAATGAATGAATATCATAATTTCTGAAAATCTGTTTCTACTCATACTTTCGTGAAGGAAAGAAGGTCCCCATTTTACTGACCAAAAATAGGATAATTTCTAATTTCTCGCTTCGTAGGCCCCTCGAAAATACAAAATAGCTACAAACGCATATAATTCTTCAATAGTAATTTTCCAAACGTCCTTCTGTAAAATATTTTTGGCCTCGAGTAAACTGAATCCTAATCGACGCAAAATAAATCCCATTAAAACGGCTGCCGAACACTTTTCATCATTCAACTTTGAAATTGCCAAAGCCGTCATTTAAATGTTCTTGGTATAAATAGGTGTAGGCCATACTGATTATGGAAATTAAA
Organism: Maratus speciosus; assembly: GCA_963932465.1. NCBI lineage: Eukaryota > Metazoa > Arthropoda > Arachnida > Araneae > Salticidae > Maratus > Maratus speciosus. Next base: position 461,230,783 of record OZ010799.1, on the reverse strand, counting down.
GCAGGTGAGTGGAAACTGAATAGGAATATTTAACTATTCTTATATTTCATTAAAATTCGTATCATAAAATTCTAGAACAATACATAAATTATATCAAATTTTTAAGCATGAAATTTGAAAACCGTCAAAATGAGGGTCTTGGTAGTTCTAGTGTTAATTTTTTTTTTTTTAAACGTAAATAGTCACAGAATACGTCAGATTTTGCGAGGTTTCTATGGATAAAAATATTTTGTTTCGGAAAATTTATTAAACATTATATTCTTTCAAAATTATTTTTAATATTGTCAGATTTTAAATGCGAGATATGTTTCTGAATGTGCCTTTTTTGAAATTCTTTACATGCCAGTATAATCCGGAGTCGAATTAGCGGTTTCTCAAATGATTTGCATTTATAATTTTTTTCATATTGTCGTATTTATTTCAAAAATCTGTCTTGGCAAAAAAAATAATTAATAAGTTTTTTATATATGGAAATATATACATCTAATGAATATTGCATCTTAATAAGCAATATGTTTCCATAAAATATAGTATACTTTGCAAAAAAAAAAAAAGTGCTACCTGCAGGGCCATACAAATGTTTCTCGTCTAAAAAATTGTTATTAAATTATGAATTTTACACTATTCACAACATGATTAAATTTAATTTTGAAATCAGATTGATAAAATTTTTAGTTTTATACTTCTCTATTAAAAGTGTAAGTACATTCAATATATATTCAGGATATGTATGTATATATATATGATTTAAAAATAATTACGTATAAATAAATTCAGAAACTTCTATGATTCCCAGGAACACAAAAGAAATTCGTAAATGATTACTTTACTCACCCTAGACTGACCCACTACTCAAGTAATGGTGTTATAAGTTTGAAACTAAAACAGAATAAATCTGATATAGAAATATATTTATCTTATGCATATATATTCACTTTTTTTTTACAAAGCATTTTCCCCATTACATGCATTTCGTATAAAGTTGTTATAATAATCCTTTTGGTTTATCATTTTATTTATTTATATTATAAAAAATAACAATTTTCAAGTTAATAAATATGACACTAATCTATTCGTATGTTAATAAACTTAGAGAAATTGCTGTAAAGAATTTAATGTCAATGATAAATGTATAGCTAAATGCTTAGGTACTTTATGATGGGTGCTATTCTCTAAGTCTTATCGTTTGCAATAAAAAGTACTAAATTAGCGATTTTTTAAACAAATCACTCTAATTGACACAGTTTAGGATTTTAGCTCTGTCTGGTCAAATTAGCGCAAATTTAAGAAGCAATATAAAGCTGCTAATCGCTAATCCTGATAAAATCCCTAGGCATAATAGCTCGGAAAGTAGCACTATTGATCATGCAATCACTATGGATTTCGAGAAAGAGGAATCCATCTTTAGCGATACTAGCCATAATAAAATTCCTGTTAGTAAAAAACCTAAAACTATTAAAGTTTATGTTATCTCAAATGTAATCGACTTTTTTAATTCTCTTTCAGAAAACGATAGATTCGAATTTGAAGCTAAAAAGGCGGATAAATATGTGAAAATCTTCCCTGTTAGTATTCGGGATATAATGGCTATACACGAATTTTTTAATGAAAAGAAAATCCATCATTATATAGTTCTTGATACGCAAATTCCGATGAAAGCGGTTTTTAGAGGATTAGCCAGATCTACTGTTATCGATCTTTTAAAAGAAACCTTAAACTGTAAAGATTTTTGTGTCCAAAAAATCTTCCCAAATGAAGAGTAAACGCGACGGAAAAATTCTTCCGATATTTTTGGACGAACTTCCTAAAAATTAAACGTCTAATGATATATTTAACAACCGTAATATCTTCAGTATTAGAGTTACTCAACAGTATCCTTAATACAATCTATGGGCAAATGTTTCTGTTTCTAAATTGCTTGTTGTCAGTGAAATAATGGCAAATTCTAAATGTAAATCTAAATAATTTATTAATCCTCTTAAATAATTAGAAAATGAGAAATGTAAAAAAAAAAACTACGTAGATTTGTTTGAGCAATCCGTTATGTGCGCAATGACGTCATCCATCATGATCTAAAAATTAGTCCTATTTTTGGTGAGATCAAAGAACTTGCCACTAAATTTCACAGGTCAATCCCTTCAGTAAAGAATCCTGCGGGTAACTCTAATCGCACTTATGATGCTAGGGTGGGCAAGGGGCGGAAACGTCTCCTGGCTATCTTAGCTATGGATAATGACTTTATTCCTTGCTCAAAAACATCGAGACGTAACCCTTCGGGAGTTATTTAAACGCAGAACTCTCCTGCAAATTCACTATTTCCCTAGACCGAAAGAAGTTTTCGTCTAGATTTGGCGACTTCCCCGACGTCATACAATCTGTTGTTATTTTGAACAACAGCCGCGAGTGCAACCTTCCTAAATAATTTTATTTTTCGGTATTAAATTATTTTTAATGGCTCTTAATCTGTTTTTAATTGTTCTTAAATTTTAACCTATTATTTTTATAGTAAACTTAATATTTTGTCCTTTTTTCTCTGCCCTTCTGGGCCAGAGACTGCCTATGACGTCATAGTCCTAGCTCCATTCAGCGATTCTGGTCAGGATAGCCCCTCCTGTAATTTCATTGGCCGAGAGGAAGCTGCTCACGAGATCCTCGGCTTTTCTATTTAAACCCCGGTTTTTGACCCCCAGCTTCAGTCCTTCCAAAACCGCCGGTATGTGCACTTCTCTCCAGAAACCGGTAAGCAAAGTGCTCTTTTCAGAGTTAGACGAAACAATTGCTGCTGCCATGCTTACGACAGAATCAGAAACTCCCGCCGAAGCCAGAAATTGCCTGGAAGAACAAGCGGGACCCTCTGTGCAGTCGCTTCCGAAATTTGATATCCAATGCTTCATTCCGTATAAAAGGCTTGACCGAATGCGGTCTTTTATAGATATCGAAGTCATTTCCCCTTTCGTTAAAGAGTATGTTAAACGAGGCAATGCAAATGCAGATACGATAGTAGCGAAAGCTTTGGAGAGACAGTCGAAAACTGAGGAGTCTAAAAATTGCCTCTCTAAACCTAAAAACTCCACAACGACGGTTTTGAAACATAAGGCAGTGCCTGGCTTTGTGAAAAATCCTAAAAAAGTAGGCAAGTCATCGAAATTACTGGTTAAAAAGACGAGGACCAGAAAAAAGGTGAAAAAGTAGACTATAACGAGCGAAGGAAATTAAAAAAATAAAAGGCTCTTTTCAGAGCCACACAAATAAATTTTTATTAATTATTTCTCACCCCCCCCCCCATTTCTACGCATACACGTTTATAGAAATAACCTTGTTAGCTGGAAGATTTCCTCCAACTACTTTTTAAGTGGGAGTGTTTAGTGACAATAGAGGTTAATTCGCCGAGATTTCCAAAATTTGTCATTTAACACTAGAACTACCGATGTTAAATATATACCTAGTTTTACCGCACCCGTCCAATTGACGGATTTTTGATCATGGCTTTCATTATAATTTTCGACTTAGTTAATGTAAATAAAAGAATATAATTTAACGAAAACAACACTTATTATAATAATTCATAAAGTATTAATAATAATAAAAAAAACAGTTTCTATTTGCATTATAGTATAGCACATTTGGTAGGTATGAAATAACTATGTGGCAGATATGTTACAAGTACATGTTATCTTAGATGAACACTTGCCACAAACATATTTGCTGCATACATTGCAGGTATAAATCTCACTGTTTTGTTACACAATCGGATTTGGGTTCATAAAGGATCTTTCTTTGTGTTTTCTGGAGTACAATCCATTGTTTTCCGTTCTTGTGTTTGGGACTCTTTCTGCTTCTTTTCTGCAGCACCTATATTCACTGGAGAGTTCTTCGAATAATCTAAATAAAAATTGTTTTCTAGTTGTATTTTGAACACAAGTCTCTTTATATTAATGTCCAAAATATTATAAAATACCTGCAAAGGCCATCTACGTGACCTTGCATTTCGCTCTATTTGCTGGCCATTTGGTCAACTTGTAAAACGACACAGTTGCAGAAATTTGTTTTCGATTAGAAGCAATTTTTACCGGTTTTATGTTTCGAGCTAAAAAGTAGTACTTTTTATTACGAGACTTAGTTTTGTAAATTGTTAGAACAAATATCATTTGATTTGCAGAGTTTTGAGGAGAAAAGAGGCATGTTATCATTTAAAACTGTAGCATTTTACGGACATTCTCTTTTATTTGCTCGCATAGTTCCAACAAGGCCTTTTTTTGGCCAATAGCTTCGTAACGAGTTGTTTACTTCTAAAAAAAATTATCCGTTGTTATATTTCTCCCACAATGTACATATTTTTTTTACAGGATTCAAAACTATAAATTCATTAAAAGGTACTCCTGATGGTCTAAGTTCATCTTTGCCTAAATAGGGAAAGCTATTTATAAGATATTTACTTCGCACGTCTATAGCTAACCAAAACTTAATTCCGAATTTGTCCGGGTTATTGGGCACATATTTCAGAAATCTGCATTTTGCCTTTGTGGGAAACAGTTGATTATCTACCTTTATATTCTGATCTGGTTTGTATCCCCATTTTTCTGACCAAAAATAGGATAATTTCTAATTTCTCGCTTCGTAGGCTCCTCGTGCATACAAAATAGCTACAAACGCATATAATTCTTCAATAGTAATTTTCCAAACGTCCTTCTGTAAAATATTTTTGGCCTCGAGTAAACTGAATCCTAATCGACGCAAAATAAATCCCATTAAAACGGCTGCTGAACAATTTGGATCATTCAACTTTGAAATTGCCAAAGCCGTCATTTTAATGGTCTTGGTATAAATAGGTGTAGGCCATACTGATTATGGAAATTAAAGCAGGTGAGTGGAAACTGAATAGGAATATTTAACTATTCTTATATTTCATTAAAAGTCGTATCATAAAATTCTAGAACAATACATAAATTATATCAAATTTTTAAGCATGAAATTTGAAAACCGTCAAAATGAGGGTCTTGGTAGTTCAAGTGTTAATTTTTTTTTTTTTTAAGCGTAAATAATCACAGAATACGTCAGATTTTGCGAGGTTTCTATGGATAAAAATATTTTGTTTCGGAAAATTTATTAAACATTATATTCTTTTAAAATTATTTTTAATATTGTCAGATTTGAAATGCGAGATATGTTTTTGAATGTGCATTCTTTTGAAATTCTTTACATGCCAGTATAATCCGGAGTCGAATTAGCGGTTTCTCAAATGATTTGCATTTATAATTTTTTTCATATAGTCGTATTTATTTCAAAAATCTGTCTTGACAAAAAAATAATTAATAAGTTTGTTTATATATGGAAATATATACATCTAATGAATATTGCATCTTAATAAGCAATATGTTTCCATAAAATATAGTATACTTTGCAAAAAAAAAAAGTGCTACCTGCAGGGCCATACAAATGTTTCTCGTCTAAAAAATTGTTATTAAATTATGAATTTTACACTATTCACAACATGATTAAATTTAATTTTGAAATCAGATTGATAAAATTTTTAGTTTTATACTTCTCTATTAAAAGTGTAAGTACATTCAATATATATTCAGGATATATATGTATATATATATGATTTAAAAATAATTACGTATAAATAAATTCAGAAACTTCTATGATTCCCAGGAACACAAAGGAAATTCGTAAATGATTACTTTACTCACCCTAGACGGACCCACTACTCAAGTAATGGTGTTATAAGTTTGAAACTAAAACAGAATAAATCTGATATAGAAATATATTTATCATATGCATATATATTCACTTTTTTTTTTACAAAGCATTTTCCCCATTACATGCATTTAGTATAAAGTTGTTATAATAATCCTTTTGGTTTATCATTTTATTTATTTATATTGTAAAAAATAAAAATTTTCAAGTTAATAAATATGACACTAATCTATTCGTATGTTAATAAACTTAGAGAAATTGCTGTAAAGAATTTAATGTCAATGATAAATGTATAGCTAAATTCTTATGTACTTTATGATGGGTGCTATTCTCGAAGTCTTATCGTTTGCAATAAAAAGTACTAAATTAGCGGATTTTTAAACAAATCACTCTAATTGACACAGTTTAGGATTTTAACTCTGTCAGGTCAAATAAGCGCAAATTTAAGAAGCAAAATAAAGCTGCTAATCGCTAATCCTGATAAAATCTCTAGGCATAATAGCTCGGAAAGTAGCACTATTGATCATGCAATCACTATGGATTTCGAGAAAGAGGAATCCATCTTTAGCGATACTAGCCATAATAAAATTCCTGTTAGTAAAAAACCTAAAACAATTAAAGTTTATGTTATCTCAAATGTAATCGACTTTTTTAATTCTCTTTCAGAAAACGATAGATTCGAATTTGAAGCTAAAATGGCGGGTAAATATATGAAAATCTTCCCTGTTAGTATTCGGGATATAATGGCTATACACGATTTTTTTAAAGAAAAGCAAATCCATCATTGTATAGTTCTTGATACGCAAATTCCGATTAAAGCGGTTTTTAGAAGATTAGCCAGATCTACTGTTAATGATCTTTTAAAAGAAACCTTAAACTGTAAAGATTTTTGTGTCCAAAAATTCTTCCCAAATGAAGAGTAAACGCGACGGAAAAATTCTTCCGATATTTTTGGACGAACTTCCCTAAAAATTAAACGTCTAATGAAATATTTAACAACCGTAATATCTTCAGTATTAGAGTTACTCAACAGTATCCTTAATACAATCTATGGGCAAATGTTTCTGTTTCTAAATTGCTTGTTTTCGGTGAAATAATGGCAAATTCTAAATGTAAATCTAAATAATTTATTAATCCTCTTAAATTATTAGAAAATGAGAAATGTAAAAAAAAAAAAAAACTACGTAGATTTGTTTGAGCCATCCGTTATGTCCGCAATGACGTCATCCATCATGACCTAAAAATTAGTCCTATTTTTGGTGAGATCAAAAAACTTGCCACTAAATTTCACAGGTCAATCCCTTCAGTAAGGAATCCTGTGTTGAACTCTAATCGCACTTATGATGCTAGGGTGGGCAGGGGGCGTAAACGTCCCCTGGCTATCTTAGCTATGGATAATGACTTTATTCCTTGCTCAAAAACATCGAGACGTAACCCTTCGGGAGTTATTTAAACGCAGAATTTCCCTGCAAATTCACTATTTCCCTAGACCGAAAGAAGATTTCGTCTAGATTTGGCAACTTCCCCGACGTCATGCAATCTGTTGTTATTTTGAACAACAGCCGCGAGTGCAACCTTCCTAAATAATTTTATTTTTCGGTATTAAATTATTTTTAATGGCTCTTAATCTGTTTTTAATTGTTCTTAAATTTTATCCTATTATTTTTATAGTAAACTTAATATTTTGTTCTTTTTTCTCTGCCCTTCTGGGCCAGAGACTGCCTATGACGTCATAGTCCTAGCTCCATTCAGCGATTCTGGTCAGGATAGCCCCTCCTGTAATTTCATTCGCCGAGAGGAAGCTGCTCACGAGATCCTCGGCTTTTCTATTTAAACCCCGGTTTTTGACCCCCAGCTTCAGTCCTTCCAAAACCGCCGGTGTGTGCACTTCTCTCCAGAAACCGATAAGCAAAGTGCTCTTTTCAGAGTTAGACGAAACAATGGCTGCTGACATGCTTACGACAGAATCAGAAACTCCCGCCGAAGCCAGAAATTGCCTGGAAGAACAAGCGGGACCCTCTGTGCAGTCGGTTCCGAAATTTGATATCCAATGCTTCATTCCGTATAAAAGGATTGACCGAATGCGGTCTTTCATAGATATCGAAGTCATTTCCCCTTTCGTTAAAGAGTATGTTAAACGAGGCAATGCAAATGCAGATACGATAGTAGCGAAAGCTATGGAGAGACAGCCAAAAACTGAGGAGTCTAAAAATTGCCCCTCTAAACCTAAAAACTCCACAAAGAAGGTTTTGAAACCTAAGGCAGTGCCTGGCATTGTGAAAAATCCTTAAAAAGTAGGCAAGTCATCGAAATTACTGGTTAAAAAGACGAGGACAAGAAAAAAGGTGAAAAAGTAGACTATAACTAGCGAAGGAAATTAAAAAAATAAAAGGCTTTTTTCAGAGCCACACAAATAAATTTTTATTAATTATTTCTCACCCCCCCCCCCCATTTCTACGCATACACGTTTATAGAAATAACCTCTTTAGCTGGAAGATTTCCTCCAAATGCATTTTAAGTGCAAGTGTTTAGAGACAATAGAGGTTAATTCGCCGAGATTTCCAAAATTTGTCTTTTAAATATTTTTTTAAAAAACGTAAATGATCACGTCAAATTTTGCGAGGTTACCATGGATAAAAATACTTTGTTTCGGAAAATTTATTATACATTATATTCATTTAAAATTATTTTTAATATTGTCATATTTCAAATGCGAGATATGTTTTTGAATGTGCATTCTTTTGAAATTCTTTACATACCAGTTTAATCCAGAGTCGAATTGGCTGTTTCTCAAATGATTTGCATTTATCATTTTTTCAAATTGTTGGTGTTTATTTCAAAAACCTGTCTTGGCAAAAAAATAATTAATAAATCTGTTTATATATGGAAATATATACATTTAAGACAATTGCATCTTAATAAGCAATATGTTTCCTTAAAATATCACTATTTTGTAAAAAAAAAAAAAAAAAAAGTGCTTTCTGCAGCGCCATGCAAATGTTTCTCGTCTAAAAAAATTGTTATTAAATTATGAATTTTACACTATACACAACATGAATATATTTAATTTTGTAATCAGATTGATAAAATATTTAGTTTTATACGTCTCTATTAAATGTGTAAGTATGTTCAATATATATTCAGGGTATATATATGAAGACGTGAGTTTCAAAACTCGCCTTATCCAAAAAATCAAATTATGGGAAATCGCGAAAAACATGTAACTGCGACCCCGTGCATCGAATACCTCCAGTTTTTTGTATACTTATAACTAGTTGCTCTGTGTTAAGTTGAAAAATGTTCTTTAATTCATTTAATTAATTAACTTGAAAAAGTTTCGGATAAGAAGAGTTTTGTTGCCAACCTATGGATAAGAAGAGTTTTGTTGCCAATCGTGTATCATACTTGCTGAAAGAAATTAATAGTTTCTATTTTTGGTCATCGGATGATAATATTTTGGATTTTAAAAAAACCTTACGAGAGCAATAAGTATGATTAAAATGTAGTATTACATTTTATTATAAAAAAAAGCAAACTTTTCAATGATCAAATAAATCTTATCATAAATAGCTTATAATTAAAATAACTTTTTTTTAAAGAATGTAATATAATCTATGTAATATTATCAATGCAAAAACCCTTGACGGGTTAAAAGTTTCTGACGCAGCACTTTATCTTATGCTCTAAGAATTTTAAATATGGAACTTAAAAATACTGATATCAAATTTTGAGTGACGTTATGCTATTTCTTAAAAAATATATTTGTATTTATTTCACCATTTTATTTTTGTTTTATTTATAATCGCATGTGCAAAAGTTATGTTCAACATGAAAAGCTGCATAAAATTTTATTCGCTGTTGCTTTATCATTTACATCTCTCATAAATTCAAAATATGTGTTTTAAAAGATATGATATAAAATTTAAGTGACGCCTTGATGTGACTTTAAAAGGTTTGTTTTTTAAAACTCAATTTAAATTATTTTTGACTTGGTTAAAATATTTTTTTTTACATCTACACAATACTTTTAATTTTCCAATTCACTGTTAAATATATCACTTTCATTGAATCTATACTATGCATTGAAATGTATTTATTTCAATAAATTGATTTATCTTTTGTGTCACGCTATTCAAAATTGTGAGTAAGATTTATGTAAATGGTTTATTTGCGTCAAACTATCCTTTTTCATACATTTCATGTAGTTTGGACACAATGACGCAAAGAAACCATTTACATAAATCTTACTCACAATTTTGAATAGCGTGACACAAAAGATAAATCAATTTATTGAAATAAATACATTTCAATGCATAGTATAGATTCAATGAAAGTGATATATTTAACAGTGAATTGGAAAATTAAAAGTATTGTGTAGATGTAAAAAAAAATATTTTAACCAAGTCAAAAATAATTTAAATTGAGTTTTAAAAAACAAACCTTTTAAAGTCACATCAAGGCGTCACTTAAATTTTATATCATATCTTTTAAAACACATATTTTGAATTTATGAGAGATGTAAATGATAAAGCAACAGCGAATAAAATTTTATGCAGCTTTTCATGTTGAACATAACTTTTGCACATGCGATTATAAATAAAACAAAAATAAAATGGTGAAATAAATACAAATATATTTTTTAAGAAATAGCATAACGTCACTCAAAATTTGATATCAGTATTTTTAAGTTCCATATTTAAAATTCTTAGAGCATAAGATAAAGTGCTGCGTCAGAAACTTTTAACCCGTCAAGGGTTTTTGCATTGATATCATTACTTTTTTGAGGTTAGTGATAAAATGATTAAAAAAAAGATACTTATGGAATTTAATGCAGATTTAATTTTTACTATTTTATTACAATTTTCCTTATAGCAGTTTGTATATAAAAACATCTGGGTAAGTATAATCGCAGATCGCACAGAGGGTTTCATTTGATATTCCTTTAGAAACACTTTATCCTTAAATTAATAAATCCAAAATGTTAATTTATAATTATTAAATCCTTACATAGATGTAGCACCAATAGTTCCAATTTTCATGGGGCAGGGAACGCACTCTTTTAAACAAACCACCTTCCAATTGAAGTCATCAAAAACCAAGTTGAATAAGCCAGAGCCCGTTGTTTGACAAACAGCAGTCTCATGTCCCCTCCTTCCTCCCTTTTTCAAAATTTTTCAGACCAGTACCTAAGAATGGAACCGAAATAATTTTTTCTCTTCAGAAATTACGATAAAAAAATAGTATGCAGTACTCATAAATTTACTTTAATGCTATATAGGGTGATTATTAAGTTAATTATAACGTTTGGAATCTGTTGCATTGATGTCCGAAAGGTAGTTTCTGAGTTATGGAAGCTGGACCCATAAGGCGCCATAGAGGGGCGAAGCCCGCTAGTGTCTATCATAATTATATCTGCCATGTAGACTAATTGCGATATTTAATCAAAATAGCCCCCCCCCTCCTCATCCCCGGAAATATAACAAATACAAAATGTGTCTTTATAAACCTATCGTCAAATAGGTTTTTATTTCTTTTTCCCTAAAAAAAACATGATTTTTATATCCGTAACGTAAATAGCGGACGAAGCCCGCTAGTTCCTATCATAATATATATTTTAAATAATTTTATATAGTTTATAATAAAAATCAGACTTAAAATAGTCTAGTTCCATGAGTACTTGTAGTGTCAGTTACATGCTACGATTTTTGGATACCAGTATTTTAGAACGGGAAAATGTGACTTATTTTATCGGAGATATCTCATTAATTGAATAAGGTGAAGCAAACTTTTTGAAAAAAAGGTGGCCAACAAGCATGGCAGTTATCAGCTATGTGACTTTGTGCTAATGTCCATTAATTTGATCTGCTTTAAAAAGATTACGGAAGATTGAATTATAGTAGAACCTGGATTAACCGAGCTTCGATTAATCGAGGTTTCTGTTAACCGAGCCGATAACAAAGTCTGATTTTTTTCCCTTTTGAATGAGCCTTAAAAATAACCACACTCTTTAGCTCACTGTCCGTGCTATACAGGCCATTCTGCCCCCAAAAGCCCTCAACTCCAAAGAAACATTGGACCCTGAGAAGTCAATAGCGAACAATGCTTTGTTTCCAGTGGCTGTGTGAACTTTCGTAAATTTTTCAATTTGCATTTTAAAATTTACTACTGGTAGTTGATTTTCTTTTTAAATTTGTTAAGCTGTGAAACAGAACTTTACATATATTTACTTTTATTATTTAAAAAACGTTCTATATATTTTTTTAAAAGAGATGTTAAATTCGCAAGCACGGCGAGTTTTTACACACAGTTTCTATTAACCGAGATTTCCTATTCCGATTTACTAACAGTCCCAATTAGCTCGGATAATCGAGGCTGCTCTGTATAATTAAAAAATCAATGGCGATCTTACTGTAAACGGGTTTCCCTTTTACTGAGGGATTTCAAAACCGAATCAGCTGATGTTAGTTGATGTTTCCCTGCTTGATTAAATAAGATTAGTTAAACATTTGAAAATTACCAAATATAAAAGGAACTAAGTCAACAGAGTCTTTGCTTTATGGTATTTTTTAACAACGCTATAAGAAAATGATTTTAAATAAGAGATTTTAAATGTAACGTTTTAAATCTGACATAATTTTCACCAAACTTTCCTTTCTCTTTGTAACATTCAACTGAAAATATTTTTATTATTAGAAAGATAATATTATTATTTGCGCTACCTTAAAATTAGCAACTATAGTTAAAAATATCATCTCGAAATTTGAAATAAATCTCTCATATAAATATATTTTTTAATTTACACTGTTTTGCAATATGTTTTGCAATGTGTTTTGTAAACTGTTTTGGCCACTTTGGCCAATATGACGTAATTTCCTCCATTTACGACTTTTAACACATATGAATGAATTTATTATTTAAAAATTTTCTTTTTCTTTTAATATTCACGTGTAAATATAATTTTTATGACGTAATTTTCAATGTTTTCCTTCTTTTAATGCGTAATCATTTAATTCTAATTTGAAAATAATTGATTATTTTATAATTTTCTTTCATTTTAAGTAAGCATGTGTAAAAACAATTTTTATGACGTAATGTTTAATATTTTCCTGCTTTTAACACGTTATCATTTAATTCTAATTTAAAAGGATTTTCTTCTGTTTATAATAGTCACGTGTGAATAAATTTTTAATTTAAAGGATATATTATTCTTTGCGCTGTTTTAACATTTGGCAACAATTTAAAATAACCTTTTCTAAAATATGTAAAAAATATCTCTGGAAATTCTGAAAATTTTAATTTAAAATTGAAATAAATCGTCAAAAAATTAGGCAAGTTAAAAATAATAAATGCACTCTGCAAACTTCGAGTTTCTAATGAATGATTAAATTGAATGAAAATGATTAAATTCCCATGTATATTTTTTTCCTATGAGACTTTTTTAATGAGACAATTTTATCCAGATTTAACATTAAATATCTCTTAAAATAATTCTTCGATTTAAAAACTGTCTACTTCAACTTTTTTATCAAACATTTCTCTATAATACTACGCAATTGCGTCAAAAGATGGCGACACCAGAATTCTGATATGCTTATTATGTAAACTGTAAATATTGCAAAGTTAAATAAAAAGAATTGTCTCGGGGTTATCAAACTTCATTGATATTTATAAATAAAACATTTCAACTAAATTATTTATTATAAAAGAATTATTACATCACAATAGCTTTTATGCAAGGAAAATAATAATTATAATAATAATAATATTATGGATGTCAGTGATTATATATTGATTGACCGTCATAATAATAAAAAATGATATTATAAAAAGAAGAGCTGAAATGAATTATTTTTTTACGTTTCTGATCGTGTGATTTATATTCAAATAATAATTATTAATGTATATTTTTTGTAAAGTGATTGAAATTAAATATATTTATAAAATTTATGGTAATATTTTTATTGTTGAAAAATTGCCAAGAAATAATCATCATCAAATTGGCGTCATTATAATTGTAATTTTATTTAACTTAATAGCAATTAAAAAAATTACAAAGGAACTGAGAATAATGGCCAACTAGCAGACTTTAAAAAAAAAAAAAAAAAAAAAAACATTCACATGTGAAAACACGTAACAGGGAGTATCGAATTGCCTATCTTAAGGTCAGTAAACGATGGCCCTTAGCCACTCAGCCAGTGGGAAGACAAAATTTTTCTCCCCAAAAGTGGTTAAAAAGAAAGCATGTGTATGAATACAGTTTCATGCATTTTCGGTGAAATTTCCATAGAATGGCGAAGAAATATAGTCCGATTTTTCATGCGCATTATAAAACGAACTAGAGTCTTGCTGGAAACAAGTAAATTGTTATTTGGTTCATCTGAAACATATTTATTTGATTTTAAAAAAATCGCCCGTGTCATTTTCGAGAGAAAAAAAATCGAATTATTTAACGAACGAGAGTTTTCCCAGAAAAAAGAAAAGTGTTATTCACCTCGCCTTAATCACATTTATATTATGTATCAATTTAAAAATAATCGTTAGAACCGTTTTCGAGATTTTCAAATTAGGAACTTCCTTGATATTATACCAACGTTTTCACTTTAAAAATGGCTATTTAGATCACAAAATATACTGCATGTAGAAATGCAAAAATTTCAGTATACGATTAGACTGCAGATATAAGACTGTTCTAGAAAATTCAGAACAATAAGACATATATCGGCTGAGTTATTAAAAGGCGGCTTTTCGCGTTTTCTTTGATGTCGAGTTAGCTGTATATATGAGTTCCGCCATCTACGAATTCTATGATACGATACGATACGATACGATTTTAGGCTTAAGGCTGCGTCACTCGAAATACTACCGTCTTCCATGATATACATACTCTATCTTCTTCTGTTCTGGTACCTTAGAAATAATATTTTTATAGAAAGTAAACACCTCCATTTCTGACCAGTTTTCATCAAAATGTTTTTTTAACAATCCGTGGACATCCTTAAGTTTCTCTTGCTTCACGGGGGCTTCTTACCCCTTCTTTTTAAAAAGAAAGTCCAGTTTTTAGATGCCTCCAGCACAACTTTCACATTCTGAATTTTGATATTCCAAAAATCTTCTGAAATACACTTCCACAAATTTGAAGATGTCCATGGTTCTTAGTTAGCATATAGTACCTTATCGTAATGCCTTTGAAAACGCACTGAGATGCTCTTAAAAAAACTTTCAAGGTGAATTTCTGGATGTTTCATGGAAGGAAAGAAACCTGGACGGTTTCTTGAAGGAGATGTTTGAGATCTGAATTTTAAAATAAAGTTAACTTATGCAATTTTGTCTTTGCTTCAAAAAAAAAAAAAAAAAAACACGGTGGGAGCGTCATACATCCTGCATTGAGAGAGTTGAATACTCGAGGTTCTCTTTCTGGTGAGTGCACTCTGAGAGGACCGGAAATGCCTTAGGTTTATACCCGAGAATAAAAATTAAATCTTTTAACACCTTCTAACAGCAAGAAATATAGAAAGCGATTCTCCATTTTGAACTTACATTTTAATCTTCTTTTGCGTGTATTCTTTACTAGCCCATGTGTTCGTATTTCTTTTTCTCTTCTTCCCCCTTCCCCAACAAAATTCAAGAGTTTATGCACTGTCCATTATACATAAGACATGCTGTAAAACTTATTTGATTAGTTTGTATGAATAGAACAGGTAAAAACTTTAAACGAAAATAGCAACATGGCGCAGAGAAATGAAGGAAAATTACTGTGATAGTACCGATAAGCTATTCGTCCGTTAGTCTTACGCATGTGCAGGGATAAAGCTAGTTTGTTTGCAAACTCCCTAGAGGATAAGGCGAGTTTTGAAACCAAACCAATATTTTAAGAACACAATAATAAAGGATAAATTTTTTTTTACCGTTTATAGTGTTTTTTCTGTGCAGGTTTACAAATAGAATAGATTGGTAGAGAAAACTCGATTTTTTAAATTTTGGATAAGGCGAGTTTTGAAACTCACGTCCTCATATATATGTTATTTAAAAATAACTGCGTATAAATAAATTCAGAAAATTCTATGATTCCCAGGAACACAAAAGAAATTCGTAAATTATTACTTTACTCACCCTAGATGGACCCACTACTCAAATAATGGTGTTACATGATTGAAACTAAAATAGAATAAATATGATATAGAAATATCTTTACCTGATGCATACATATTCACTTTTTTTTACAGAGCATTTTCCCCATTACATGCATCTAGTATAAATTAGTTATAATAATCCTTTGGTTTATCATTTTATTTATTTATTTATTTTATTATTTTTTATTTTTTTTATTTTATTTATTTATTTATTTTTTTTTTGTAAAAAATAAGAATTTCCAAATTAATAATTATGATACTAATCTATTCGTATGTTAATAAACTTTGAGAAATTGCTGTGAAGAATTTAATGTCAATGATAAATGTATAGCTAAGTGCTTAGGTATTTTTTGATGTATCCTACGGGTGCTATTCTCGAAGTCTTATCGTTTGCAATAAAAAGTACTAAATTAGCGGTTTTTTAAACAAATCACTCTAATTGACACTGTTTAGGATTTTAACTCTGTCAGGTCAAATAAGCGCAAATTTAAGAAGCAAAATAAAGCTGCTAATCGCTAATCCTGATAAAATCCCTAGGCATAATAGCTCGGAAAGTAGCACTATTGATCATCCAATCACTATGGATTTCGAGAAAGAGGAATCTATCTTTAGCGATACTAGCCATAATAAAATTCCTGTTAAAAAAAAAACGTAAAAATATTAAAGTTTATGTTATCTCAAATGTAATCGACTTTTTTAATTCTCTTTCAGAAAACGATAGAATCGAATTTGAAGCTAAAATGGCGGGTAAATATATGAAAATCTTCCCTGTTAGTATTCGGGATATAATGGCTATACACGAATTTTTTAAAGAAAAGCAAATCCATCATTATATAGTTCTTGATACGTAAATTCCGATGAAAGCGGTTTTTAGAGGATTAGCCAGATCTACTGTTATCGATCTTTTAAAAGAAACCTTAAACTGTAAAGATTTTTGTGTCCAAAAAATCTTCCCAAATGAAGAGTAAACGCGACGGAAAAATTCTTCGATATTTTTGGACGAACTTCCTAAAAATTAAACGTCTAATGAAATATTTAACAACCGTAATATCTTCAGTATTAGAGTTACTCAACAGTATCCTTAATACAATCTATGGGCAAATGTTTCTGTTTCTAAATTGCTTGTTTTCAGTGAAATAATGGCAAATTCTAAATGTAAATCTAAATATTTTATTAATCCTCTTAAATAATTAGAAAATAAGAAATGTAAAAAAAAAAAAAAACTACGTAGATTTTTTTGAGCAATCCGTTATGTCCGCAATGACGTCATCCATCATGACCTAAAAATTAGTCCTATTTTTGGTGAGATTAAAAAACTTGCCACTAAATTTCAAAGGTCAATCCCTTCAGTAAGGAATCCTGCGTTGAACTCTAATCGCACTTACGATGCTAGGGTGGGCAGGCGGCGGAAACATCCCCTGGCTATCTTAGCTATGGATAATGGCTTTATTCCTTGCTCAAAAACATCGAGACGTAACCCTTCGGGAGTTATTTAAACGCAGAATTCTCCTGCAAATTCACTATTTCCCTAGACCGAAAGAAGTTTTCGTCTAAATTTGGCAACTTCCCCGACTTCATGCGATCTGTTGTTATTTTGAACAACAGCCGCGAGTGCAACCTTCCTAAATAATTTTATTTTTCGGTATTAAATTATTTTTAATGGCTCTTAATCTGTTTTTAATTGTTTTTAAATTTTAACCTATTATTTTTATAGTAAACTTAATATTTTGTTCTTTTTTCTCCGCCCTTCTGGGCCAGAGACTGCCTATGACGTCATAGTCCTAGCTCCATTCAGCGATTCTGGTCAGGATAGCCCCTCCTGTAATTTCATTGGCCGAGAGGAAGCTGCTCACGAGATCCTCGGCTTTTCTATTTAAACCCCGGTTTTTGACCCCCAGCTAAAGTCCTTCCAAAACTGCCGGTGTGTGCACTTCTCTCCAGAAACCGGTAAGCAAAGTGCTCTTTTCAGAGTTAGACGAAACAATTGCTGCTGCCATGCTTACGACAGAATCAGAAACTCCCGCCGAAGCCAGAAATTGCCTGGAAGAACAGGCGGGACCCTCTGTGCAGTCGGTTCCGAAATTTGATATCCAATGCTTCATTCCGTATAAAAGGATTGACCGAATGCGGTCTTTTATAGATATCGAAGTCATTTCTCCTTTCGTTAAAGAGTATGTTAAACGAGGCAATGCAAATGCAGATACGATAGTAGCGAAAGCTATGGAGAGACAGTCGAAAACTGAGGAGTCTAAAAATTGCCCCTCTAAACCTAAAATCTCCACAAAGGCGGTTTTGAAACCTAAGGCAGTGCCTGGCTTTGTGAAAAATCCTAAAAAAGTAGGCAAGTCATCGAAATTACTGGTTAAAAGGACGAGGACCAGAAAAAAGGTGAAAAAATAGACTATAACGAGCGAAGGAAATTAAAAAAATAAAAGGCTCTTTTCAGAGCCACACAAATAAATTTTTATTAATTATTTCTCAACCCCCCCCCCCCCATTTCTACGCATACACGTTTATAGAAATAATCTTGTTAGCTAGAAGATTTCTTCCAACTGCATTTTAAGTGGGAGTGTTTAGCGACAATAGAGGTTAATTCGCCGAGATTTCCAAAATTTGTCATTTAACACTAGAACTACCGATGTTAAATATATACCTAGTTTTACCGCACCCGTCAAATTGACGGATTTTTGATCATGGCTTTCATTATAATTTTCGACTTAGTTAATGTAAATAAAAGAATATAATTTAACGAAAACAACACTTATTATAATAATTCATTAAGTATTAATAATAATAAAAAAACAGTTTCCATTTGCATTATAGTATAGCACATTTGGTAGGTATGAAATAACTATATGGCAGATATGTTACAAGTACATGATATCTTAGATGAACACTTGCCACAAACATATTTGCTGCATACATTGCAGGTATAAATCGCTCTTTTTTGTTACACAATCGAATTTGTCAAGATTTGGGTTCATAAAGGATTTTTCTTTGTGTTTTCTGGAGTACAATCCATTGCTTTCCGTTCTTGTGTTTGGGACTTTTTCTGATTCTTTTCTGCAGCACCTATATTCACTGGAGAGTTCTTCGAATAATTGAAATAAAAATTGTTTTCTAGTTTTATTTTGAACACAAGTCTCTTTATAATAATGTCCAAAATATTATAAAATACCTGCAAAGGCCATCTACGTGACCTTGCTTTTAGCTCTATTTGCTGGCCATTTGGTCAACTTGTAAAACGACACAGTTGCAAAATTTGTTTTCGATTAGAAGCAATTTTTACCGGATTTATGTTTCGAGCTAAAAAGTAGTACTTTTTATTACGAGGCTTAGTTTTGTAAATTGTTAGAACAAATATCATTTGATTTGCAGAGTTTTGTGGAGAAAAGAGCCATGTTATCATTTAAAACTGTAGCTATTTACGGACATTCTCTTTTATTTGCTCGCATAGTTCCAACAAGGCCTTTTTTTTGGCCAATAGCTTCTTTACGAGTTGTTTACTTCTAAAAAAAATTATCCGTTGTTATATTTCTCCTACAATGTACATATTTTTTTTACAGGATTCAAAACTATAAATTCATTAAAAGGTACTCCTGATGGTCTAAGTTCATCTTTGCCTAAATAGGAAAAAGCCATTTATAAGATATTTACTTCGCACGTCTATAGCTAACCAAAACTTAATTCCGAATTTGTCCGGGTTATTGGGCACATATTTCAGAAATCTGCATCTTGCCTTTGTGGGAAACAGTTGATCATCTACCTTTATATTCTGATCTGGTTTGTAACAAGCTTGACAGTTATTAATAATGGACTTCCACATTTCGGAAGCTAATCCAAATTTGTCAGTTCGTAAAAGAACACTCCTCTCGCTTTTTTTTTTTTTTTTTTTTTTTTTTTTTTTGTCGAAATGAATGAATATCATAATTTCTGAAAATCTGTTTCTACTCATACTTTCGTGAAGGAAAGAAGGTCCCCATTTTTCTGACCAAAAATAGGATAATTTCTAATTTCTCGCTTCGTAGGCTCCTCGAGCATACAAAATAGCTACAAACGCATATAATTCTTCAATAGTAATTTTCCAAACGTCCTTCTGTAAAATATTTTTGGCCTCGAGTAAACTGAATCCTAATCAACGCAAAATAAATCCCATTAAAACGGCTGCCGAACATTTTGGATCATTCAACTTTGAAATTGCCAAAGCCGTCATTTTAATGGTCTTGGTATAAATAGGTGTAGGCCATACTGATTATGGAAATTAAAGCAGGTGAGTGGAAACTGAATAGGAATATTTAACTATTCTTATATTTCATTAAAAGTCGTATCATAAAATTCTAGAACAATACATAAATTATATCAAAATTTTAAGCATGAAATTTGAAAACCGTCAAAATGAGGACCTTGGTAGTTCTAGTGTTATTTTTTTTTTTTTTTTTAAACGTAAATATTCACAGAATACGTCAGATTTTGCGAGGTTTCTATGGATAAAAATATTTTGTTTCGGAAAATTTATTAAACATTATATTCTTTTAAAATTATTTTTAATATTGTCAGATTTGAAATGCGAGATATGTTTTTGAATGTGCATTCTTTTGAAATTCTTTACATGCCAGTATAATCCGGAGTCGAATTAGCGGTTTCTCAAATGATTTGCATTTATAATTTTTTTCATATAGTCGTATTTATTTCAAAAATCTGTCTTGGCAAAAAAATAATTAATAAGTTTGTTTATATATGGAAATATATACATCTAATGAATATTGCATCTTAATAAGCAATATGTTTCCATAAAATATAGTATACTTTGCAAAAAAAAAAGTGCTACCTGCAGGGCCATACAAATGTTTCTCGTCTAAAAAATTATTATTAAATTATGAATTTTACACTATTCACAACATGATTAAATTTAATTTTCTAATCAGATTGATAAAATTTTTAGTTTTATACTTCTCTATTAAAAGTGTAAGTACATTCAATATATATTCAGGATATATATGTATATATATATGATTTAAAAATAATTACGTATAAATAAATTCATAAACTTCTATGATTCCCAGGAACACAAAAGAAATTCGTAAATGATTACTTTACTCACCCTAGACGGACCCACTACTCAAGTAATGGCGTTATAAGTTTGAAACTAAAACAGAATAAATCTGATATAGAAATATATTTATCTTATGCATATATATTCACTTTTTTTTTACAAAGCATTTTCCCCATTACATGCATTTAGTATAAAGTTGTTATAATAATCCTTTTGGTTTATCATTTTATTTATTTATATTGTAAAAAATAACAATTTTCAAGTTAATAAATATGACACTAATCTATTCGTATGTTAATAAACTTAGAGAAATTGCTGTAAAGAATTTAATGTCAATGATAAATGTATAGCTAAATGCTTAGGAACTTTATGATGGGTGCTATTCTCGAAGTCTTATCGTTTGCAATAAAAAGTACTAAATTAGCGGATTTTTAAACAAATCACTCTAATTGACACAGTTTAGGATTTTAACTCTGTCAGGTCAAATAAGCGCAAATTTAAGAAGCAAAATAAAGCTGCTAATCGCTAATCCTGATAAAATCCCTAGGCATAATAGCTCGGAAAGTATCACTATTGATCATGCAATCACTATGGATTTCGAGAAAGAGGAATCCATCTTTAGCGATACTAGCCATAATAAAATTCCTGTTAGTAAAAAACCTAAAACTATTAAAGATTATGTTATCTCAAATGTAATCGACTTTTTTAATTATCTTTCAGAAAACGATAGATTCGAATTTGAAGCTAAAATGGCGGATAAATATATGAAAATGTTCCCTGTTAGTATTCGGGATGTAATGGCTATACACGAATTTTTTAAAGAAAAGCAAATCCAACATTATACAGTTCTTGATACGAAAATTCCGATTAAAGCGGTTTTTAGAAGATTAGCCAGATCTACTGTTAATGATCTTTTAAAAGAAACCTTAAACTGTAAAGATTTTTGTGTCCAAAAAATCTTCCCAAATGAAGAGTAAACGCGACGGAAAAATTCTTCCGAAATTTTTGGACGAACTTCCCTAAAAATTAAACGTCTAATGAAATATTTAACAACCGTAATATCTTCAGTATTGGAGTTACTCAACAGTATCCTTAATACAATCTATGGGCAAATATTTCTGTTTCTAAATTGCTTGTTTTCGGTGAAATAATGGCAAATTCTAAATGTAAATCTAAATAATTTATTAATCCTCTTAAATTATTAGAAAATGAGAAATGTAAAAAAAAAAAAAAAAACTACGTAGATTTGTTTGAGCCATCCGTTATGTCCGCAATGACGGCATCCATCATGACCTAAAAATTAGTCCTATTTTTGGTGAGATCAAAAAACTTGCCACTAAATTTCGGAAGCGACTCAAGAGTGAAAGGTTCCATTCTCTCATTGGTTGATCAGAAACCGGTCTTGGCTTGCTTCTCATGTATGATTTGGCGATGAAATGCAAGCACTTTGAGAAATATCGTACCTAGTTAATTCATGCTATTTTGGTAAGAGATTTCTGTGGGCGAACTTGTTTAGTAGTTAACGCGCTTGTCTAGCAAGCTCAAGTACGCGGGTTCTATCCTCCCGGTTACTTTTATATTTTTTATTTGTGTTTTGTTTCGATTTTTATTAAGTTGGTTAATAAAGATTTATCGACTTTTATTATCCGTTCATTTCCAACAATTTTTCTAATTGTCAATTAAATAATTAAATAAAATTTTGATTAAATTAAGTTTTAATTGTTATTAAATAAAATAAAATTTAGTTTTAAATAAAACTGAAATTTAATTTTTATAAAATAAAATTTAGTTTTAAATAAATTTCAAAATTCATATAAGCTATTTTTTTATGAATTAAAGTGAACATTTATTGTAATTAAATAATAATATCTCCTAAACTTACATACATTATTTTTTTCCCTTATAGCTTTAGTATCAGATAAATATTAAATCAGCAAAATTAATTTTTCAAAGTTTTCTTTTAAAATTAATTAGTATTTTTCATACAGAAAAACTTTATTCATTTATTATCAAATGCTTTGTAATTTTTTATTACGTATAAAATAATGTTAATGAAATTAATTTTTAAACTCATATTACTTATAAGCTATTTATATCAATTTCTTAAAATGAATATTTTTGAAAATATAATGTTATTTCTTACACTTATATAAATATTTTTATTTTTATCTTATATTATTTAACAATATATCTGAATACATAACTATATTCAGTTTATTTTATTTGAAAGTAAAATTTTATTAATTTATGAATTCATATTAATAATATTATTAACTTAGCAAGTAATTAATTATTTAAACCAATTTGTAATTGTTAATTGTTAAATACTTTTTATTAAAATTTCCTGAAAAAATTTTAATTGTTATTATTAAAAAATTCTAATAAACTACTTTTCAAAACAATATATATATTATATATATATTATTTGAAAACTCAGTCAAAAACATAAATTATTTTTATTAAAAAATTATTATAAATTTCCCCTTCACTATTACCACCCTAAATATTTGAAAACTAAATTAAAGCTATAAGTCCAAGTAATCATTAACTAGAAATATTTAATGCGACAAAATACATTATAAAAACTTCTTATAGTTTTTGGTAGTTATTGCTCAGATATTATTGTTTTGGGTTCCAACTTTTTTTTCTTCTTTTGGGTGTGAAAAAAAAAAAAATAAATAAATAAAAATAAAAATCTGTCATTATTATTTAATTTATTTTTTCATTATATTTCACTACAAGTGTGAGCTATGATTTATTTTAGCTTGACCTTTTTCATTCACTATCTATGAAACACTTTATTTTTAGATTTTTTTGCCCTATTTGTTATTTTGCAGCAATAATAAATAGATATTAATATTGCAAATTACTATAAGGGCAAAGTAGAATTTAGATGATCTAAATCCCTTTCTGACAATTTTGATTATTTGAATACCAGTTTGGCCATTTAATTATTTATATTTACGCATACAAACTGCCATGAAAAAAAAAATGCATACAATTTGACTGAATATTTTTATTAATTGTTTTTTATATATTTATTATTTTTTTTAAAACACATCAGCTATCAAGGAAGGGGAGGGGGAGTGCTTGAGTTTACTGTTCTTTGCACAGATAACTACAGTCAAAACACATAGGTAATTAAATGCAGTTGCGTAGCCAGTATATTAATTTGGGGGGGGGGGCGTCTAATCCCCTAAGCTTCTCTCCTCCTGATGCAAAGCTATAAATTAAAAACTATTAATTTTACTTTTCGCATAAATATCAATTTTATACTTTTAAAATATGGGATATGTTTTTAAAGTCTAATTTACATACACCTGTAGATACAAAAGGAATAATGTGTAATGTGTAATTTAAAAATAATAAGTCTAAAATATTTAAATTGATTACTTTCTTAAAAGAAAGTCAGTTCTATCAATTTTTTGCAGGGAAAAAAGATATTTTTAAAAATACCATATCATTGTTTTCCGTGAATCACTTTATATGAAAAATAAATTTAAATTCCTTACATGTCGCAAACAAAATTTAATATGATTGCAACATAATACTTGAAATAATCTCAAGTGACACTTGGCGATTTGTTTTGGTGGTGAAATGAGATGTGCCCTCTGATTTGTTAGGAAGAAATGTCTACCACTCCTCAATAATCAGGTCTTGTAACCTTGAGAAGTAAATCACGGGATTCTTGTTTCTTCTCAACCAATGGGAGAATGGAACCTTTCACCCTTGAGTCTCTTCCCTAAATTTCACAGGTCAATCCCTTCAGTAAGGAATCCTGTGTTGAACTCTAATCGCACTTATGATGCTAGGGTGGACAGGGGGCGTAAACGTCCCCTGGCTATCTTAGCTACGGATAATGACTTTATTCCTTGCTCAAAAACATCGAGACGTAACCCTTCGGGAGTTATTTAAACGCAGAATTTCCCTGCAAATTCACTATTTCCCTAGACCGAAAGAAGATTTCGTCTAGATTTGGCAACTTCCCCGACGTCATGCAATCTGTTGTTATTTTAAACAACAGCCGCGAGTGCAACCTTCCTAAATAATTTTATTTTTCGGTATTAAATTATTTTTAATGGCTCTTAATCTGTTTTTAATTGTTCTTAAATTTTAACCTATTATTTTTATAGTAAACTTAATATTTTGTTCTTTTTTCTCTGACCTTCTGGGCCAGAGACTGCCTATGACGTCATAGTCCTAGCTCCATTCAGCGATTCTGGTCAGGATAGCCCCTCCTGTAATTTCATTCGCCGAGAGGAAGCTGCTCACGAGATCCTCGGCTTTTCTATTTAAACCTCGGTTTTTGACCCCCCAGCTTCACGAGCGTCTGGGGAGAGAACGACTGCTAACAGCAGAACTTAGAAAAAAATTCTCCTTCCCTTTCAGCTGTGGAGAAAAGGGAAAAACTACTGCGTTCTTCCCTCAGCCTTATGTAGCTTTTCCTTTTCGCTTGCATTTGTTATTCGATTATGGAAATTGTTAATATTATAAACAACGAAGAATGCTGAATCTCATAATTTGAACAAATAAACAAACAAAAAAAGCATCGAATTTGCAAAAAATGAAATGTTTTTAAAAGGAAATAATAATAATAATAATAATAAAATAGAATGGCTGCTATTTATCTGAAAATCTTTCGTTAGATAAATCTGAAAAAAATATATTTATAGCTTCATATTTTATTATTATTATATTTTAATATATTTTTGTAACAGACTTTCATATCCTATTATTTTTCTTTTGTGTGTGTGTGGGGGGGGGGGGGTAAGCTTATGTAAAATTTTACGGTTAAAGGATTTTTGTAACTTTGTACTTTTTTTAAAAGATATTTTATAATATCTTATTGACACTTTATTAAATGGTTTTACGAAGGAAAATGACTTAATAAAGAAAAAGTTTAATTATTGTAATAATATTTGAAAAGTTAATTTAAAAATTATTAAGAAGATTTTAAAACAACACTTCTTTTTAATTTCTTACAACATTCTCTTTCATATTTTTAATTCTATGTGTGTTCTATAGGTGTAAGGACCAGATACCCGAATAATTAATTATTTAACCCTTTATTTCCCGACGCTACTTTAACGTACCATTAAAATAACTTGATATAAAATATGCATCGATTAGTAGTAGTACATTTTAGAATGAGTTATAGGTACTTTACGTTATCTTATTCCAAAAGCATTATTGGTTGAACAAAACAAAAATATTTTTAAAAGGATGATTTTTTTTTTTTCATTTGCACCTCTTCAGCTTTCTTGACATTGAAAGTTCGAGGGTGAAAAGTTTCAGTTCGGAATTATTCCTATATTTCTCTTGTAAGAGCATTATACTTGTACATTTCCTAATTCTATAAAATAGTAAAAAAAAAAATATTTGAAATAAAAGATTTGAATGAAGTTATAAATGTTGCACAAAATTCCTATAAATACAAATTTAATTAATTGACTTTAAATGGCAAAATCCTTCTAAAATTTATTAAATGATTGTGTAAATCTTCTAATGTAGTTTCAAAAATTCACAAAAAATAGTTTAGAAGATGAAATTTTCATGAATTCATAATTTGGAACATAAAGGGTTAAAAAATAAATGAAATGTCATGACATGCTGTAAAAATAATAAACAAATGACTATTTGTTTAATATTTTTATTTTAAAAAAATACTAAGCAAATACTCTTCAACATTAATATTTGGAAATTTTTCCAGAGAGAAACATTCGCCTTGAATACAATATTTCAAATGAAAACCAAATTTCAAATTATTTTTGCTTAAAAGGCGCAAAGACCAACTTAGTGAAAAAGGTTCCATGCCGGGAATCGAACCCGGGTCATCAGTATAGCGCACTAACGTTCTACCGCTAAACCACATGGAACGATACCCAGCCTGGAACTTCTCACTATTACAAGTTGGCAGGCTACAAACGCAGCACAAGATGGAATATTTTCCGTTTTCCTCTCTGGAAAAATTTCCAAATATTAATATAGATTCATTCGATGCTGGATTTAATTAAGTGTCTGTGTTTGCCCCATGTTGGTGGCTCACGGAAAATATTCCATCTTGTGCTGCGTTTGTAGCCTGCCAACTTGTAATAGTGAGAAGTTCCAGGCTGGGTATCGTTCCATGTGGTTTAGCGGTAGAACGTCAGTGCGCTATACTGATGACCCGGGTTCGATTCCCGGCATGGAACCTTTTTCACTAAGTTGGTCTTTGCGCCTTTTAAGCAAAAATAATTTGAAATTTGGTTTTCATTTGAAATACTCTTCAACAGTCAATTTATATTAAGGAAAATCCTGTCTTTAATTTTATGAACCACGAGGATTGTCCATTTAAAAATCGAGTTAATTGAAAAACATATCGAAGTTTTAGCATTTTAATCACACTGATATATATATATATATAAGAAAATAAAAAAGAACTTATAAAGATTGCAACTGTGGAAGGGAAATTTCATTTAATGTCAAATAGATGCAGTAAATTAAACGGGAAAATTGATATTTTCATCCTTATGTAAGTAAAAATTTTTAACTCCCCCCCCCCCCCTCCTTCCTACATAATCTGCTAAGCGTAATCGTTAAAAAATATATTATCTCATACCTCCTTCATAAAATCATTTAATAATAAATTAAAAAGTCATTGTAAAATATTCAAATCGAATTCCCCAAACTGGAAATTTTGACATAAGCTTGCAAAAAAGAAAAAAAAGTAGGATACGATGAGGTTTGTGCTAATCTTAACAAAATATTAAACATTTACGTCAATTGGCCTTATTTAAAAAAAGAATAGGTAAACACACAGAAAGGTAAATCATTAATATATAAAACTTAATAAAAAATGAATACTGTAAAAATGAATTTTCCGAGGTGAAAAAGAAAAAAAAAACAGTATTTCGTGAAACACATTTTTCAATATCGTTATATATAATATTAATTGCCAAATAACTACATTATATATAAATATAACGCAGAATTGACAAATGTACTTATTTTTTTAAATATGTTAATATATATATGTGTGTGTGTGTGTGTGTGTAATAAAATAGATTTATATATAAAAGGTATTTATATAAATAACAGATATTATTCTTTTTTACTTATTTCCTTTTAAAATTATGTTATTTATTTTTGAAAAAAATCCTTTTTTTATGAGAATCAAATTATAAAATTCAACATTCTACGTTATTTATTTTAATGTTCTCATAACCGAATAATAAATACAAGCGAAACGGGAAAGCTACACAAGGTTAAGGGAAGAACGCAGACTGTTTTCTCCCTTTCTTCCCTGTTGAAACGGGAGCCGAATTTTTTCTAAGTGCTACTATTAGAAGTCGTTCTCTCCCCAGACGCTCGTCCCAGCTTCAGTCCTTCCAAAACCGCCGGTGTGTGCACTTCTCTCCAGAAACCGGTAAGCAAAGTGCTCTTTTCAGAGTTAGACGAAACAATGGCTGCTGCCATGCTTACGACAGAATCAGAAACTCCCGCCCAAGCCAGAAATTGCCTGGAAGAACAAGCGGGACCCTCTGTGCAGTCGGTTACGAAATTTGATATCCAATGCTTCATTCCGTATAAAAGGATTGACCGAATGCGGTCTTTCATAGATATCGAAGTCATTTCCCCTTTCGTTAAAGAGTATGTTAAACGAGGCAATGCAAATGCAGATACGATAGTAGCGAAAGCTTTGGAGAGACAGCCAAAAACTGAGGAGTCTAAAAATTGCCCCTCTAAACCTAAAAACTCCACAAAGAAGGTTTTGAAACCTAAGGCAGTGCCTGGCTTTGTGAAAAATCCTAAAAATGTAGGCAAGTCATCGAAATTACTGGTTAAAAAGACGAGGACCAGAAAAAAGGTGAAAAAGTAGTATATAACTAGCGAAGGAAATTAAAAAAATAAAAGGCTCTTTTCAGAGCCACACAAATAAATTTTTATTAATTATTTCTCACCCCCCCCCCCATTTCTACGCATACACGTTTATAGAAATAACCTTTTTAGCTGGAATATTTCCTCCAAATGCATTTTAAGTGCAAGTGTTTAGAGACAATAGAGGTTAATTCGCCGAGATTTCCAAAATTTGTCTTTTAAATATTTTTTTTAAAAAACGTAAATGATCACGTCAAATTTTGCGAGGTTACCATGGATAAAAATATTTTGTTTCGTAAAATTTATTATACATTATAGTCATTTAAAATTATTTTTAATATTGTCATATTTCAAATGCGAGATATGTTTTTGAATGTGCATTCTTTTGAAATTCTTTACATACCAGTTTAATCCAGAGTCGAATTGGCTGTTTCTCAAATGATTTGCATTTATCATTTTTTCATATTGTTGGTGTTTATTTCAAAAACCTGTCTTGGCAAAAAAATAATTAATAAATCTGTTTATATATGGAAATATATACATTTAAGAAAATTGCATCTTAATAAGCAATATGTTTCGTAAAATATCACTACTTTGTAAAAAAAAAAAAAAAAAAAAAAAAAAAAAAAAAAGTGCTTTTTGCAGCGCCATACAAATGTTTCTCGTCTAAAAAAAATTGTTATTAAATTATGAATTTTACACTATACACAACATGAATATATTTAATTTTGTAATCAGATTGATAAAATATTTAGTTTTATACGTCTCTATTAAAAGTGTAAGTATGTTCAATATATATTCAGGGTATATATATGAGGACGTGAGTTTCAAAACTCGCCTTATCCAAAAAATCAAATTTTGGGAAATCGCGAAAAACCTGTAACTGCGACCCCGTGCATCGAATACCTCCAATTTTTTGTATACTTATAACTAGTTGCTCTGTGTTAAGTTGAAAAATGTTCTTTAATTCATTTAATTAATTAACTTGAAAAAGTTTCGGATAAGAAGAGTTTTGTTGCCAACCTATGGATAAGGAGAGTTTTGTTGCCAATCGTGTATCATACTTGCTGAAAGAAATTAATAGTTTCTATTTTTGGTCATCGGATGATAATATTTTGGATTTTAAAAAAACCTTACGAGAGCAATAAGTATGATTAAAATGTAGTATTACATTTTATTATAAAAAAAGCAAACTTATCAATGATCAAATAAATCTTATCATAAATAGCTTATAATTAAAATAACTTTTTTTTTAAAGAATGTAATATAATATAATCTATGTAATATTATATACATACACTATCTTCTTCTGTTCTGGTTCCTTAGAAATAATATTTTTATAGAAAGTAAGCACCTCCATTTCTGACCAGTTTTCATCAAAATGTTTTTTTAACAATCCGTGGACATCCTTAAGTTTCTCTTGCTTCACGGGGGCTTCCTCCCCCTTCTTTTTAAGAAGAAAGTCCAGTTTTTAGATGCCTCTAGCACATCTTTCACATTCTGAATTTTGATATTCCAAGAATCTTCCGAAATACACTTCCACAAATTTGAAGATGGCCATGGTTCTTAGTTAGCATATAGTACCTTATCGTAATGCCTTTGAAAACGCACTGAGATGCTCTTAAAAAAACTTTCAAGGTGAAAAATTTACTTTTCTGGATGTTTCATGGAAGGAAAGAAACCTGGACGGTTTCTTGAAGGAGATGTTTGAGATCTGAATTTTAAAATAATGTTATCTTATGCAATTTTGTCTTTGCTTCAAAAAAAAAAGCTCGGTGGGAGCGTCATACATCCTGCTTTGAGAGATTTGAATACTCGATGTTCTCTATCTGGTGAGTGCACTTTGAGACGACCGGAAATGACTTAGGTTTATACCTGAGAATAAAAATTAAATCTTTTAACACCTTCTAACAGCAAGAAATATAGAAAGCGATTCTCCATTTTGAACTTACATTTTAATCTTCTTTTGCGTGTATTCTTTACTAGCCCATGTGTTCGTATTTCTTTTTCTCTTCTTCCCCCTTCCCCAACAAAATTCAAGAGTTTATGCACTGTCCATCATACATAAGACATGCTGTAAAACTTATTTAATTAGTTTGTATGAATAGAACAGGTAAAAACTTTAAACGAAAATAGCAACATGTCGCAGAGAAATGAAGGAAAATTACTGTGATAGTACCGATAAGCTAGTCGTCCGTTGGTCTTACGCATGTGCAGGGATAAAGCTAGTTTGTTTGCAAACTCCCTAGAGGATAAGGCGAGTTTTGAAACCAAACCAATATTTTAAGAACCCAAAAATAAAGGATAAAATTTTTTTACCGATTATAGTGTTTTTTCTGAGCAGGTTTACCAATAGAATAGATTGGTAGAGAAAACTCGATTTTTTAAATTTTGGATAAGGCGAGTTTTGAAACTCACGTCCTCATATATATGTTATTTAAAAATAACTGCGTAGGAATAAATTCAGAAACTTCTATGATTCCCAGGACCGCAAAAGAAATTCGTAAATGATTACTTTACTCACCCTAGATGGACCCACTACTCAAATAATGGTGTTATAAGATTGAAACTAAAATAGAATAAATATGATATAGAAATATCTTTACCTTATGCATACATATTCATTTTTTTTTTTTTTTTACAGAGCATTTTCCCCATTACATGCATTTAGTATAAAGTAGTTATAATAATCCTTTGGTTTATCATTTTATTTATTTATTTATTTTATTTATTTATTTTTTTTTTTTTTTTTTTTTTTTGTAAAAAATAAGAATTTTCAAATTAATAATTATGACATTAATCTATTCGTATGTTAATAAACTTTGAGAAATTGCTGTATAGAATTTAATGTCAATGATAAATGTATAGCTAAGTGCTTAGGTATTTTTTGATGTATCCTACGGGTGCTATTCTCGAAGTCTTATCGTTTGCAATAAAAAGTACTAAATTAGCGGTTTTTTAAAAAATTACTCTAATTGACAGTGTTTAGGATTTTAACTCTGTCAGGTCAAATAAGCGCAATTTTAAGAAGCAAAATAAAGCTGCTAATCGCTAATCCTGATAAAATCCCGAGGCATAATAGCTCGGAAAGTAGCACTTTTGATGATCCAATCATTATGGATTTCGAGAAAGAGGAATCCATCTTTAGCAATAATAAAATTCCTGTTAGTAAAAAACCTAAACCTATTAAAGTTTATGTTATCTCAAATGAAATCGACTTTCTTAATTCTCTTTCAGAAAACGATAGATTCAAATTTGAAGCTAAATTGCGGGTAAATATATTAAAATCTTCCATGTTAGCATTCTCGATAAAATGGCTATACACGAATTTCTTAAAGAAAAACAAATCCAGCATTATATAATTCCTGATACGCAAATTCCGATTAAAGCGGTTTTTAGAGGGTTACCCAGATCTACTTATATCGATCTTTTAAAAGAGGCCTTACACTGTAAAGATTTTTGTGTCCAAAAAAACTTCCCAAATGAAGAGTAAACGCCACAGAAAATTTCTTCCGATATTTTTGGGCGAACTTCCTAAAAATTAAACGTCTAATGAAATATTTAACATTCGTAATATCTTCAGTATTAGAGTTCCTCAACAGTGTCCTTTATACAATCTGTGGGCAAGAAGTTTCTATTTCTAAATTGCTTGTTTTCAGTGAAATAATGGCAAATTCTAAATGTAACTCTAAATAATTTATTAATCCTCTTATTTAATTAGAATATGAGCAATGTAAAAAAACTACGTAGATTTGTTCGAGCAACCCGTTATGTCCGCAATGACGTAATCCCTCATGACCTAAAAATTAGGCCTATTTTTGGTGAGATCATAAAACTTGCCACTAAATTTCACAGGTCAATCCCCTCAGTAAGGAATCCTGCGTTGAACTGTATTTGCACTTATGATGCTAAGGTGGGCAGGGGACGGAAACGTCCCCTGGCTATCTTAGCTAGGGATAATGACTTTATTCCTTGCTCAAAAACATCGAGACGTAACCCTTCGGGAGTTACTTAAACGCAGAATTCCCCTGCAAATTCACTATTTCCCTAGACCGACAGAAATTTTCGTCTAGATTTGGCTCTTCCCCGGCGTCATGCAATCTGCTATTATTTTGAACAACAGCGCGAGTGCAACCTTCCTAAATAATTTTATTTTTCGGTGTTAAATTATTTTTAATGGTTGTTAATCTGTTTTTAATTGTTCTTAAATTTTATTCTATTATTTTTATAGTAAACTTAATATTTTTTTATTTTTTCTCTGCCCTTCTGGGTCAGAGACTACTTATGACGTCATAGTCGTAGCTGCATTCAGCGATTCTGGTCAGGATAGCCTTTCCTGTAATTTTATTGGCCGAGAGGAACCTTCTCACGAGATCCGGCTTTTCTATTTAATCCCCGGTTTTTGACCTCCAGCTTTAGTTCTTCCAATGCCAGCTTGATGCCAGCGAGTGTGTAAGCTCCTGCTTGATTTGCGTGATGCAAGTTTATGTCGCACCGGATGGAGCTAGTTGTGTGGTGATGCCAAGATACTACGCACCCGACGACCCCAGAAATGTGAGCATGAGTCGTACGCCTTCTCAAGCTTCTATTTCTTCTTGGCTATCAGATTCTAAACCTAAAATCGGTCTTACCTCTGCTGAAATTGTCGATAAATACGATAATGAAATTTACGGCCCCAACCAAATTTTAGTTGATGATTCTTTGCATTTAATTTCTAATGTTGAAAAAATCCAAATTTACAACTTTATTTGTAGAAATAAAGAAGCTAACATGTACGTTGGCCTCAATTGGGCTATTAACTTATATCGCTCGACTAAAACTTCAAATATATCGATCCCAGACGCCGCTGAAGAAGGATTTAAGACCGTCGTAAAACGACGTAGGAAAAATTCAAACTCTTCAAAAAATGGAAATAATGAAAATTTTGTAAAACCTCTAGAAAATTCCTATAATGAAATTAATGAACCAGAAACGCGTGAAGTAAAAAAATTTAAACCAATTATGGTCCCAGGCATTGTAAATCTAATCGAATTCACAAAAGACCTGTCACGAGGTGGCGAGATCGAGTTCGAAGCTAAAGTTGCAGGAAGTTATCTTAAAAATTTTCCTAAAGACTTACGCAACAAAATGCGTATTATTGAGCATCCCAAGCAAAGCAAAATTGAATTTTACATCATTCCTGATAGGGAAATTCCAATTAAAGCTGTTATTAGAGGTCTTGCAACATCAACTGATACTGAAATTCTTGAAGAAAACTTAACATTTAAAGGATTTACGATCATAAAAATCTCGCAATTTAAAAGCCGTAGAGAGGGGAAAAAACCTCTATCTCTCTTCCTGGTAGAACTCCCCAAAAGTGAAACTTCTTTCGAAATATTTAACCTCAAAGCAATTTTCCAACCCCGCGTTAATATTGAGAAATTTAGAGTAGCCAAAAAGGCAGCACAATGCCATAAATGTCCAAAATTCTTTGATATCGCCGCCAACTGTCACATGGATCTGTCCTGTGTAGGTTTCGGTGGTAGCCATTTATCTCCAGATTGCCCAACTAAAAAAGCTCCTGAGCTACCGAGACCACCCCCAAAATGTATCAACTGCTATCTCGCACATCCTTCTAGCTATAAAGGCTGCAAAAAATTTCCCGTAAAACCACAATTCAAAAAATTGTACGCAGCTGCGACCTCCGGAACTGTAAACCCCAAGGGAAAAACGATGGAAGTCCCAAAACCTAGCAAAAATACTGTAAAACCTAAAGAAAAAAAATAAACCTACCCCCCCCCCCCAACTGAGCATATCTATGAACTTAAAGAATTCACTAATGAAATCCCTACTTTAATTGAAATAATCAGAAAAATCAAAGCCGAACTTGAGATCTCTCACTTTTCGGAAATCAGTAAAAAGCTCAGCAGCGTCTTGGATAAGATTTCTGCTAAAAATGATAATTTTTCAAAATTACTAATCTTCTCTGAAATGTTATGTAATACTTCCAAAACAAACGAAAATGCCGTTCAAAAAACTTAATTTCCTTCTTGAGAAAAAAAAAATGTAAAATCTTTTTTATCTTGCACTATTAACTCTATTATGCTTTATTCAAACGTTTTCCGTTCATTTTTACCTATTATGCGTAACGGTAAAGATTTGAAAAAAAAAATTGTAATATCTTATTTAACTTGTAATTTTAAAATGTATGGTTCCTGAAAAGGGCTTTTCTTTTTTGGTTTTAAGATCTCGGGGCCCCTTTGCCAGTCCGACATCGAAACTGTTGCGAAACTTTCTTTTTTACTTTATTTATTTTTAGTCCAAATTCAACTCTTAACCTCTCTTTCATTAAAAACTTAAATTATCGTCTGTATCTCATTCATTCTAACTTCTCTAGCTCTTCGAGAGGGCGGAGCCTCCGGGTCTCGTCCAATCGGAAATTTCCTGCTCTTTGCTGTTTTACTTTTTCTCTCAAGCGAAGAGATCTCTCTTCAGTTAGACTTTTTTCCTCGCACGTACTCATGCATCTAGACACTCACTTCATAGTCTGGGTATAAAGTATTGGGTTACTAGGAGACCCCTGAAACGTTGCTCAACTGTTTCGCCAGCTTCAGTTCTTGATTACTCACGACCGTAGAGGAAAGACGTGTTTTACTCCGCTCCCGCTAGTAGGAGTGGCCTAGTCCAGTGTTTTTTTCGTAATGGTTGTTGCGCGCGTGACGTATGTGATGGCTTATTCTGACGTACGGAGCTGATTGCCCACCTTTCCTCCCGATCTGAGCGGATGAGAGATCTGACTGCAGTTGTTCTCAGCAAGTGAGGTAATATGTTTTCATTCATTTCTAGAAAGAATGTCCCTGATATTAGGACTTTGGCAACCGAGGAAGTTGAATCTATGGGATAGAAAATCTTTAACGATTTTACTTCTGAACGTTGTAGAGAGAATTCTTTGAGAAAAGATATTGCTAAGTCGAAAAGAGAAGGGCAACCCTTCGATGCAGAAAATGAGCAACTTAAAAGCTGCAACGAAAAGCAGAACTTTTTATGGGCTGATATAACAACAATTAAGACCCACAGTAATATTTGCTTGCTGGTTTACCAGTATGCCACCACTAATAGTAGTTCTGAAAAGAAAGATACTCAAATTTCGGAAAGTGTCCAGTCCGCTGAGTCACTAACTAACTCGAACTGGGTGGGTGAGGTGGCGCCATCTGCCTCGGCAGTTGATAACCAAACGAAGATTGGAGCATTTAGTTGACTCTGAAAATTCTGTCCACCCAGATGAGGCAAATTTTCAAATTATTGCCACTAAAAAAGTAAAAAAACATTCTATTTCTGATAGTACTAGCAATATGGAAATGACTGAAACTGTTGTTAGGGAAAAAAACCAGGATACCCCCTATCAAAATTATCCCACCTGAAAGGTGGTCTTCTCTTTTGGGATCTTAAAAGAATGGCGCCCTCGACCCGTTCCAAGGCTAAAGTAAAATACCTTAGCTTGTCGTATGATAATGTAGAAGATTATAGAGTAGTGCAAAGTAACTTAATTAAAATGAAAGTCCAATTTCATTCATATGTACTCGAAGATGCAAAACCCATCAGAGTGGTTCTTCGGGGTCTTCCAGTCAACACCTCAGTCCAGTAAATCCAAGAAATCCTGGATATTGATTTCCCGAGCATCACGGTCACCCAAATGTATAGAGGTCCCGTGAGCAATAAAAGACCAATGCCCCTTTTTTACTGTTCGATTCCACAACAAGAAGGTGTTGACAGCATCTTCGAGATAACGAAATTATTTCAAACTGAGGTTAGTTTCGAGAAGTATCGAGGGCGAAAGGGTCTATCACAGTGTCACAACTGTCAGGGGTTTTTTCATTCATCCCTTGCGTGTAACCTACCTCCAGTGTGCCTTAAGTGCTCCGGAGGTCACATTACGAAGGAATGTACGAAAAGTTTCGATGAACACTGTCGATGTTGCCACTGCGGATCTGGTCACCCCGCTAATTATCGGAACTGTCCCAAGTTTCCAAAAACTACCCCCCCTCCCCAAGACACGCAAAAATGGTAAAAGTAATAATGGTAATAAACGTAATGTTGTAACTGTAAATTCTAATAGGACTTTCTCCAACAGGAAAGTTGAAACTTCCCAATCTTTTAGGGAAGCTGCAATTGGTCATAAGATCGCCTTACCCCCACCCCCTCCAGCCCTCAAAATTCAAAAAATTCGGCCCCAGTTAAGGATGTCTTTTCGGTCGCAGAATTCATTCAAAACCTGATGCAATTTGAAACTAACTACAATGCAGACATTGTCTGCAAGGCCTTTTCTGAATCCCTTTC
Organism: Maratus speciosus; assembly: GCA_963932465.1. Classification (NCBI taxonomy): domain Eukaryota; kingdom Metazoa; phylum Arthropoda; class Arachnida; order Araneae; family Salticidae; genus Maratus; species Maratus speciosus. Next base: position 461,193,727 of record OZ010799.1, on the reverse strand, counting down.
GGCACTCCACAAGGCATCCACGGAGATTGACCGGATTTTTATATTGTATTTTAAAATTGTTAATATTTCCAAAATTGGTTAGGTGTCGCCATCAAAAAGATGTGCTCTTCCCCATTTTTAGTTCTTTTCTTTTCCCCCATCATGTTCCCAGCTACTAGTAATTTGGACTCTCTCTCCATTGGTATATTTAATGCCAATGGGCTTAAATGACAGGAAACTGAATTTCAAGCTTGGGTTTACAGTAACAATTTAGACATCGTTTTGGTCAGCGAGACTCATTTTTCCCAGGGAAATGTCACCAAGGTTGCCAATTACGAGTTATTCAATGTAGACAGGGCTCGTAGGGACAACAATGGCCCCAGTTGGGGCGGCACTGCTATTTATGTTAAAAATGCGTTTAATGTGACTTTCATCAATATTCTCCCTCTAAATTCCATCGAAATTACACCTGTTGTTCTGGACTTCCCCAATATTCCAAATCTTCTCATAACAGCCGTTTCTGCACCTCCTTTAAGTGATAGAAACCTGCTGGAGCAAGATTATTCCCGGCTCATTAATAATTTTCCAAATTTTATTCTTGCGGGTGATTTTAATGCTACTCATCCCTCTTGGCACTGTAGATCTACAAATGGGTTTGGTGTCAAACTCAGGAAGTGGATGGATCAAAATTTTGCGCAAATTATAGCGCCCCCCACGCCCACTTTTCCGCTTTCTAATAATTTTCTTGATCTTGCAATCACCCGCAATTTCCCTTATCCTTACAGCATTCAAACGCTGAACGACTTAAATTCAGATCATTTGCCAATAATCCTTCGGTATCGAGTTGACTCATACAACCTAGATTTAGGTCGGCTTCTTCGCACAAGGTGGGAGGATTTCACCTTCCTGCTCGAGCAGCGGGAAACTCCGTCTCTCGTCCCAGAGACGAAAGAGGAGGCGGAGGAAGCCACCAGTCAACTCGGTGACGTTCTCACAGATGTGTACAAACAGTGTTCTCAACCGAGAACCAAAACTGTTGACACTCTCCGTCTACCGTTGGAGATCAGACAATTGATTACTGAACGAAATCGTGCTCGCAGGATGTGGCAGGTCTATCGTTCTCAATATTTTAGGACCCATTTAAATCAACTGCACAGGAGAGTCAAGGCTGCTATCTCCAAGTTTAGAAGTGAACGCTGGAACACTTTTGTTGAATCACTTTCAACAGAAGATAACACAATTTGGAAGGCTGCTTCCCGCATTCGTAGGACACGAACACACATTCCGGCTATTACTAGCCCTAATGGCATGGCATATACAAACACGCAAAAGGCTGAAGCTATCGCTGAAAGTCTTAGAAGTCAGTTTACACCCAATTCTGGAATGGACAACCCACGGGTTGCCACTGTGTTGAAGACCACAGTTCAAAATTTTTTAAACACAGACACACCTAACACACTACCCCCGGCCACACCTTCTGAGGTTCGGGAGTATATCTCAGGCTTAAAAAAGAATAAGTCTCCGGGTGAGGACCACATCTCTACTAATATGTTAATTAACTTACCTCATAATTTCATTCTCTATATTGTAATTCTTATTAACTGCATGATGAATCTCAAAATTTTTCCTGATTGCTGGAAAAGGGCCATTGTTGTCCCCCTACCCAAAAGTGGGGAGGCAGATAAACATGACCCTTCTAGCTTTCGACCTATATCTTTATTATCTTGTCTATCTAAAGTTTATGAGTACGTTCTTGTCAACCGCCTAAAGGAGTTCTGAAATTCTAATGACGTACTTATACCGGAGCAATTCGGTTTTCGGGCACGTCATTCCACAACTCACCAGTTGTGGAGAGTTTCTGAACTTCTTCACGATGGTATTAGACCTGGTGGCGTTACAGGAGCAATCTTTCTCGATGTACAGAAGGCTTTTGACAAGGTCTGGCACATCGCTCTTATCTTTAAACTTATTGCGCTCGGAGTACCGAGCCAACTAATTAAAATCTATAATGACTACTTTCAATTTAGATCCTTCGTCGTTAGAGTGGGAAGTTCCTACTCTAACCCTCAATCTATTTCTAGCTCTGTGCCTCAGGGCTCCCTGAGCGGTCCCACCCTCTTCAACATATACGTCTACGATATTCATAATGAACCTGATATCGACTTAGCAATTTTTGCCGACGATACCACCATGCTTAAACAGCATAAACATGCACAAACAGTGTTCTCTAGACTTCAAAATTATTTGGACACACTTTCGGTCGGGATAAGAAAATGGAAAATTAAAGGGAACAGCGCCAAAAGTGCCGCCATCTTCTACACCAATCAACGTTTTACCCCAGATGCTAATCTTAACTTTAAATTGAATAATGAAAACATACCCTGGAAGACTGAGTATAAATACCTAGCCATTCACCTAGATTCCAAATTGACATGGTGCCAGCACATCACAGACAGTCTGATGCGTGCTGACCGCGCCGTGGGCTCCTTTAATCCCCTTTTGGCTTGGAACAGCCCCCTGTCAATCAAAAATAAATTGTTACTGTATAAATCAATGATTAGACCAATCATTACTTATGCGTCAGCAGTGTTTGGCAGTACCTCAAAATCTCAACTTAATAGAATACAAATTTTTCAAAATAAACTCTTGCGTAGGTTTACCAAGGCGACCCGCTATTTCCGAAATGACGTCATCCATCGTGACCTCAAAATCAAACCTGTATTTGCAGAAATCAAAAAATTTGCGTTGAATTTTCACAGCTCAACCCCAGCCGTGAGAAATCCTGCGTTACATGCCATCCGTCGTTATGACGCCAGAGTGGGTAGGAACCGGAAACGGCCCCTCGCAATACTCACTCGGGACGATGACTTCGTCCCATGCTTCAAAACTTCTAGAAGAAATCCTTCAGGTGTCACCTAAACGCAGAATTCCCCGGGAAAATTTCATCTTTTCCCTAGATAGAAAGGAATTTTTATCTAGAATTGGCTTTCCCCGTGACGTCATGCAGCATACTGTTCATTGTCAACAGCCAAGAATTTCAACTTCCCTAATTGTCGGAGCACAGCTCCGGCTTCCCTGCAAAAATTACACTTATTGTTAACACGATAGCGTCCAGAATATTTGACGCATCGTCACAAAAAATGAGCTGGACGTTGGTAGTGCCAAAATCTCGGCGCGTATTGAAAATCATAAATATTCGTCAACTCTAACAATCTGAAATGTCGGCTCAAAATTTTCCCATAGAGATAACATTGCGAGTTTAATTCTATATATTTGAAAGATAAGGCTTTCTTTTTTTAGTCATGTACCTTGAGCTTTTTTTTGCACCAATTTTAATAATTCTTTTTTTTTAAATGAAAGCTGTTTCTTTGTAGATTTACCCACACTAGCTATTTTTTTTAATTCCCATTTTTATACTTAAATTTAAAATTTAAAAAATTTTTATGAATTTGTTTCAAAATGTTAGCAATTGGATTACTTCTATTGTTGTAAAGAAAGGAAAAATAATAAGGTTTGCTTATCTTTATTGATGCCATTTTCTCATCAAATTCAAAATAAACTTTCTGAAAAAATTGAACAGAAAATGACGTCATGCTTTAATAAAATACTCATGTTTTCCGCAAAAAGCTGTTATAATCCAATTCATTTTCATTCATTGAGTTTGAGACGCTTGGTGAAATGCTTCAATGAAGCAAAATGACATCTGTTAGGAATTGAAGTGAAATGAAACTAGTGGCACGCGCTGTGCGTGATATTGTAATGTAAATTTATTGATGATGCGTAGTTAATATGAGTATTTCATGAATGTATGTGAACTGTTGAATTCTCTTGAAGTAAAATGAAATATGTTTATATTGTCGGAATTAAATGATTATTTTATACTATAAATGGCTCTTTGTATGAGTTTGAACCCAGATTCTAATTCATAAACGCCCAGCATCGTGTAGATGCAACTCGCAAGAAGAATATCAGAAGGTTAGTATTAGATTATAAGCTAAGCCTACCTTTAGAACTCTTAACATATTGGTACCCTCGGCGGGACGGGCATTTTTGAATTTTGAATTTATATGAATGAAGAAATGAATTTGAATAATTTAAAAACGCAAAGAAAAGGACTAAGAACTACTTTTACCATCACAGTTAATAAAATTGAGGCTGAATTATCTAAAGAGATAAATGAATTCAAAGATTTCTCAATTTTAAAAACTCAACTCATGGACAAGTTTCAGAGGTTAGACACATGTCAAAGTCAAATTTCGGAAAGGTTGTTGCAAGAGGAAGACGAAAAATCGTTCACTGAAGACTTTGAAAGTGCAGAAGCATATAGAGAGAAATATATAGAAGTATGCTCGCACATTGATGAGAAAATTGAATTATCTTCATCTCCTAGTGAAAGTGAAAGAAGAAAATTTAAACTACCGAAAATTGAGCTGAAAAGATTTAATGGCGAGCCAAAAGAATATTTATCTTTCTGGAGTCAGTTCAAAAAAATAAATGAAGATGTCTCTATTGCTGATGAGGATAAGATGCAATATTTATTGCAATGTATGGAACCACAATCAAAGGCAGAGCGATTAGTGAAGAGCTATCCGGCAACTGCTGAAAACTATCCAAAGGCTATTGAACAATTAAAAGAAAGATTTGGCCGAGATGACCTACTTGTTAGATTTACATAAGAGAACTGTTAACCCTCGTAATAAGAAATGCTACAGCTGGAAAAATGAAAGTTGATTTGGCTTCTTTATATGATGAATTGGAGAGTAAACTCCGAGCCTTGGAAAGCCTTGGTCGAACACAAGAGAAATACAGAGATTTCCTGACACCTTTAGTTGAAAGTTGTTTGCCTGAAGAAATTCTTTTAACTTGGGAAAGAAGCCGAAGTCATAATGCAGCTGCCAGTAAGAATTCCCGAACCTTAGAGGAACTGATGGACTTTCTTCGCCAAGAAGTTCAGGGAAATGAAATCGTTTCTCTAGCAAGGAAAGGTTTCGGACAAATGAATGTCGGCAAAAGAGACTCTATATCTGAAAGTGTAAAGAGATCTGATTTAGCTACCGCATCGGCGTTAGTGAGTATGGAAAATATAGGTAAAAAAAATAATTGTATCTTTTGTGAAAATTTTCATCAAAGTGAAAAGTGCTTTAGCGCTAAAAAAAATGTCTTTAGGTGATAAACAAAAATTATTGTTAAAAAAAGGTGCCTGTTTTTCATGCTTACAAAAAGTTGGTCATTTAAGTAGAAATTGTAATATTAAATCTAAGTAAAAGTGTACCCTTTGTAATAAACCTCATTTTGAAATAATGTGCCCACATCAATCTAGAAAAAATGATCAAAATGAAATTCAGAATTCGGAAAATCACCTAATCAGTTTAGTCCAAAGGTATTATTTGTACAATAAAATGTCTGTGCATCATATTGTTACATTCGTAGATAATAATGGAGTTTTAAGGGTAAAAACTAAAATAACTGAAAGAAATTATCAAGAATCATTTTGTATCCAATATTGTTGCCAGATAAGTGTGAATTTACTAAACTGTTGATTAGATCTGTACACCAGAAGAATTGTCATGCGGGAATAAGAATAATGCAGTCTTTAATAAGAGAAAGATTTTGGATTATTAGAGCTAGAAGAGCCATCAAAAATGTGTTATTTGATTGTATTCCATGCAAACGCTTTAAAGCAAAATCCTTGTCAAGCGAACCGACGCCTTTAACACCAGATCGCGTGACGGATTGCGCTGTATTTGAAATTATAGGAGTGGACTTAGCAGGGCCTCTATTCCTGAAAACAGGCGAGAAAGTTTGGATAGCGTTATTTACTTGTGCAGTTTATCGTGCACTTCACCTTGAACTAGTTAACTCGTTATCTTCTGATGTATTTCTTCTAGCCCTGGGGCGTTTTATAGCTAGACGCGGAAGACCTAGTACTATTTATTGTGATAATGGAACGAATTTTAAGGGAGCTTCCAATGAACTTTCGAAATTAAATTGGGATAAAATTTTACGAGAAACTATGACGCATAAAATTGTTTGGAAATTTATACCTCCCACCGCAGCTTGGTGGGGAGGCTGGTGGGAAAGGTTGGTTCGTATTGTAAAAGAATTGTTAATACGTACTCTTGGTAGATCAGTATTGACTTATGAAGAACTGAATACATTTGTATGTGATTGTGAATCTGTAATTAATTGTAGACCTCTAACCTATATCTCTGAGGACCCACTAGAGCTAGTTCCTCTTACACCCGCTATGTTTCTTACTGAAAACAGATGTTTTAGCAACTCAGATATTATCGAATTAGATTCTCGAAGTTTAAGGAGAAGGGCGAATTATAGAGCTAAACTTCTTACCGATTTTAGGCAACGCTTTAGAAAGGAATACCTCAGTGAATTAGTCCAAAAACATACTGAAAAACACACACGTGAGCCTCGATTGGGGGAAGTAGTCTTGATTGGGGATGATAATAAAAAGCGTTTATTTTGGCCTTTAGGGAAAGTGATTCAGTTGATTCCTGGACGGGATAGTGAAATCCGTACTGTTAGGTTAAAAACGCAACACGGCACGCTTTTACGTCCGGTGCAGCGCATCTTCCCTTTGGAAATATATTCGAATGATACGAATGAAATCGCATTTAAAAAGTTGGGTGAAGAGGAATCTAGTTCTAGTGAGTGTATTAATGATAAAAATGTATCTTCTCCTGATAGTGTCATAATTAAGAAATATACCTCTTCTGGAAGATGTGTAAGAGCTCCGAAGAAATTAGATCTTTTTAATAACAATTGTTATGTATTTGAAACTCTCCCCAAGTTTCAAAGGGGGGAGGATGTTAGGAATTGAAGTGAAATGAAACTAGTGGCACGCGCTGTGCGTGATATTGTAATGTAAATTTATTGATGATGCGTAGTTAATAGGAGTATTTCATGAATGTATGTGAACTGTTGAATTCTCTTGAAGTAAAATGAAATATGTTTATATTGTCGGAATTAAATGATTATTTTATACTATAAATGGCTCTTTGTATGAGTTTGAACCCAGATTCTAATTCATAAATGCCCAGCATCGTGTAGATGCAACTCGCAAGAAGAATATCAGAAGGTTAGTATTAGATTATAAGCTAAGCCTACCTTTAGAACTCTTAACAACATCATTTTCTCTGATGAAAGTGAATATTTTACTACGAACACCTCTAAAAGATATAAATTTCTGGAATTTTACTCGCCGATACGGAGATTAGAATCCCAAGTCAAGAGTACGAATGTTCACATGCAAAGTCGTAGTTGACAAACTCGATTTCAAGTTTAGAAATATATGTATTAATCACATATTGCGCATTCTAATATTTTTTAAATAGTGAATGTAAATATAGCAGATGCGTATGCAAAATTATGAGACGGTGAAAATAACATCAAGATTAGATTTTACGCGAAAAATAATTCCATGATTTACTTAAGGTGAAATCATTTTTTTTTTAATTTTTAATCTGCAACTTTAAACGGCACAGATATCATATACGCCCCATATTGGCAGGATTGTTTTCTGACGCCAATGTCATATACGCAACGGGTACTTAACTGGCGCCAAAGTTTCGCTATTTTGCTTGATATGGTAACCCGGATGTTATCGTTTGTGGTGTTGAAATTTTCTTTGAATTAGCCTGAGAAAAAATCGCGCCAATATGGGGCGTATATGACATCTGTGCCTTTTAAACATAACAGCCTCAATGGGTAATTTCACCAAAATTACATATCTTGATTAGGACTTAAGGTGAAATCATTTTTTTTAATATTCAATCGGCAGTTTTAAACGGCACAGATGTCATATACGCCCCATATTGGCGTGATTGTTTTCTGACGCCAATGTCATATACGCAACGGGTACTTAACTGGCGCCAAAGTTTCGCTATTTTGCTTGGTAGGGTAATCCGTATGTTATCGTTTGTGCTGTTGAAGTTTTCCCCGAATTGGCGTGGGGAAAAAATCGCGCCAATATGGGGCGTATATGACATCTGTGCCTTTTAAACATGACAGCCTCAATGGGTAATTTCACCAAAATTACATATCTTGATTAGGTATAATAAATAATACAGTTTAATTTTTTAATATTTTGAACAGTCGAAGTGTATGGAATTAGTATTTCGGTAACTTTAAGTTAAAAATAATATTTGTTTTAAGAGACTAAGTAGTACCCTATTTACGAGTTCGTTTTTAAACAATTTCTTTCGTCGAAATTCGACGAGATTCATCCCGTTATTAATTAAAACATTAGCTCCATTGCTGTAAATTATGCATTTTAATCTCATACGGATCATTATGGAGACGAATGTTGAAGTCGATGTTCATACATTGGTGACCTGAGATATAGATTGACCACCGACCTACCTTTTTCAGAAGTTTTACATTCTACGTATGTAACAACCACTATTTTTTCGAACTTTTCATTCTTTGTAAGCTTCCAAATCGATGCAATTCATTTTGAATTTAAATTAAGGGGAACGAAAAAAAATCGAATACGGAAAATGCGATTTTGGGCATTAGTCGAATGGCTACTAGTGGTACTCAAAGAAATCGATAAAAATATAATGTCATGTATGCATTACTAATATATGTATGTATTCTTATGTATGTATGTGTGTATTCAGAGGAATCTATGTTTCTATTGGGAAATTTTCGTAATCGGGTTTGTAGACAAATTCATAATTTACTGAGCATTGTTTGATGCGCAAATTTAACATTTTATAGCTGTCCCAATTACTGAAGATTACTCAATTTTTTTTAATTCATCGTAAGTGAATATATTTCAACTGAAATGCAAGTGAACATTCTGAAGTAAATGAGATAAGCATTTTTTTTCAAGATGTACACTAGAAAACAAAAATATGTAGATTACAAAATAAAAAAAATCCTGCACGGGTTGGAAAAGGTAGCTTCCTTATTTCCTGGTTTTAAGATTTTAGCAAATTTTACTGGAGAACACGTACACTGTAAAAAAAAATCTGTAGTTCTACAGATGTAAAGTTACATGCTTACTAAACTTTCACCTGTAACTGTACGAAAAAAGCTGCAAATCTACAAAACTAGTTTTTGTAAAGCTACAAAAATCTGTAACTTTACAAATGAATCTGCTAAAATTTCAGTAATCTTACTAAACTTTTATTTGTAACCCTTGCTGCAGTTACATGAAAAGTTCTCGGAATCCCAGTTTCCAAAAAAATTCTTAGTAACCTTACAGATTTTTTGATTTTCGGCGCAAAAGTGTGTCTGTTACATGAAATTTTGTTGTTGCCGGTACATGAAAAGTTCTAGGAATCCAAGTTTCCTAGAAAAACTTTAGTAACTTCACAGATTTTTTTTTACAGTGTAGTTAAAATGCGAAGAACCCGGTTAGCGAAGAATCATCAGTGCTGAATTTCAATGGAAATTTCGCCATAATTAGTCTTATACAGCTTAATTGGCTTAATTTATGACGACATATTTTTGGTCGACATATTATTTCGTCCAAATATCGCGAAGCTTAACGATAAATGCAACGTTAATGTATATGACTATGATCGCTTATGCTTATGATCGGAGAAATGGATACAACAATGAAAGATAATTCGTGAGAAATCATATTCACTAAAAGTCATAAATCAATCCCTGATTTTTTTTAATCTGCTTCCTAGATTTAGTGTACATTTAAAGAAATATACATATTTTATATGTGCAACGTTATACACAGAAGTTTCGAAAATGACAGTTAAAAGAAAGTAATTCAAATGTATACTGTTATTCAACTTAATTCTATGTGAAAAAGTCTCATAAAAATAACCCAGATGCTTCCTAATATTTTCATAATAACGATATAACAACAACTCAGATGAATAAAGGTATCAAGTTTGATAGCGGAGTATAGCAGACTATGTATGGGTGTGTATTACATACGTGTTACAAACCTTTACCTGTTGCCATATTAAAAAAAAAAGCAATTTAACAAATTACAACGACCATTTGGAAATAACTTTTTCAAAGACTACAATTTAAGACATAAAAAATCGCACGGAGTTGATCATACATTGCGTATGCCATGAATTGAACATTAATAGTGTTATTACACGTAAAAATTGCAAACGACAAAAATCGCCTGCGACTCGTCGGATTTCCTGAAACTTACGTATTATCCACCTGCAACTTACGTATCATCCAAGCATTTCATTGGCTGTTCGGGAAAAGGCTTTTCCATCGTCAGATTTCCAAGAAATTTGACGACCCATTTTAAATGAAATTTCATTCTTAAACTTCTAAACATCCCACAATATTACTTTTTACACCGTCGTATAGAGAAAAAAATGCACTTTTAAATGCAATTTATTTGAAAGCTGTATCTCTATTTGTTTCTTATTAATTTTTTTTTTGTAGTTTTTATTACTTTTTTGTCATAGTGGCAACAGAAGGTATCCATCTCTGTTGAAAGTAATGGGAAAATACAGATTACTGTATAGACCAATCAGAAAACGAATAAAATGAAGATTCAACCAATAAAAAGCTTCAGATATGCTTTTGATTTCCTACCCTGACGAGGACAATAACCATTTTTCCAAATGGTTAATAAGTGTGGGCTGTGCCAGACAAGCAAGTCTTTGAAGGAGCTTTGAAGTTTTCTGCCGCTAACTCGATGGATCAAGTTCTCAAAGATCGGAGCTAAATTAAAAAAATCAAAATCTCTCGAATACATCCGGGTGTAATTCTTTATCTTTTCCGTAGATTCTCTTATCCAGTGGTTTCACTTTACTTTTAACATTTCTGAATTATTCTAAAGAACAACAAATTATGCTGCCTTCAGTTATGCACTGAACAGCTTTTGTCTTTGCAAACAAAGGTTACAAATTTCCTTAAATCAACTTTTATTATTGGAAAAGGAAGAGCTGTAAAATGTACAAAAATCAAAGAAATTAGTAAAACAATCATAGAGCTGTTAGGATCAGAAGGTATTCTTTTGGCACTAGCAGGTACTGCTGCATTTAATGTCAAAGACAAGGTTACTCACTCAGTGCTTAAAGAACCAACGTGTTTTAAATAGTTCGCTAATTTGAAAATTCAGCAATAAATCTACAACTCGCAATGGATACAGAGTTATTTCTCATTATTGACAAATTTTCAATGATAGGATGTCGTCTTATGGCTGACATTGAACAAAGATGTCGCGAAGGTAAGATAGATAGCATTTAGCCTTTTAGAGGCTTATTTGTTTAAATCCTTGGACGTATTAGGTAGTTACATCGCGTAAAAGACATCGTTCCATATAAGAGACTTTCTTTAAAAGTCATTTTGATTCTTCGCGGACAAAAAATGCTTAGAGCTTTTAAAAAATGTTTCACATTAACAAACTCATTGAGACAAAACGACGATCAGCAGACACAGTTCCGAAAGACTCTGAACTCACTTTGCGTGAGTCAAGTTTTTGACTACCTCTCACTCCTTATGCAACGACGCAAAGATATATTGCTTTCGGCTAACTTGAATGATTTCAAGGTGCCATATGTCTTTTTCTCAAAACTAAGCAAGCTAAAGAATATAATCAAGAAGTACTCGCCGAGTTGGCACTCCTTAAGCACCGCGATGTCATGTCAAGAAGTACTTCTTAAATCAAAGCGGGGGCCAATAAACAAGAATTTTAACAGATCACAATGATTAATTAGCAAGATGAGTGAAGATGATCACGCGTCAGGACTTCAGTCTAGACTTTCCTCAGCAGCTGGATGCAGGGTTATGCATTATACTACATACCAATATCTGAACGGAGTGAGGATTGGTAAACGTAAGTACGATAAAAGATATTGCCTATGGCCCACGTTTTCAATCTCAAAGCTTGCCACAGGCCTTAATAGTTCATTTTGTTGAGTATCATGAGCCATTTCTAACTGTAATTTTTTTTTATCAAGCCTATTTGTAAATATTCAAAAGAAGAAAAAGACTCATTGTCACGAAGTTAGTTACCTTTAACTGTTGCATACCTTGCCACCATACATAGATCCTCGACTTTGACATTGTCAAAAACAGCTGTGGATATCCATCTAAAGGTGTTGTCACATAAAACAACTTATGTCATTTTTACTGTAATTTGTCATTTAGAAAAACTTATAGTGGAAGCAATATTCGCTAAGGACAGGCTTTACCTAAATTAGAAGCATAGGTTGGTTGGTTGATTGGGGTTTTATGGCGCAAAGTCCCTTTAGGGACATGCTGCGCCAAATTTGAAGCATAGGAACAGTTGCTGGCAGATTAGAATTTGTACATTACCCGAGGCAACTGACAATTGAGTTAAACACTTTAAAAGGAAGTATCGAAGATTGTTATTTCAAACTTACTTTTATACTATTAAACAGTAATTTAGAAAATAAAACATTTTTTTAAATAATTTCTTTTAAGTTTACGCGCCTCCATGCTCCGACATTTCGGCCTGACGGATACTAGTTTATTTATTGTTTTTTCGTGTAATTTTCATCTTTATTTATTTGGAGCTTCCTTTCCTTAAATATTATCAAGTGTTTATGGGTGCTCTATCCTTTTCAAAATTTTAGATTGTTTTCGAGCAGTTTCGATACTTCCACCCAGGGAGAGGTTAGGCTCCGCCTACCTTATTCCCGACCGGCCTTGGGGTGTTTGCTCACTGCACCCCGGCTATTTATACCATTTTCTTCCCATTTTTGATTCATTCGACCGGCAGTGCTCAGGCATCCCGGTCACGAAATTCTTGTCCCAGATTTATAGTTAACTTTGAAGTTACTTGTTTATTTTTTAGCTTTTAATTTTAATCTTTACTTGTCCCCATTTTCGATCACTGTCAATGCCAAAATGCAATTTGTAGTAGCGGTGTTCTTTCGATGTCTAGTACCACAAAGCCTTTTTAAAGGCTAAACGGTTTGTGCGAAAGCTGGGAGACCCGCGACCTGTAATGCGCACTACACGGAAAAAACTGTTTTTTTTAAACAATTAAATTTTGGTTAATATAGCTCCAAACAAGTATTTTGGTTGGAATGATCAAATTTTGGTTGGACTAACCAAATAACTTGTTGAATTAACAAAATCATTTGGTTAATCTAACCAAAATTTGATTATTCCAATCAAAATATTTGGTTGGAGCTATATTAACCAAAATTTAGTTGTTTCAACAAAACAGTTTTTTCGTGTAGACTTGACATCTAAATTATTGAACTATGTGGCCCCCTTTTTTAATAAGTTTTAGAGTTGTTAGATAGGCTTGTCTACCTTATGCTATAGCTTAAGGTGCTGTGCTCGTTGGTACCCTACTGCCTTTACATTCTCCGTTTTTTGTCTACGCCAGTCGGTGAAATGACATCGAAGTATAGGGCAACCAAATTTTTTTTGAATGCCTTATGCGCCCCTTTTTATGGAGGTTATATTTAACCTCGTGCTTCCAACTCTGGAATGGCCCTACGGGACTCCACTAGAGCTTCCAAATTATACTTTTAGGCCGTGCATTGTTTCGAAATTCATCCTTAGTTCATTTTCATATTTAGTTGGAGGTTACGCGCGGCGGCGTTGCACGCCGCGTTGGCACTCCTGAAGCACCGCGATGTCATGTCATGTCATGTCATTCCGTCTCCAGCTCCCACGACGTAAAGGCCGATGGGTGTTCAGCGGTATGTGCCGGCCCTTGTCAGGGCCTCAAAGTTTACGAACCGAGAATGGCTGCCACCGGCACTTGACGAACTGTACAGCGGGAGAACTGCCGACACCCTAGATCTTTATTTTGCTATTTTATCGTTAATCCGTATATAATCCACATAGTGCTTCGCCCTACAGCTATACTTTTTCCCATCGTAAGCCTTGGTTTTCGAGGCAAGTCTTATAGCGACGCTCTTATAGTCTGATCCCAGAGCCGGTCCCAGACCGGGTTGTGACTCTGGGGAATGGATAGCAAATGTGGCAGGACCCTATCCACCATTTGACTGAAATGGAGACTGAGAGGGGAGTGCGTACCTTGAAGAACTGGTTCTTGGTGCTCCTTTGTGATGACGGGGCTCGTGGGAACACCATGCAGGGTCTGCCGGAGCCACGAAAGGTGAGGCTATGAACAGCGCCTGGTGTGCTTTTTGCGTCAGGTGTTTCATTCCGTCAAGATTCCAGTAGCTGGGGCAGTTGGTAGCGGACCCCTACGTAAGTAGTAAATGGCCACCGTTGACCAGAAGGCGATCGCGGAGAGATTCAAGTGTGGTACTGGCTGCGCTAATCCATGCTGTTTCTATTTCCTTCCGCAGGGAACCGGGCAGGTGGCTCTCTGAATTGCGTGGCGGCGCCTCAAATCTCGGACGAGGTCTCGGTCCGACTCAGATTCAGTGTGCCTGTGAGCTATCGGAGTTTACTGCGCCCGACGGTGAGAACCTAGCAATGTCTAAAACTGCTGCATAATCTTCCTCCTCCAGGTGATGCAATACCTGCACGTGATACGCCTTTTTCTTCAGAGTAAAACGAAGAGTACGCCAAACAGTGGTTTGAGGAATTTTCAACTCGCGGTCAGCCGACGAACAGAAGCACGTGGGCTCCTTTCAACTGCCTCACTAATTGCTCCTCCAACCTCACTAAATTGCTAACTGCTTCACACAACTGCCGCCCACAAGTTTTTCATCCGCCACGCTACAAGTTCGTCTGACTCAAGTAGCATGATATTGCCCCTTGTTGATGGCTGTATTTTCCGTATTTTCGATGTTACAACTGACGCACCTCTTCATATGTTTTATCACCCAGTTTCCAAGAAACGATGGCTATTCTTTCTTCTAAGTGGAGCTTTTCTTCATACACCTGTGAAAGAAATCAATAGATTAGTGTTTTCATGGAAATGGGTCGTTATTTTTTGAACACAATATCAATATCTTAAAGTCATAAAACTATAAAGTCGCGGGGAGTCTTCAACAATTAATCAGAAACATCTGCTATTAGAACTAGGGTTATATATTATTCTTTATACTTGTATATTGTATTCATGCCGCTTTGTCTGTGTACTGGGAATTGCAAAGTAACATTCTTTTCTTATCTAAAACTTAATCCGGGCTGGTGAATTAGACAGAGTGGGTGAAGGGAAGTAGTTATAATAGAAAGGGGTTTGCCCTGCTATTCAGGTGCCTGCCTGAGATAAGGCAGACAAGGATTTCACCTGAAAGGGAAAGAGCTGACACTAGGGTCAGAGTGGAAAACCCCGTTTTATGTTGTGGGAAGAGGAATGATTCAGTTAAGGCACAGGGTTGATGGTGAGTAGTAGCTTTCTCGCAAAGGGCAGTTGAAGCCTCGCGCGCAAAGTGGAAGGTTGTTCCTGTGTATAGCTCTTAGATAGAGCGTAGGGTTGCGTGAAGCTCGCAGAGCTTAGAGCCCATGTGTTGGGAGTTTAAGAGTAATCTCCGGTAAAGCTAATTTAACGAGTGTAGAGTGAGAGTAATTTAACATAGTTTAACAGTACACAGCCAGCATTTACTGTATTTAATTTAATGTTGAATCGGATCACCTACATCCGAGTTTTTAAGTGTAAAATAGTGTTTTGTGTTTTGTAAATAGTGTGTAAATAAACTGTTAATTTAGTTAATTGAAAGAGTTGGTTTTCATTTAAACAATCTTCTCAGAGCGTGACCGATATCACGTAATCGTATCGGTGGTGGCAGCATATAAATAGCAAAGGATTTCTTCAAAGTTGTGCGGACTAAGAGGAAACTCCGACAAATATATTATTGATTTGTCTGCTTTAAGGGGTCTCAGGACTCTAAATATTGTAAAAAAAACCAGACCATTTTCAACATTTAATATATTAAAATGTATTTGATTTTAGACACAATTTTAATTGGGAATGAAATATATAAGTATGTTCTTTCATTTCAAATATTTAAGAAAATACAAGATGCAGAATCAGCATTTACAGGGGACCCCAAACTGTCAGTCAGACGAGCAGAAAATCGGCATAACAGATGACGCACTGGATTACGAAATAAATTTTGCCACTAGAGTGAAAATTTTGGTGCTTACATACTTCAGATTGTAATAATGATCCTGAACCTAAATAAATTAGTATTTAAAGCATTTTTATATTTGCAATACAAAGTTGTATTGAGCTAATGTAGAATTTAGAAAATTTCAACAATATAATGACCCTTTTTTTTTTTTCTTTTTCTTATTAACAATAAAAAAGGAAATTTTAGGTTCAGTTCATACAGACTAACATGAAACATGTGTTTTGAAAATTTCATGAAAAAAGTTCATAGTCAGAAGTTTTTTAGATATCGTGCGCGTTATGTCCAAAAACATCGTTTAGAGAAAAATGACTTCAAAATTTCGAAAACGGCGCTTCAACTATGGAGCAGGTATAATTCTAAAAGCCATAACTTCTGTTGTAATGGGAATTTCAAGAAAACAATTATATCAAAATGTTCAGAAAAGGTAGAAGTTTAATATCTAAATAAATTAAAATTTCGAAAATTTTAAAGCTTTAAGAATCTTGAGATCCCTTAAAAGTATAACAAGCTCAATATGTTACAAAGATTAAATGTGCTAAAAGAGAACGTTTTATTAAATAGTGTGCAAGCGCGACCGGAACATATTTTGACACTGATATTGTCTGCCTTACTACGGGAACAGGACGTTATAAATTGCATAAACTTTTTTAAAGTGCATATGTTTTTCAAAAATTATTAAAGTTAGAACGTTAGCAATATAGCAACGTTAGCGTAGTTAAAGTTAATGAACTTTATGCCCAATTACCAAAATACTTTGAATACAAAGTGCCGCAACTTCTTCTTTTTTAAAGTATTTTATGTCACCATTCAACTGAATTTGTTGAAAACCTTTTATTAAGTACCAATAGAAACTTTTTAAAATAACTTGATAAATCTGTTCCATTACACACTTCATGAATAGCAGTTGAAAGCTCCACAAATGCAAAAAGTTTCAAATTAACGTTAGCTGATGATGTAAAAATACATACATAAGTGCAGTCAGGGCCGAAACTAAGGGGGGGGGGCAGAGGGGGCATGTTCCCCGGGCGCTAGAACGAAGGGGCGCCAAATGAAGGATTGTACATTTGGAATAGATCATTTTCTTCTGATGGACTGATGGCTTCTATTATTATGAAACAGCCATTATATATGAAGTGTTAGGTGAAGATGAAAGAGCAGTCGTAAAAAGTTAGAACTCTGATTTTCTGGTCAGAATGGGAAGAAAAAAAATGGCCATAATTTTTTTGACAAAAAAAAAATATAGCCATTTTTTTTCTTCCCATTCTGACCAAAAAATCAGAGGTAAAGGGTTCTAACCCTTAATAAAGGGTTCTAACTTTTTACGACTGCTCTTTCATCTTCACCTAACACTTCATTTATAATGGCTGTTTCCTAATAATAGAAGCCATCAGTCCATCAGAAGAAAATAACTCGGTGAAAGCGGAAATTCGGTTAAGCAGGACTCAGTTAAGCATGACTCGGATAATCGGAACTCTAACTGTATATTTCATTTTAAAAATGAGCTTTAGAATATTTTCGTTGATGTTCAGAGGGGAGTCATGACCCCTGACCTCCCTTTTGGATCCGCTATTGTATTTTACGTAGTTCAGTATTACATATTTTAAGATTACATATTTTAAATTTTAAAATAAGTCAGCTATTAGAAAATTAGTAAAATTCTCTTTGTAAATAAATATACTTTGCGGAAGAAGTGGGGAGGGGGGGGGGCGCCAAAATCATTGCTTGCCCCGGGTGCAAAAAAGGCTAGTTTCGGCCCTGAGTGCAGTGTTGACAATTTGAGATTTATATTCAGAAATTCCTAATTCATACCGAAATTTCGAATAATAAATTTGTGCAATATTTAATTACGACATAACTGCCATAAAAAAAAAATTACTATTCCGAATTTCTGGTATAAATTTGGAATTACTAAAAATAAATATCCTCTAAATTGGAAATAGTGCCTTAGTACAAAAATTGGTTCTACTGGGATTTTCTAATTAACTAATAATTAACTAATTGGTTCGAAAATTTCCTTTTGTTTCCAAAACAGTTACGTTGATAATCATAGACCATTATTATTAATAAGGATTATTCCGATTTGGAATATTTCGTATATGTGATTCGAGATGCGTTGCGTGTATAGTGTTGAATTCAGACACTTTTCTCCGGGAGAGATTCCTGTAGCTCCGGAAGAGGAAGGGGGGGACTGCACTTTATTACCATTGAAAGCACAAAATCTCAAATCTTCCGGCAGACATCGCATTGCTCTGGGAAGAATGCCCTTTGACACCTTTTGAACTTAACACTTGTTATCGTATACGAAAATACAAACTTTTATGGAAGCTCCTTTTAACCCTTTCGGGACCATGGGTGCATATATGCACACTCAAAAAGAGCATACAGACCTTGTTTTTCGCACCAGTAAAAAAGAAAAGTAATATTTGATTTTTTTAAGGCTTAACTGCTCTACTCAACAAGCGCAAAACTTTTTGACACATTTACAAATTCCATTCTTAACGGAAAAATATAAAATTGGAAAGCCTGGCCATGGAAGCGATTTGGAATAGAGCTGTGTTTTCCATTTTTGGATACACCAATGACCTATTGAGTTAGAAGAGATTTTGATCATCACGTGGCAAACACGTTTTTCACCTATTCTTAAGCAGTTATTCTTCTTTCGCGTGGAAATTCGGTTCAAAACGCCCACTTGGACACTCTTTTCTGAAAGATCTATTGCATTTGCAAACAAAAAACAGAAAAAACAGTTCAATGACATAGTTTCTGAACAACAACACCTGTTAGTTTCATGCATAAATTAATTAAAACTTATGTCACAAAGTTGTCCTTTTGCATTTGAGAACAGCCTTAATTAGAGCATTTTCGTGATTATTTAAGTAAAGGTAACTTTTTTTAAAAGTGGTGCCAATCGAATAAAATTTGTATAAAAGGCGCCGGTCCGAAAGGGGTTAAAAATGAGGAATTATACGACAACCTCTGTATATTTACCTGGAGTCGCGAAACATTTTTTACCCGACTACGGCAAAGCCAAAGGAGGGTTATGATTTTGACAGGCTATGTATGTATGTATGTATGTATGTATGTATGTATGTATGTATGTATGTTCATCTGTTCCCTCGTAACTTCTAAACCACTAATCAGAATTCGACAAATGACATATCATTAGAAGCGTCTTAATTGTCCGCTGGTTATAGGCTATATAGATTTTCACCAAATTCAATGTGGCGCCTTCTAGCGGACAAAATATACAGAGTAAAAAAATAAAGTTAAGCTAGATATGCCGTGTTTGGTATCATTTTAAAGCGCTTCACTTGTACATTTCGAATATATATATATTACTAGCATTTGCTTGTGACTTTACTTGCATTTATGGGCTAATTGCATATAATTCACATCTTTTCGTTCTTAATTTCTTTGGTACTTAGTAATCAGAATAAGACCACTGCAGTGCCATTAGAAGGGTCTTGATCTTGATATTCTGTTGGTTGTGAGCTATAAAGTTTGTCACCAAATTTACTATTATGCCCTCTAGCGGACAAAAAGTATAAAAGCGCTGTTCTCATACAATTTGACGACGCATCCATAAAAGCCGATATTAACGGACTTGTCAGAATCGAGCCTTGCCTCACTGAATTTGACGGCTTGAGGGGGTCTGGGAAAATTCAGCGTAAAATGCTCCCGCTGATTCTTTCTTGGGGTTGTACTGTACATAAATTACAAGGTTGTACTCTGGATAAAGCAGTTATCGATCTAGGAAAGTCATTGTTTGCTAAAGGACAGGCCTATGTCGCTCTCAGTAGAGTCAAAACCATAGAGGGTTTGTTTATAAGTGCCTTGGATCATAATAAGTTGCTTAAAAATCCACATGACAGTCAATCGTTAGCAGAATTAGATAGATTAAGAAATCTTCCTAGGTCATCTTAATACATGAAACCTTCAATCTACATTACACATTTACACATTACACTAACGACCTCATCCACTAATCGGTCCATTACCCATTTGCTGCCATCGACGGATATGTGCGTCACTACTACCAAATACTGGAAGCGTCATACGTCAAAAAATAAAGTTAAGATAAATATGCCGTGTTTGGTATCATTCAAAAGCGCTTTACTTGTACATTTTGAATATATCTATATATTACTAGCATTTGCTTGTGACTTTACCTGTATTCATGGGGTACTTTTATACTTTTTCAGCGTAGTTTTTTGTCGTAGTTGGGTTTTAGTTTTTTTACTTTATCTTGTCAACTTTAGGGTAGGTCGCGTAGCAAATAAAGTTTATGGACCGGTGTTTTCAAAATAAAAAAACAAATTCTTGATTAGGGTTGCCCGATTGTAGTATTGTAGATTGAACATAGCAGTCTGTTGTTCCGTCCCCATTCCACAGCCAGCATAGTCTACACTATGTTGAATTTAGACTTATAATTTTTCAGCTACGGCGGCGGGGGGGGGGGGGCGCATTATGGAATAATACAAATCTGAAACCTTCTGAGTTGAAATTTGATGTTCTGGGGGTAAATTCCCCTCCTTCTCCCCACCCTAAAGTCCCTCCCTAATGGGAAGGATAGTCCTTCTTCTTTAATTTTAAAAATATTAAGATGTAACTTCAAATACTGAGACATGAATTCTGGCAGAAAAAAATCTAGGGAGGGACAAAATTGTTGAAAAGGGCTGTTTTAAGTGTTTTTATAAATGGGCCTGTAATTTAGAGAATAGTTTTTTTTTACACTGTATGCCGTATTAAATGTCCTTTTACAATGTATTACAACCTATCCTAATCCTATTACAATCCTATTACAGCCTATTACAATGTATATTCAAGGGCGGCGCTAGAGCGGGGTCCGAGGGTGGTATATGCCCCTCCCCCCCCCCGTCGGGCATACCTGCCCCCCCCCCTCCCATCAGGGTCAAAATTCAACGTCGTCGGGGAAAATATTTTGAATTTCGGCCCGTTCGGATTCGGCCGAGTTAGCTCTCTCTTTTTTTCCCCTCCATGTCGGATTGACTAAACTAATTCTTCCGGGTACGAGTCGGTTTATGATTGAATTCTGATTCTTGTAGGTTGGGTTCAGGTGAACCCGAATTTTCGGAAAAAAAAAATTTCAAAATTCCTTCAGATAAAAATCTACATGTATGACTACACATGATGATACATGGATGACTCTTTACATGTTTATTTTTTAATATAAAAGATAAAATTTATACTGAAGCTATGATCATTGCTATTTTTTTTATAACTACATTAAATTGTGGATCAATTTTTACTGATTGTGGATTTACAATCGGCTCCGTTTGAAGTATTTCGGGTTCGGTTAAGAATACGGAGAACAAAAATTGTTTTGTTGGGGTCGTCTTGGATGGCAAGTAGAGCGCTGCATCGGGTCGGAAAAATTGAACCTGAACCGACTTCCGGTCTGGGCCGGATCTGGTTGGGCCTGATCTTTTGTCGTTGCGGGTCGGATTCGTGTCGGGTTAACTTCAATTGTTTCAGGTTGGGGTTTTGTGTTGACACTTATGATTCTTGATTCGAGATTAATCGATTTCTCAAAAGAATTTATAAAATTTATTTTAAGATGAAAAACTATATATTTGTATATTAATGAGTACATGCACATTGATTTTTTTACTTAAAATTTAAAATTAATATACTAGAGGTATAATTGTAGACTACTTTTGCATAGTTGCATTACAATATGGATGTATATATATATATATATATATATATATATATATATATATATATATATATTCATCTGTTAGGATTGGTGTTTGGTTGAGGTTGGAGTATTTCGGGTTCAGGTCGAAATTAGGATGATGAAATTATTTTCTCGGGCTCAGATCACGCTTCGCGTAAAGTCCTGCATCGGGTTGGGCAAACTAAACTCAATCGGACTGTCGGTTTAAGTCGGATCTGGCTAAAGCGAATATTTTTTCGGAGAGGTTCGGATTGACTTTTATTTTTCGAGTCGAACTTTAATTGTTTCTTGCGGATGGGTTCGATTCTATCTGATCCCTAAAAAGATTCTCCAAAATAAGGTACTTGTACCCAATATGGACAGTGCTCTCAATATGAACACCCCTAATATCTTTAAAAGTAACAATTTTGATCGAGAGATGGCGCTACATGTCCGTGAAGAAAAGCAGTTGAAAAGATAATTACGCCTGGAAAGTGCAAAAAACCGCGCTGTTCGCCATTTGGAAGGAAACTTGTTGTTTCGTGGTGTGCTGATCGTAATTACAGCTAAGTTTAAATTCTTATTAGTTACGGCAAAATTAATTTAAATATTGAAAAGTGGAGCGTTTTAGAAAGCTGATAAAACATATTTTCGATTGCGATTACATATATTGCTTAAAAATGTTTTCTTTGTTTATTTATTACAAGATTTAGTAAAACTATGCCTGATACCCAATATGGACACCTTATGTCCACATTGGAAATACAGCAAGTGAATCTTCAGATTCACAAATTTGTAAAATATCTCTTTAATGTCATCTGAGCAATCCTCCAAGAAACCTCCTCCATGAAAAAAAACCCTCTAAAAAGCCCTTGCAGAAAATCAAAAGAAGCCTCCGGTCAGTAGGGTATCTGTTGGCAAAATCGCAGGTACCAGCGGTATGGCTTCCTTAACAAAGGAGAGCTGGTACTGTTTCTTATGCAGTATTGATGCTGTTGTAGACATGCGGCAGATATGTCCATGAGGACTGTGTGGGACTTACCGCCCATGATGAAGAAGTTTTTATTGGTCCATCCTGCGAGGGCTGAGTAATAACAGATGTAAATTCTGCAGACAGATGCAATAAAGCTAAGCAAAATCAACTATATTATTTCATAATATTTTGTAGTAACTGAGGTGCTTTGCTGGTTCATGTTCTGAAGCTATTTATGTTCATGTTCCTATTGCTGGGGTGAAGCTATTTATGTTCTATTCATGCTATATGCATATATTGCTATATTGCTATATGCATATATATATTGCATATATTGAATATATTGCATATATATATTGCATATATTGAATATATTGCATATATTGCTATATGCATATATTGCTATATGCATATATGTTATATTCATGCTATATACATATATTCATGCTATATGCATATGTTCTATTCATGCATATATGCTATTCATGAAGCTATTTATGTTCATGTTCATGTTGCTGGGGTGCATGTTCTGAAGATATTTACTGTGCCCGCCCTCCCCCGCAATACTTTAAGATATATTTCTTTTATCCCTTCTCCTCTAAAATCCCTTGGAAGTGTGGCTCTTCCATACACCCTGTGTAGTAGGTCAATAAGGAGCCACCTGTCCCTAATATGGACATGCATGTCCATAATAGTTTTTGTTTTTATCATTAAAATTAAACCAGAATAATTACAAAATCGCTAATTTTAATAATGATAGTCAACAATCCAGATATAGTGGTCATATATTTTTGGAGTCCTATGACGTGTACACGGGGGGTGAAAAAAATCAATTTTCCTTAAGGTGTCCATATTGGGTACAGGTACCTTATATTTTAGAATAAAAAACTATTATTTCAGCATCAACGAGTACATATACATATATTTTGATTTTTCTACATAAAAAATATAATTGATACTGGAGGTATAATTGTAGACTACTTTTCCATTATTGCATTACAGTATGGATATTTTTCCCTTTATTTTGGGGTGGGATTGGGTTCGGATTGAAGCGTTTCGGGTTTAGGTCGAAGTTTGTCGGGTTCGGGTCATCTAATTTTTTAAACTGGTTCAGGTGTAATGGATATAGAGTTTCCGGGTTCAGGTCGGGTATAACCCAATCCACGCAGATTGTACGTTCTCAAAATAATCTGTGAATTGAACTAATTTTGCCTTTGATTACATTTCGTTAAAGCAGGAAAATTTGCGCTTCGATTTGGTCATTTCTCGCCCCCCCCCCCCCCCCAGAAAACACACCAATTGCTTGAAATACTCACACTTAAAGCAGCGTGCTCGTCAAATTACACGGGTGTTCAGGCAGCTATGCTGCTTAGTGCTTTTTCATATTAGAAACAGAATTTATAAAATCCCTTTTATCTAAAAATACTTAAAAATCACAAACCTAAGCCCAAAATTTCCTAAAATTCTTCGGTCAAATCACAGGGATATTCCGGCATTCTCGGGACTGGAAATTTTGGCCTGTGTTGACCTCTACTAGAATCCTGCATAAACCGCGGTTCGGGTCGGCGATATATTTTTAGTTGCGAGTCGGGTTGGGTCATTGTCTCGGGTTCGGGTTGGGTCTTAGCTCTTGCGGGTTGGGTTAGGTTTCACCCGCTAATTCAAAAGAATGTCCAAAATATTTTTCCGGTTAAAAATCTATGTACAATAAGACCTCCATAATGGACACTCCCGAAAAAAAGACATCTCTATTTAGCGAACACTTTTTCAATTCCGAATACTTACATATTTATACGCTTATACCTTTGAATAGAGGATACCTCCCAATCTACACACATGTAACATGTGTAGATGTGCATAAACTATCACAAATACAATGCATGTGTTTTTGTGTGTATTAAAAACGAAAAGTTGGTGATATTTTTCATATTTCGAAAGAAGAAAAAAATTATTGTTAAAGAAAGGATAATCTATTATCACACTTCTTATATATTTTTTATTTCTCGTGCTATAAATTGAATATATGCTCATTCATATTCAAATACGTATTTATTTTCATCTGACAAACACTTGTGGTCAAACTTTTTGTGAAGATCCCAGCAACCCGAATTGCAAAAAACCTATGAACCGCATGAATTATTGTAGTGTGAACTTAGTGTTACCAAGTGTTCCGATTTCAGAGATTCCGAGACCCATCCTGCGGAACCCCTACGCGGGATGCTAAATGTTCCCCTTTTTCTTCGGGCTGAAATTTTCAGTTCCGTTTTTGATCCAGCCCGTGGGAAAATCATTGTGGGCTCGGCACGACCTGGTCCGTGCAGAATTCAGTAAAATTTGGCCAAATCCAAATATTTTTGCAAAAAAATGCATCTATTTTTTGCATGTTTGAATCGCCATTTTTCTACATTTAAACTTTAAAAGTTATTATATTTAAAGAATAATAGATTTCTAGCAATAAAATTTAAATACAGTAAAACCTGTGAAAAAGAACCTGCCTATCACGGAATCCTATCTTAAACGGAAAAAATGCGTTGATCAATGCAAAGTGAATATACATGAGAAAACAATGTAATACATTAACACTTGCTAAGAAGGCAACTTGACTATAACAATTTTTTTTTTCGTTCCTATGCGATTCCGTCTTAGAAGATTTTACTGTGTAGCATTTTTCAAATTTTTAAGTCTTCAGTACATGGAATGTGGATTAACGATACTAAAGATAATTTACAAATAACATGCAAATAGAGATTCATTAAAAAATAAATATCGCAGCTTAGAGCACTTCTTTAAAAATGAAGATTATAAACATGAAAAAAAGCTAAAATGATTATTTTTGATCAGAATTCCTTCATGTGAAATAACTTATAACCATATCGACGTAAAAATTCATGTTTTATAGAAATTCAGTCGGGTCGAGTTGGGATTTTAACTTTTTTTACGGGCCGGGCCTGGGTCAAGCCGAACTTTTAACTTTTATACCGGCAGACCATTAGTTTATTTTGTACGTGCCGGATTGGACCTGAAATTTCGGCCCGTGCAGACTTTTAGGCCCCGGCCCAACTCGTGCAGACCTCTAATACGTATTACGAATTTGGCCCCGCTGTCGGGCAAATTCTGGCGCCGTCCTTGTGTATATTAGATATTTTCAATTTCTGAATTTTCAAATGTATTTTGGAAAATTTTATTTAGCCCTATATATCTCCTTGAAAAACAATTTTTGTATGTAGGCACAATATTGTATGTAGGCATAAATCTCATACCAGGTATTATTCACATCTGTATACCAGGGCCGTAACCAGATGGGTGGCAGGGAGGGTTCAGCCCCCTCTACACATCATAATCTTCAATACTAATATATTTATTACATTTAAACTTTTTAAAACTTTGTAATCAAAACTTTTATGACAGGAAGGGAGAGGGAAGACTTGCCCTCTACTTCTGCCTGAATTTATATAATCAATAAAGTAAAAGGGGGAAAGACAAGCTGTGAATTAGCCCCACAAAAAAATTCCATGGCCTGCTCTGACTTTGAATTTTTTTAACTTTGTGATCAAAAGTTTTATGATAGGAAGGGGAAGAGGAGAGTTGTCCTCTACTTCTGCCTGTATTTATATAATCAATAAAGTAAAGGGGAGAAATACAAGCTGTGAATTAGCCCCACCAAAAAGTTCCGTTGCCCCCTCTGACTTAGAATTTTTTTTTTTTTTTACTTTGTAATAGAAAATTTTATGACAGGAAATCGGGAGGGGAGACTTACCCTCTACTTCTGCCTGTATTTATATAGACAATTAAGTAAAGGGGGGGGGGGGGAAGACAAGCTGTGAATTAGCCCCACCAAAAAATTCCATGGCCCACTCTGACTTTGAATTTTTTTTAAACTTTGTAGTCAAAAGTTTTATGGCAGAAAGGGGAGAGGAGACTTGCCCTCTACATCTGTCTGTATTTATAAAATCAATAAAGTAAAGAGGGGAAAAGACAAGCTATGAATTAGCTCCACCAAAAAATTCCGTGCCCCCCCGCCTCTGACTTTGCCGCGTGCTTACGACCCTGCTGTGTACAAAGTATCACAAAAAGATGGTCACAACTTTAAGACAAAACACTAGTACGATAATAGTAGGCAAAATGATGGATTGGCCGACAGGAGTATTTGTTTGCAAACTTTTACTTTCCTTATCTACGCATGTTATAAAATATCTAAAAGTAAATGCCCCGAATGGGTCATAATTAATGGTTTTAACTTGCCTCATTTCGAGAAAAACATCAAAGGAACACAACGTCATATATAACGAACATCATATATAACGTTATCATTTTAGAGGGGAGGAGGAGGAGGGTTGGCATATGATATCCTAAGATATCTCTAGGGGGAGGGGGGATGTCTTTTAATATCGTTAGCATTTTTGATCCATTTTTATTTGTAACTTGACATTTACATCAAAATAGCATTTTTTTTTTTTTTTTTTTTAGTCTGTTATCTGTTTTATGAAAATACAAAGTTAATATTAAAATCATAATCATTATAAAATTATTCAACTCCAAAATATGCAACATCCAAACGTTTGGCTTCCTATTCTTCTGTCATGCATGTATGCATGTATATTCCGCTGTTCGCAAAACCATATGCGAAGTATGCTTGAAATGATATTTGTGTTTACTAATAAATAAAAGATAAATAAAAACCTGTTTTGTTTGTTCTGTCTACCCCACCCGTGCAGGGGGCAAGTCAGGGGTCGATGCAGGTTTTTACTCTTGGGGCCCATTTTGTGAAAAATAAAATTTATTTTTGTGAATTTTATAATATTTTTGTGAAAAATAACATTTTGTAACGACAGTTGAAATCCAGTTACTCAAATTCGAACCAAGAATTTATTAACAAAAACTTCTTTAAATCCCCTAGCTAAAATTTTTGTTTTTCAAGGTCTGGTTTTATTTACAAATTACACGTTTTAAAACAGTTTTTATGAAAAAGAATGTTACGAAAGGGGCCTATTTTATTAAGTTCATTTTTGTAAAGGGGCCCATTTTATCAAATTTACTTTTGTGAAGGGGCCTATTTTATTAAATAGATTTTTGTGAAAGGGCCCTAAATAGGCCCCGAATTTTGCCTGGATCGACCCCTGCAAGTGCAAAAAGACATTATTACTGTTGAATGCATTATGTAGCAGAAAGCTATTATTAAATATTTCTAAACAGTAACTATTTCTTTTAAGTGTTATTTGATATATAAACTGATATTTTATTGACTTCTCTTCATTTGAATCAATAAAATGTGCGAAAAACTAGAGAACAGGAATTCTGCTTCTTCAGAATTTAATGTCGCCCCCGACATTTCTATTACTTCATTTTATTCTGATGGACTGGTGGTTTCTATTATTATGAAACAGCCATTATAAATGAAGTGTTTAGGTGAAGGTGAAAGAGCAGTCGTAAAAAGTTGGAACTCTGATTTTCTGGTCAGAATGGAAGGGGGTGGGAGGAGGGGGGGGGGGGGGGAATGGCCATTTTTTTTTTTTTCAAAAAAATTTATTACCATTTTTTTTCATTCTGACCAGAAAATCATAGTTCTAATTTTTTACGACTGCTCTTTCATCTTCACCTAATGCTTCATTTATAATGGCCGTTTCATAATAATAGAAGTCACCAATCCATCAGAAGAAAATAACTCGGTTAAGCGGGACCCTACTGTAGTGTAAAACATATTTCAATTTTAAGACTTAAAGCATACGCTTTTATTTTATGTAAAATGGCTTCATTTGCATTAATATAGATACTTAAAATTAAATGTACTAGTTTATAATAACTCCATGTTTTATCATAAATCATTCATTTATATTTTTCTCAAAATAGCACGTATTTTCATTACATTTTTTCAGTTTTTATGAGAAAATGGCAACAAAAAGATATAATTGCTATTTTTCAACTATTTTCCCTTTACTTTCTACATAAATGGAGCACTTGAGTTGCCAAAACTGAACAAATAGTGCTAAAAACTACAAAAATATTAATATTTCTAAAATAAATGGTTTTGGTTTGGTTTGTGACGGCCGATTATCAACACGTGGGATATAGGCCCTGGGGGGAGTGCCCTTCGTGGGGGTCTTTCTAAGGGAACCTAACCCGTATTTACGCATGGGAAACCACGGCTTCGAAGCAAACCACGAAAACTCCTAAACGGTTAGGCCGACGGGCGCGATTGGGTTCGAACCCAGCACCTCCCGTCTACCAGCTTCGAGAGCAGAACCTCTCAGCCACTGGTGGGGTTCTGAAATAAATGAAGATACAGTTTTAAAACAAATTGCATTTAAAAGTACTTTTTTTTTCCAATACGACGGTATAAAAATTGAAAATGTGCGATGCTTAGAAATTTTAAAGGTTGCTATAGAGCATTTAATCGTACAATGAAACATCTGCTTTGTTTATTGCTGGCTTCTGTAAGGTAACGTAATTTTTTGATGACACAAAATAAGCTGGGAGAAGGAAATAGCATACCGTACCGGGGGCTAATAAATGTAACCATATTTGTACATCCATTCCAAACAAAAGAAAAGAATTCCAAAAATCTAAAGAATTTTTATACATTGACCGAGGTAGGGGGAGGGTTCAAGATATGGTAGCGTATGATATCGTAAGGGGTTGGTTGGTTGGTTGTATTTATGTCGGCCAATTATCTGCACGTGGGATATAGGCCCTAAGGGGGGAGTGCCTTCCGTGGAGGTCTTTCTAAGGGAACCTAACCCGTATTAACGCTTGGAGAACCAAGGTTCGAAGAAAACCACGAAAACTCCGAACGATTAGGCCGACGGGCGCGATTGGGATCGAACCCAGCACTTCCCGTCTACCAGCTGCGAGAGCAGAACCTCTCGGCCACTGGTGGGGCGATATCGTAAGGGGAGAAGGGGTCCAAAATTACCTAAAAATTGATAACGTTATATATGCACAGCCCCCAATAAAGAATTTTTTTAAGACAATAGAATACTATTTTGTTATAATAAATTTTAATCATTGCTTTTCTAATGATATAGATCGTATTTTTTCCATGGGTGGAGGGAATGCGAGAAGCAGAGATGGCAGGGGGGTCGCATTCCCTTCCTAAGTGTTTGAGAATATAAGAATTTTGATCCCTTTTGTCCAATTTTGACCATTTGCACCTTTTAATGAAATTGCAGATTATTTCTGTGGGGGCTCCCTAAAAAGGGGGACCCGAGGCAGCTGCACCGCATGTCCCTGCATTAGTAAAGCCCTGTATGTACTCTATGAAAAGTGGGTTGGAACATGATTAGATTTTTTACAATAACATCTAAAATTTAAGCTCCGTAAATACTATTGTTACAGAAAGACGGAAAGAAAGTATTATTAATTTATCTGCTTTAAGGGTATAAAAAGACGAATATGTTATAATTAGAGATCGACTGAAAATTCCGTTTCGTTTGCGGTTCAAAATCAGAGCTTCGGCGAAAATGCTGTCGAAAATTTAACCGGGCCGAAACTATCTGTATTCCAAAAATCTCGGCCCCACCAGTGGCTGAGAGGTTCTGCTCTCGAAACTGGTAGACGGGAAGTGCTGGGTTCGATCCCAATCGCGCCCGTCGGCCTAATCGTTCGGAGTTTTCGTGGTTTTCTTCGAAACATGGATTTCCATGCGTTAATACGGGTTAGGTTCCCTTAGAAAGACCCCCCACGAAGGGCACTCCCCCTCGGGTCTATATCCCTAGTGTAGATAATCGGCCGTCACAAAAATCAACCAATCAACGAACCAAAAATCTCGTTTCTTCTTTCAGAAATTTTTAACATTGCTCATCGATTTGAGATGTATCAGCTCAAATGAGAAACTCTTTATTCATTGTTATGAACTTCATTGTTATGATAAGTCATGACTGACTCAAGACGTGAAAATTATAAAGCAAGCAATGCCTGTAGGACTGAACTTTGAAGACACTTTTCACGTGCTCATTAAAGGCTGCAGTTTTAGCAGAATAGAAAATTTTTAGTTTAAAACCGCAGAAGTGTTTCCAATACTCTTTGAGAAACGTCTAGTATAACACATGATCATTTACAGAAATCATAATAAAAGGTAAATCGAGTCATGTATACCTAAAATATTTTTTTATGAGATGAAATCCATATTAATTAGAAAATCAATCTGTGTCGTTGATGAATTATTTACATTTTAATTTATATGAAAATAAAAAATTTTGCTCAGAGGCACAGACAGCCAACTTGGGCCACAAGTATAATTAATTAATAATTATGTATATTTAATAAAGACTGTATAATTAATCAATAATTATATATATATTTATGCAAGTATAATTTCTTTAAAAAAATTTTGGGACATTTTTGTTTTTGTTTTCGTTTTCGGTCGAAAATAGGAAGATTACAGAAATTCGGTTTCGGTTTTAAAAACCTGTTCCAATCGATCCTTAGTTATAATGTTTATAGGCGTGATAAGGCAGCGCTTTATTAAATAGTGTATAAGAGATAGAAAAATATTTTGGCAATAGATGGCAGCACCAAAATGCTCATCCTTTCATGGAAAAATGAGAGTACATTTTTAGAGCATGTCGCGGAAGGTCTTCAAAAATTAATATATCACTATTTAATCTGCTGTTTAATATAACAAGCTCAATATGTTACAAGAATGACAGGCGTGAAAAAACAGCGTTTTATAAAATAGTGTATAAGACAAGAGATAAGAACATATTTTGACACTAACTGCCTCTTTCCTGGAACAGGATGTTATATATTGTGTAAATGTTTTTAAAGTGTATTTTTTAGCTTATTTTTCATGTATAACAAAAGAAAGTTATGTTTTAGAGTCATACCGCATTATTATTAATAGGGATTATTCCGATTTCGAATATCACGTGTATGTGATTCAAAATGCATTGCGTGTACATTGTTTTCGTGTACAAAATCAAACTTTTGTGGAAGCTCTCCTTTGACCAGTTCGAGACCATGCATATATGCATCTTCAAATTCCCAGCTCAACAACGCGAAACTTTCTGACACATTTTCTTTCTTGTTTTTAAACGTAAAGTCATAAAATGGACGGGCCTGATTAGGGAAGCGATTTGGAATCGAATAAAGTTTTCCATTTTTTTTAATAAATAAATTACTTATCGAGTTATAAACGATTCACACAACATGCCGAAAAGTTTTTCGCACTGCCACTTAATTCGTTTCAAAAGTTCCACTTTGGCAGCATTTTCTGAAAGATCTTCTGCCTTTACCAAAATAAAAGAGGGAAAACGCCAATTCTTGATTACGGTTTTCCGTAGTATTGTTGTGTTGTAGATTGAGTATCTCATAGGCGTAGAGTTATATGGGCCCGTGGGGCTCGGGCCCCTCCAATAATTTTTCAGATGGGCTAAAATTTTTTTACGCCAACTGACATAGAAAAAATTCAGATTTTGGAATTTCATATAATTTACAAAAGTTTATAGCGTATAATGTTTTCGATGGATATTTTTTCTTTCCCTAAATTCGCTGTTTTCTTTTATTCTTTGTAAACAAGAAAAACAACTGGAAAATTTTAGTGTGGCGTATGAGAAAAAACTAAGCACTCTCCATGGTGGGTTTTTATTCCTTCTTTGGATACTGGGCACACTTTCTGGGAAGAAATTCTTTTTCTGATTCGGCGTCATAGACGTAGAGCAATAAATTCACGTTTTTAACGGACAACAAATTGTGACCGATATGATCTGATTAGAGCACAGATGGTTCGCTGTTTCCCGAAGCTACAAAGAAAGTTATTCCAATTTACAAGCTTTGAAGAACTCGGGAGGGAAGGGGGAGAGGATTTAAGTTTTGCTGCAAATGATGAAACTAGAAGTCAGGAAGAATCACCAGTGTCTCCAAAGCATAGAATATAAAGGAAGAAATTCTTTGTCTCTAAATCAGTGGTTCCCAATCTTTTTTTGGTCGCGCCCCACCTAAGCATCTCTAAAATCATGATGTCCCCCCCTCCCGTCTATATCATATAAATAAATATTGTCACATAAAAAATAAACTTCCATTTTTCCGGATGTATCCGAAATTAGCATTAACTCTATGATAAGTGATTTCACATTCTTTAATTTATTAAAATCATAGTTTTTTAATTACAAGTATGCTTTTAACCTAACTCCATTAATGCAGTGATGCCATGTATCTTCGCATTTACACCAACAAACGTTTTGTTGTTTTTTGGCAACTTACCCCAAATTTAAAAGTGATAAATAGTCTACATTTTTATTTTCGTAAAATTTCTATAAATCTCTCTCATATTTTGTATTACATCAGATAGAATTGATACATTTTATAATGTATTTTAGTACTTCATTAAGAATAAGTGATATTTGTTTATCGCCGAGACTGCATGATAATTTCACGAGTAGCATTTCCGGATTCGCGCTTTTATCCATTTTAAGTTACTATTTTTCTTTTCACTCATACCATACTTCTTTGATAGCAGGCTTTTCCCCATTATTATTATTTGGCCACCATGTTTTCTCCAATTTTAAAATTTAAAATGCATATGTCATGAATGCCATATTCTGTATGTGGTCTGCAGAAGGGTGATAAGAAGTTTTCTTTCAACTCTTTCCTTCTGCGATGCACACGGGATTTTATTAATTTCATAAATGTAGCACCTCATTTAAATCACTCAAAACATTTTGTAGATTAAATATGTCCAAATAGTCGATTTTAGATATATCCTAACAATTTCATATGTAAAATTTTCCTCATGGACATATTACACAATGAAGTATGAATAGATGCAATTTAAAAAAAAAATAAATAGTAGAAAAATATAGAGATGTAATTTAATAAAATAACACTAAAACCAGAAAAATTAAAATAATGTTTTATTATATAAAAGGTGTCAAATTATAGAAAAAAATTCACACAATTATTCCGGTGTCAGTGTATTTTTGAACTTTTTAATGGGATAGTTTCGAAAATTAATTTTTATTCAGATATTTTAAAAATTTTTCGTCCATTATTTCTATTTTTAGACTAAGACAATATTTTCATTAGAAAAAAAATTAGATAAAATTTGTTAAGAAGAAATCTAAAATAGCCCACCTGTGGGGCGTACGCCCCACGTTGGGAACCACTGTTCTAAATCATGCATAAAGGTCATATTTATTAAAATAGTCCAAACCAATCAAGCGGTCTCTCTATAGTAAATGACGATTCACCAGGATCTGGTAACAATAAACAATACATATACAGTTGTTCTTATTCGGGCTGAGCAAGAAACCCTTTCTCAGGCCGATTTTCTATTTTATTTCATTATTATCAGGCTGAGTAGGGACCAGGTCTAATTTTTTTTCTCTAAACCCGGGGCAGTCTTAACTTTGTTTTTTCCCGTGCCGTTTCGGACTGACATTTGATTTGATTTTCGTGATATTTTCAAACTTTTCGATGTTCATATAAAAGTATTTATCTGTACATGCGCATTCATGGCAAACACAGCAGAGCCGGTTTTTCGTGCGCAACCTTGTATTATTTATAGTATGCATTTATACACTAACTAGCTGACATGCCCAGAGTCGTCCGGTCAGTTGAAAAATAGTACAAAACACGAAAATTAAAAAAATCGTAATAAAAAATCGCGAAAAATTAAAAAAAAAAAAGCTGCACGAATTCCAAATAAATTTAAATGAAAAGAAAACAAAAATTACTATTTTGGGATATAAGATAACCGGATTCCTTTTGCTAATTTGGAAAAATTTTAGCGAATCGCGAAAAAACTCTAAAAATCGCTAAAAATTCAAAAATTACAGGCGACAAAATTTTGTTATTATGGGCTAAACGATTAAAACATGATTCCTTTTACGAATGCAGAAAAATCTCTAAACAATGCATAAAAATTCGCAAAAAATTCCAAGAATCGCTGTACGAATTTCGAATAAACTTTATTAAAAATATAACAAAATTTATTATATTGGGCTAAAAGTTTGGCACCCAATTCCTTTTACGAATGTCAAAAGATAGCAGTAGAACGCTAAACATCGCATTAAAAATCGATAAAAAATCAAAAATCGCTGAGGAAAAAAATTACTACAGCGTGTTACAAGGTTGAAACGAATTTCTTTTATAAATGTAAAAAAAGGCACGGAACGCGTAAAAACGCTAAAAATCGTGTTGAAGTGCGGATTTTTTTTTCTCCAGAGATCGCGGAAGAGAAAATTTGTCATATTAGGTTGAAAGTTTGAAACCGAAAAAATATTATGAATGCCAAAAAATCGCTACGGAATGCGAAAAAAAAAAAAAAAAAAAAAAAGGAGCATTAAAAATTAAAAAATAGCTGAGAACACAATTCACTATAGTGGACTAAAAACATTAACCGGAATTTTTTCACGAATGTCAAAAAATCTCCACGGAATGCAAAAAAATTGCCGTCGCTGCGGAACGCGAAAAACCGCTGAAAATTGCATTAAAAAGTGCTAAAAATTCCAAAAGTCGCAAAGACGAAAAATTACTACAAGTGTTCTAAAACATTTTGAACGTAATTCTTTCACGAGTGTCAAAACTCGTTGCGAAAAATCGCAAAAACTCGCGTTAAAAATTTAGTTAAATATTCAAAAATTTCGGAGGACAAAATTCACTGTATAATGCTAAAAATTTAAAACCGAATTTTTTTATATAAAAAAATCGCTGCGAAACATGAAATAACGCTAAAAATCGCATGCAAATATTTGCGAAAAATTCAAAAATCGCTGTACGAATTCCGAAAAAACTTTTTTGAAAAGAGGACAAAGTTAACTATATTGTACACTAAAAGATTGAAATCGGATTTATTTTAATAATTAAAAAAAAAATCGCCCCGAACCGTGAAAAACCGTTAAAAATAGCATTAAAAATTATATTGAAAAAGTCTAATCAAAAACTCCGAAATCTGGCTTTGGGGCGCATAACTAAATACATATAGGTACCTACATACCAAATTTTGTAGCTCTACGCGCAGCGATTTTTTCAGAACATGGCCGACAGACAGACAAACTTCTTTCCTTATTATTATAGACTAGCCTACCCGCTCGGTGTTTCCCGGGCCCGTGTTAATAACCTTTAATAAAGCACAAATTTGTATGATTTTATACCTTTAATCCAATTTTGTCCGAATTTATATTTTTAAACGAAAAATATTTCCAAAAAATATTGACTTTAAGGCTAATGTCAGACAAAATGCTACCGACATTGCGTAGGAATCGTATGTAGGGAAAAAGGCGTGCAAAAAGGCGTTCGTCTGACATTAGCCTTAATGGTAAAAGCACTCGTAAGAAGTTATTTTCTGTTTTTCACGTACGGTCATTTCATAATTTTTTTTTAAAATAGTTTCTTTTGGAACTCTTTAAAATTTTTATCGTTATAAATATAACCGTTTCTCAACCCGTGTAAAATTTTCGTGAAAAAATATTGATTCTAAAAGACATATGTTTTCTTCCTTTTTACTTTCTATCTTTGCGAGAAGAAAGTATTGGATTCAAGAAAATTTTCGAATTCCAGTTTTCGACGGCTTTACACTTTTTAGCGGTCACAGATCCCGAAAAACAGGTTTTTGCAAAATGTCTGTCTGTGAATCGTCTGTGAGTTTGTCTGTATGTGTGACATAAATTTTTTGGGCGCTCTATCTAATGTGCGGAATTTAATAAAACTTTAGGTTCGATTAGTCCCTGATATAAATTGGTGCTTAATAGTTGTTGGTGAAAATTGCCTTATATCTCAAGAAGTAATGCACAGATTTTCATAAAACATCAGATTCTGTTAGTCCTTGATATTGTTTGGTGCTGATTAATTTTTGTTGTAAATTGCTCAATAGGTGGCGCTTCTATGATGGATTCACGATTTTCGCAATAGCTTACATCTCAAAAACTAATGATCAGATTTTCATTACACTTCAGATTCAGTTATATCTTGATATTATTTCGTGCTGATTACGTTTTCGTGTAAATCGTCCAACAGGTTTCGCTGCTATGCTGCATTTTTCACGATTTCCGCAATAGCTCTTTCTCAAGAACTAATGCACGTATTTTCATCAGTCTTCAGATTACGTTAGTCCGTGATATAAAATGGTGCTGATTACTTTTTGGTGTAAATTGCCCAACAGGTGGCGCTGCGATACAGAAGTTTTCATGATTTTCGTAATAGCCCTATCTTAAAAACTAATACAAAAATTTTCATCAAACTTCAAATTCAGTTAGACGTTGATATATGTTGTTCTTTTTACGTTTTGGTATAAATCGCGCAATAGGTGGTGCTGCTATTCTCCGTTTTTCACGATTCCCGCAATTGTTCTGTCTCAAAAACTAATACACGAATTTAATCAGACTTCATATTCTGTTACACTTTCGCATGGATCTTTTTTTATGCTTGGGTGTATACAGCGCGATAGGTGTCGCATTTATGCTCTTTGAGCTGAGAATTTTTCTTGCAGACATCTAAGAGGGTGGATGCCAAAATTCAATTGTTTGTTTCAAAGATCTCCTTTTAAAATATACACAATTTAATGAACATACATCTTTAGAATCCTTATGATTGAGATGAGAATAGATTGTCATTTAATTTTGGTACTGTGATAACGATTTTTAAAGTATTAACATGTATGAGATAGAAGAAAGTTTTAGGATTGTCACAACCGACTTGTTTTTCTTGTTTTCGCGTCGGGTTCTTTAATATAACAAACAAAAAATAGTTTTCGTCGTCCGAACTGTCCGAAATTTTAATATGCTATAAATATAACTGTACCTGAGTACTCTATAAAATTTCATGAAAAACATGCATATTTAATAGTGAAAACGTGTGCCGAAGCAAAGCGAAACCTCGCCGAGACCGTTTTTTAGCGTTTGTTAGCGTTAAGATTTTATTTTTAAATACTTCTACTCGTTCGAACATTACGAAATTTTTGTTATAGATGTAAAATCCAGTCTGTGGAAATGCTCAAAAAAGATTGTGGAAAAGGATAGTCTCGTCACAGTGAGGCGCGAAGTGACCTACGGTCGCGAATTTGTTTAAAGAATTAAAATTAGTCTTTTAGAAAACCGATTGCACCACCGACGAGAAGAAGATCTTAGCTTTAAATACAATGTAAAAAAAAAAAAAAATTCCGTTAAAATACGGAAATTGTACTGGCAATCGAGAAGCCAGTTCTATTTCCGCATTTTAATGGAATTTTTTTTCCGTAATTTCTGTGAAAAAAAAAAAAAACGAAATTTTTTCTGGAATTTACAGAAAAAAATTCCGTTAAAATACGGAAATAGTACTGGCGTCTCGATTGCCAGTAACAATTTACGTATTTTATAGGAATTTTTTTTAACAGTGTACGTGTTTTTTTGTGAATCTGTACCTCTAAAATTGAACCCTGAGTAAGCGTTGGCGAAAGGGACAAAAAGTCGACTGAAAAATCCCTTTTTGAAATTTTTTTTCAAAGAGTTAAGAACCATATTTTTTTTAACTGATTGAGGCGTTTGAGACGTATAAGTACGAACTATAAGAATATGTCGTCCGTTTTTCCGTATTTTAAACGTCACGGCTGATAAGCATTAAAAAAAAGAAAAAAAATTATTCAGTTTTTCCTTCCTTTCCTCTCGAAAAGCAGGTTCTGGTCATGCACGAGCGCGCCTCCGCCAATAAAAAAAATATATATATATTTTGATGAGTTTTTAATTAATATCTCGGCCAATTATCAAAAAATTAAAAATGTGAGCCTCAGGGGCATCCATACCTCATTGAACTATTCTCATATAAATTTTCAGACCTCTGCGGGAAGTAGATTTTCCTAACCATAGGCAATAAACACACACAAGCAGCGTTCTTGTCTTTTATTATTAGATATAGGGGAGATGGGGGCACATGTGAACAGGGGGCAGATGTGAACATCGCAGTTTTGCGATAGTTATTATAAGTTGTTTTATTTAAAAAAAATTACCAAAGATGGCAGCACCTGTGGACGTATGGTAAAAATTTTTTGAAGCTTTTTGACATTTTGTTTGTCTTCAGTAGCCATAACACTCTTTGTATATGTCAAATGTAAAATGTCGGTTTCAACTTTGGTAAGTGATAAAGTTTATTTATTTATTTAGTTATTCGAATTTCGATGTTTTAACATATACTATGACTACTAGTGAATATTTTGGATAAAGTTGTTTTGTTCCCTAAAATTGATAAATGTTAATTATTTATCAATTTAACTCTAGCAGCCATGCGGGGCACTTGTGAACAGACTAGTTGGGGCAGATATGAACAGTTCACAAAAATCAAAATCTTTCTCTGTTGTGCGAATAGAAAGAATTGATAATGATAAAATGTATGTTAAATTCCTGAGAAAGAATCTCAGATCCAATTCATATAATTTCCCTGAAATAGTAGACATTTCTGTCATACAAAAAAGTGATATTGTATTGAAACTTCCACTTCCACATTTGTCAGGAAGTACACAAAGAGCAAGAAGCTCATTTGAGTTCAATTATAATTTAAATAAATTCAATGTTTCCTAAAATGCAATAAGTGTTATGTACTATTTTAGTAAACGGTTTAAAACAATATTTTTTATGCATTGTTAATACAAAGAATATTATGACAAACACCTTTGTATTTTTTTTCTTTTCATTTGTCTCAAACTTGCTGTGATGGCTTACTTCCATCTCTCAAACAACAGCTATGAATAGGATAATTTGAATTGGGATGGATATCAGTAACATTCTTAAAATGTAAAATTTTCAAATTGATAACTAATATAATTCTTGGGTATGGTGTCAGAACAGCTTTATATATATTTAGTTTCATTTTAAAATCTTTTGTTTAAACATGTCACTCAGAAACTAGAAAAAAAATATTTTTTATTTTATTTATGGTGAATTTAACTGATAATATAAATAATGGTTATGATAACAAATTAATAACAGGAGAAAAAGCATGTCAAAGGATATTTTTTCCTTGTGTTCACATGTGCCCCACGAGTGTTCACAACTACCCCGCTGATGGGGCACATGTGAACAATTTTTTGAATTTATAAAACTATTAAAAAATGTAAGAAAAACTATACAGGTGATTAAAAAAAAATTTCCATGTGTAAAAGAAAGTTCTATTTACTATACTGAGTACTTTTTATTTATAAGAATTAATCCAATTATGAGAAAAAGATATATTTATGCGAACTGTTCACATGTGCCCCCATCTCCCCTATAGATATTTATGGTATATGTAGAGTAAAACTTGTCAAAACGGAACCTGTCTATGGCATAATCCAGTCTTAAATGGAAACTTTTAATGCTCCAGAAGGAAAGATTGCCGTACAATTTTACTTAATTAGCCAGAAACCTGCCTTAAACGGAATATTGTTTCGGTCGCTTACGATTGCTTGTACAAAGGTATTACTGTCTGGATATAGATATAAGGTTAGACTGTGTAAATAAAACGTGTCTATAACGAAATCTTGTCTAATGACAAACATTTCATGATCCCATCGAAAGGAACACTTTGAATTTTTACCTGCTATGGTAGACGGAAACCTGTATAAAACGGAAACTTTCAGCGGTTATTTGTAATTTTTTTTAGCAGGTTTTACTATTTTTGTATCCATTACTTCAAAATTAAATCCCTGTTCAAGGGGGGTGTAGACCTCCCCCCTTGTCTGCGCCACTGGATGAGCCCCTCCAATAATTTTGAAAACTCTACGCCTATGGAGTATCTCAGTCTGTTGTTCCATCTCCATTCCGTAGCCAGCATAGTCTAAACAGGCGTTGTTGGTTTCAGACATATAATTTTTCAGCTCCAGAAGGGTGGGGAATTATGGAGTAATACAAATCTGATATGACATTTTGATGCTCCGTGGGTAAATGCCTCTCCCCGGCCCGGGCCCACCACTAATGGTGAGGATAGTTACTTTACTAAAGCGTTTGAAAATACTAACTTGAAATACTAACTAAGACTAAGAGAAGGGGGTTTAGAAAACGAATGTAAAAATAAAATAATGTTTAGACATTGATAACGACATCATCGGGTGGGGGGGGCGTTCGAAGATTGATAATGTTTGATATCGTAAGGGGGGAAGAGGGGTTCCAAACTTAGCAAAATGTTAATAACGTGTAAGCCCCTTATTAAATAGTGTATAAGAGATAGGAACATATTTTGACAGTGAGTAAGATACAGCAGAATTTCGTTACAATGAATGTCGCTTTAACGAATTTTTCAGTTTAACAAACATTATTTGAATTGTTGAAAAAAACATCCTACTATCCAATTTCATGATAAAAATATTCACGTTAACGAATTTTTCAGTATAGCGAATTCTATGACTGCTCCCCAGAGGTTCGTTGTAACGAGATTTTACTATATTCTCTCCCTCGTTACTGCAACAGGATATTATAAGTTGCATAAACCTTTTTAAAGTGTATTTTTAAACGTATTTTTCCATGCATAGGGAAAAAAAGGTTATGATTTAGAGCAGCAAGATTTTTGAACAGATATGACTGAAATTCAAAGTCTAGTTTTTTTTTTTTTTTTTTTTTTTTTTTTTTTTTATTTTATTTCTACACAGTATCTCTATCTCGCATTAAATATCTTATTATAATCCGTTAGATATGTTTCTGAATTCTCAAATATATTTTTGAAATTTCATTTGTGTGTTGAAAAACCTTTTTCTCGTTTAATTTAAAATGCGTACAATGCGTTAGATATGTTCCATTAATGAATTCTCAAATATATTTTTGAAATTTCATTTATGTATTCTGTTGAAAAACCTTTTCCTCGTTTAATTTACAATATTTAAGATATGTTCAATTTCTGAATTCTCAAATATATTTTGGATTTGTGCATTGTTGAAAAAACTTTATCTCGTTTAATTTACAATGCGTACAATGTGTTAGATATGTTCCATTTCTGAATCTCAAATATATTTTCCAAATTGCATTTGTGTATTCTGTTGAAAAAACTTTTTCTCGTTCAGTTTACAATGCGTACAGTGCGTTAGATATGTTCCATTTCTGAATTCTCCAGTGTATTTTGGGAATTATTTTTGGATATCTTCTTAAAAGAAAAAAAAAAAGGATTTCTAAGATAATTTTTCATTCCAAATTATCTAAAAGAAATCCAATGTTGGGAATTTTTGTTCACTATTTCGACAACAGATGGCAGCACCAAAATGCTCAATATTCATGGAAAAATAATGGGACATTTTTTAGAGCACTGGTTTCTAAATTACAAAGGGCCCCACCAGTGGCCGAGAGGCCCTGCTCTCGAAGCTAGTAGATGGGAGGTGCTGGGCCCGAACCCAATCGCGCCCGTCGGCCTAATCGTTCGGAGTTTTCCGTGATTTTCTTCCAACCTTGGATTTCCTTAAAGGCACCCACGTAGGGCACTCCCCCTAAAGGCCCACATCCCTCGTGTTGATAATTGGACGTCATAAACACAACCAACCTACCTAAACTATAAAGTCGCGGAAGCTTTTCAGAAATTACTATGTATTATATTAATTAGTATATAAGTACTGATTTATGTGCTGTAAGAGTATAACAAGCCTAATATGTTACGAGAATGACAGGCATGAAAAGACAGTGTTTTAGGGGTTGTGCATATAATATAACAATAACGTTATCATTTTAGGGGAGAGGGTCTGGCACTTGATATCGTAAGATATCTCTGGGAGGAGGGGGGTTGCTTTTTGATATCGTTATCATTTTTTATCCAACCAAACTTTTCTTTTTCTTTTATTTATTTATTTATTTATTTATTTGTAACTTTTTCTTTTCATCCAAATTGTCTGTTACGTTTATTATTATTATTATTATTATTACTATTATTATTATTATTATGTGTTTTCATGAGAATACAAAGCTATTATTAAAGCCATTAAATGTTTATAAAATCATTTCATTCCAAAATTTGGAATAACGCAACGTTTGGCATTCTTGTTCTTCTGCCATATGCGCATATAATTTGCTGATAGAAACCAGGAGCATAATATGAAGTAAATGATGCATGCGTTTACCAGTAAAGAGAGACAAAGAATGTTGTCTGCACTGTTTTATTGATAAGTTCTGCTTTTAACCCCCCCCCCCTCCCGGGCAGGGGGTAAGTGCAAGAAGACAATGCTACTGTTGAATGCCGTATGCAACAATAAGCTACTATTAAATACTTCTAAATAGTAACTAACTCTTTTAGGTGTTGTTTGATATAAATTTATTTCATGTATTGATATTTTATTGGCTTCTTGAATGCGTAAATTATGCGACTAATAAATGTATGGTCATATGTCTATATCACTGAAAGCATATAAAAAGAAAGTATGTAAAAATAAAATAATTTTCAGACATTGATAACGGTATCATCGGTTGGGGGGAGGGGGGGTCGAAGATAGGTAACGTATGATATCGTAAGGGGGAGGGGGATTCCAAACTTAGCAAAATGTTAATAACGTTATATAAGTAAGCCCCTTATTAAATAGTGTATAAGAGATAGGAACATATTTGGACAGTGAGTAAGATACAGTAGAATTTCGTTACAATGAATGTCGCTTTAACGAATTTTTCAGTTTAACAAACATTATTTGAATTGTTGAAGAAAAATCCTACTATCCAATTTCATGATAAAAATATTCACGTTAACGAATTTTTCAGTATAACGAATTCAATGACTGCTCCCCAGAGGTTCGCTGTAACGAGATTTTACTGTATTGTGTACCTCGTTACTGCAACAGGATGTTATAAGTTGCATAAACCTTTTTAAAGTGTATTTTTAAACGTATTTTTCCATGCATAGGAAAAGAAGGTTGTGATTTAGAGCAGCCATACTCAACCTGCAGCCCGTCAAACATAATTATTAATCCGTATTTATAAAATTGATATGTACATAAAATGTTTTTAAGACTTTCACTGTTCTTTTATATAATTTTATGCGAAGACAAAATATGTTTTGCTATTTATAATTATCAATTTAAAATTATTTTAAATGCCGTTTCTTTAGTCAAATGTCCTTTTTTACGTGTAGTTATATTTGTAAAAACACATTGTAAAAAATATATGTAAAGTTACTAATTTTTTTTTAAAAA
Source organism: Maratus speciosus (assembly GCA_963932465.1). Classification (NCBI taxonomy): domain Eukaryota; kingdom Metazoa; phylum Arthropoda; class Arachnida; order Araneae; family Salticidae; genus Maratus; species Maratus speciosus. The sequence goes on along the minus strand of OZ010799.1, from coordinate 461,150,072 downwards.
CTGAGATTCCCCAAAGTTTATTCCTGCACTTTTTGAGATAAATTATTTTTTTAAATTTAATCCAATGTAAATAACAGTTTCTAAAAATAAATGAACATTGTGGCTATCACTGAGTCTTAACATGATTTGCCTAAAAATAGTGGTAATTTTCATTACCGTCCCATCCTTACCATCCCCTTTTAGGTAGATTTCGTATGAAATACTACCTATTGGGATCGTTCCTATGTTGGAATTTCTGAAAAAGTTTTGCAGATCTACACCGATCATGACCCCTAGAACCCAAAACCACCCTCAGTAAAAAGCTTTATATCTATCTATCTATATATATATATATATATATATATATATATATCACTTTCTTCTGGACACGATAACTTTCGTAATTCTGCACTAATAAACTTCCAAACTGATACATAAAATCAATGGGCATAAAATCTCGGTCAAGTTCTTTAATGGGCAAAATCGGACCAAGGGGATAGAAATAGGGAGGGGTTTTGTGAAAACCGAAAACACCCCATAACTTCTTAATTTTTCTACATATCAAATCAGTTTAGAGTTTTTATTACTTCTAAAAATAGGGCCAAAATTTTATGTATCACAGATTTTCGATAAAGTTAAAAATGGGCTCAAGGGGCGCAAAAAATCGGGTTTTTGGGAGAAAAAAATTCATAACTTCGTCAATTCTCAAGATATCAATTCCAATTAATTTTATTATAAATTTCCTTAATATTATCTACAACTTTTATATTCACAAGTTTTTGATAGGACCAATTCGTACCGCAAAAAAATTAAAAACGAAAACAAAAAGGGCGTTTGTAGACGTAAAAAATCCATAACTCCATCAGTTCAAAAGATATAAAATCCCCATGAATTTATCATATATCTTCTTAATATTGTCTACAACATCTATATAGACAGGTTTTTGGATAGGACCAATTCTTACAGCAAAAACAAATTAAAAATACATAGCGGTTGAAGGAAAAAATCATCTAAGTAAGGGTGTATTCAAATCCAAACTTCTTATTTTCTGACTCATTTTACAATTCATTTTTGCTCTCAAAGGCTTCCAATTGGTATGTTTTCTTACTCAGAAACTATATAATGTACCGTAATGATCGATTTTTTGATAGAGGCAGAATATATTTTAAAAAATGCTGTTAAAGTGGGCATTTTGAACCGAATTTCCCGAAGCGGATTGTGTTGGAAAAATCATTGCATTAAGGATGCACTCAAATCCAAACTGCTTATTTTCTGACTCATTTTTAAATTCATTTTTGCTTTCAAACGCATTTAATTGATAGATTCGCTTATTCAGAAACTATATAATGCACCGCAATGATCGATTTTTTGATAGAGGCAGAATATATTTAAAAAAATGCTGTTAAAGTGGGCATTTTGAACCGAATTTCCCGAAGCGGATTGTGTTGGAAAAATCATTGCATTAAGGATGCACTCAAATCCAAACTGCTTATTTTCTGACTCATTTTTAAATTCATTTTTGCTTTCAAACGCATTTAATTGATAGATTCGCTTATTCAGAAACTATATAATGCACCGCAATGATCGATTTTTTGATAGAAGCAGAATATATTTTTAAAAATGCTGTTAAAGTGGGCATTTTGAACCGAATTTCCCGAAGCGGATTGTGTTGGAAAAATCATTGCATTAAGGATGCACTCAAATCCAAACTGCTTATTTTCTGACTCATTTTTAAATTCATTTTTGCTTTCAAACGCATTTAATTGATAGATTCGCTTATTCAGAAACTATATAATGCACCGCAATGATCGATTTTTTGATAGAGGCAGAATATATTTAAAAAAATGATGTCAAAGTGGGCATTTTGAACAGAATTTCCCGAAACGATTATGTTAGAAACGAAAAATATTGCCTTACTGAGAAAATAATTGCTTATTATCAAGTTTTAATTAATTGAAAGAAAAATAAAAACACATGTCACTTATAAATCTTTTCAAAAATCACGTCAGCATGTTTCATATTTTTTTTTTTTAAATGAATCTGAAAATGTGCCAGAAAATTTCGAGTTGTTGAGCATGGAAAATTATTTTTTTTAATATCGCCTTAACATGATTCTGATAAAACCAGCTAATTTATAAAAATGAAATAAAACTCGTCAAATGCAGACAGATAAAACTGTTAAAGTGGATTTATATCTAATAATGATTTAGTTTTTGTTGGTGAAATTAGTATACTTAACTTCGAAATCTACCAGACATATAATTTTTCAGCTCCAGAAGGGTGGGGAATTATGGAGTAATACAAATCTGATATGAAATTTTGATGCTCCGTGGGTAAATGCCTCTCCCCGGCCCCGGGCCCACCACTAATGGTGAGGATAGTTACTTTACTAAAGCGTTTGAAAATACTAACTTGAAATACTAACTAAGACTTGGGAGTTTAGAAAACGAATGTAAAAATAAAATAATGTTTAGACATTGATAACGACATCATCGGGTGGGGGGGGGGGGACGTTCGAAGATTGATAACGTTTGATATCGTAAGGGGGGAAGAGGGGTTCCAAACTTAGCAAAATGTTAATAACGTTATATAAGTAAGCCCCTTATTAAATAGTGTATAAGAGATAGGGACATATTTTGACAGTGAGTAAGATACAGCAGAATTTCGTTACAATGAATGTCGCTTTAACGATTTTTTCAGTTTAACAAACATTTTTTGAATTGTTGAAAAAAACATCGGCTAAGATGTGTTATTATCCCACCCTCCGCGATGTTGAGTATTTGGCGATTTTTATCGCTCTGGCAACCCCGGCGTTTGGCGTATAGTAACTTATTATGGCAACCCCCTTTTTTACGACGCGAGAGCGTGCTGTCGTTGCTGACGGTTGCTTGACTCTTGTATCAGATACTCTTTGATATCGTGTTCTAACATGCAACACAATTTTATAACATGCTGTCTTTTTATTTTTATGTTAAATTTATTGGATGTATTTCATTGACTATAGTTTCTGTAGTCCGTTTAAACGCTCTTGCTGAAGTAATTAAGAAATATGAGGAAATTTTGACATGAAAGGGAGGTTTGTTTATAGCGTGTCAATGCGTATTAAGCCTATTTTGGGAAAATGACGGCGGTGTTATATTTTGTGCTGTAGGTTTCAAGAAAGCAGATGTCTGTTAAGGTATGTTGATAATTTTATGTATATTTTATTGCTTTAAGAGTTTTTTACATTTTGATATTGCTACAAAACGAGAACTACTGAATTTTGAGAATGCTATATCGCGAGAAATGCTGAATTCGGCGATGTTTTTTTTCCGTTAAATGTGCGCGAAGCGCTCATACAAGGATTACTGATTGCCAGTTTAGCGAATTTTGTTTATTATTTACATTTTATTTTCGTTGAGCCAAACATGCGTATAAACGGGTGCTTAGCGACATTTACTACTTGGCGGAAAAGGGGTTTTCTCGCCAAAAAAAATCCAAGATGGTGGAGGGTGGGATAATAACACATCTGTTCCAAAACATCTTACTATCCAATTTCATGATAAAAATATTCATGTTAACGAATTTTTCAGTATAGCGAATTCTATGACTGCTCCCCAGAGGTTCGTTGTAACGAGATTTTAGTATATTGTCTCCCTCGTTACTGCAACAGGATATTATAAGTTGCATAAACCTTTTTAAAGTGTATTTTTAATTATTGATAAAGATAATTAAAGATTGATATCGTAAGGGGGGAAGAGGGGTTCCAAACTTAGCAAAATGTTAATAACGTTATATAAGTAAGCCCCTTATTAAATAGTGTATAAGAGATAGGGACATATTTTGACAGTGAGTAAGATACAGCAGAATTTCGTTACAATGAATGTCGCTTTAACGATTTTTTCAGTTTAACAAACATTTTTTGAATTGTTGAAAAAACATCCTACTATGCAATTTCATGATAAAAATATTCATGTTAACGAATTTTTCAGTATAGCGAATTCTATGACTGCTCCCCAGAGGTTCGTTGTAACGAGATTTTACTGTATTGTCTCCCTCGTTACTGCAACAGGATATTATAAGTTGCATAAACCTTTTTAAAGTATATTTTTAAACGTATTTTTCCATGCATAGGAAAAAAAGGTTATGATTTAGAGCAGCAAGATTTTTGAACAGATATGACTGAAATTCTAAGTCTAGTTTTTTTTTCTACACAGTATCTCGTATCTCGCATTAAATATCTTATTATAATCCGTTAGATATGTTTCTGAATTCTCAAATACATTTTTTATTCTCAAATATATTTTTGAAATTTCATTTGTGTGTTGAAAAACCTTTTTCTCGTTTAATTTAAAATGCGTACAATGCGTTAGATATGTTCCATTACTGAATTCTCAAATATATTTTTGAAATTTCATTTATGTATTCTGTTGAAAAACCTTTTCCTCGTTTAATTTACAATATTTTAGATATGTTCAATTTCTGAATTCTCAAATATATTTTGGATTTGTGCATTGTTGAAAAACCTTTATCTCGTTTAATTTAGAATGCGTACAATGTGTTAGATATGTTCCATTTCTGAATCTCAAATATATTTTCGAAATTGCATTTGTGTATTCTGTTGAAAAAACTTTTTCTCGTTCAGTTTACAATGCGTACAGTGCGTTAGATATGTTCCATTTCTGAATTCTCCAGTGTATTTTGGGAATTATTTTTGGATATCTTCTTAAAAGAAAAAAAAATGATTTCTAAGATAATTTTTCATTCCAAATTATCTAAAAGAAATCCATCATGTTGGGAATTTTTGTTCACTATTTCGACAACAGATGGCAGCACCAAAATGCTCAATATTCATGGAAAAATAATGGGACATTTTTTAGAGCACTGGTTTCTAAATTACAAAGGGCCCCACCAGTGGCCGAGAGGCTCTGCTCTCGAGCTAGTAGACGGGAGGTGCTGGGTTCGAAACCAATCGCGCCCGTCGGCCTAATCGTTCGGAGCTTTCCGTGGTTTTCTTCGAAACCTTGGATTTTCCATACGTAAATACGGGTTAAGTTCCCTTAGAAAGACCCCCACGGAGGGCACTCCCCCTAGGGCCTATATCCCTCGTGTAGATAATCGGTCGTCAACAATCAACCCAACCCCCTTAAGGCCCACATCCCTCGTGTTGATAATTGGACGTCATAAACACAACCAACCTACCTAAACTATAAGCAGCACCGTGCGAAAGGGGGCGGCCGCCCCGAGCGCAGAAATTTAGGGGCGCCAAATTTGTACTACTATTTTTTTTTTTTTTTTTTTCTCTTTGTCGTCGATCATTTTTATTAGAATTTTTTTTTCTACTCTTCGATATTCTATTTTTTTGTAAAACAAACTGTATATATTTACATATCGGGATTATTTTTCCCAATGAAAGTATGTATATTTTTCATTTCAAAGTTATTGCATCGTTCACATTTACTTTTCATTGAGCTTTTTAGACGATTATTTTTGACTGCAAGAAGGGTTATGTGTTTCACGCTTATCTGGATATGTGGATTTCTTTATACCCTCGAAACATCCCAACGGCTGGATGGATTTTAATGAATGAGGTCTCTATCGATTCGTCTTAACCGTCCGATGGCTATAAGCTAGGTTTTGTTTTTATAAATTCAAAATGGCGGCCGTAAAATACAAAATGGCGGTAGAGACGGAAAAAAAATTACGCACCCTATTGAGTGCATATCATTGAATAGGTCATTCAAAATGAAGAGGATGTTTGATTGACTATTTTACAGTCAGAAGCTCCGTTTAAATATTACGCAACCTGTTAGTTGTGTAGGTAGGATCTCTAGCTTTACTGCAACTCTAACCTTCATAGACATCTATGGACCTCATCAAAACAATGTTTATAGATAGGAACTAACAATTAAACACAACTTAAAAGTCATCAGTACAAGTAAATAAAAAAAAATAGGTAAGTAATATAAAAATGATTATTGATGAGAAATAATTAATTAGTTCGCTTTTTATGCAGTCGGGTTTTTTGATTTTTTAAATTTATATAATATGCTTTTGTGATATCTTATATTGCAGTGTTTCTTAAACTTTTGCACTCTGTGGCCCCTTTTACACCGTATACGAAAGCTTCTGCCACCTCCCACATTCAGTAAATATGAATTGCTAACCTATTCTGATTCCAGTATGGGATTGTTCTTATAGTCATTCGGTCATTACTTTGCTGTTAAAAAAAGGTCCAGCACAGGATGGAAATGCTGATTACATGAAATTTGAGGTTGCAGAAGAACGACAATTTTCCAAATTAACGTTCAATAAAATTATACCTTGTGGAGAAATTATTAACCGTGATTGCGGCTTATTGGATAACTTAATTAAGGGGATCGCTATACAGGGTGTCCACTCTCAACGGTGTCCAATGGCTAATTCCTAAACCGTTAGTCATAGACATATAGTTCCAATTGCAAAAATGTTTTAAATGAGCTAAAGAAACATTTTAAAAGCGATTTGGGTCAATAAAAACATTTTTTTTTTTTTAAATAACGAAATTGAAATTTTTATACGGTTTCCCGTCCTATAAGTTATATTTAGTAAAATTTTCCTATTACACTGACAAGTAAGACAAAAAAAGTCCCGTACATATAACGCTAAAATTGACCGAGTTATGAAACTTTAAAAATGCATGACTTATACCACTTTCCCGCATCTGAACACAAACCAGCTAGGCCATGGTTTGAGGGATCATATACCAAGTGCTTAAAGTATTCGAAGAACTTATTTCATGTGTATCTGTGCTTTGAAAAAAATCCTACAAGTATTACGAGTGAGTTAACATTAATTAAGTTTCAGATTGGCTAAAATAATTGTATTTTAACGTATGTTTTATTTTCTAAGGTTTTGAGACAGTTTCTTTTCATGATTTCTTTAACAAAAAATTATGTTCTTTTTATAAGTTTTTATTTAACTTCAACGATCGTATGTATGTTTTTCCAGTTCAAAATTTGTATTAGAACTTTAACTCACTTTCAAATATCCGATCGAGATTAAATTTTACATACTGACATAAATCCGATAACAATCTAATATTATTATGAATTTCGGTGTTTACCACTTATACTTTACAGGATTTTACAGGATAACACACAAATTTTGGATAGATTACCGCCAAGAAGTTTAAGAAAAAGTTTTAGATTAGATAACACAAGGTTACGATGGTTGTGTTTTTTAACTTTTATGTATTTTTTAGCACTGAATTCGAAAATTAACTTAATTTTTAACCATCATGTCAGGATGTTTCTCAAATCGTAAATTGTCAAAGTTTAAAAAAAATACAAAATATTGCAGTGTTAATTTTACTCTCAACAATTTTTCAATATATATGACGAAATTATATTTCTACTAAATTTGTGAATGACCCCTAATTTGCAGCAAAAAATATGCTCCAACTTTAAACAGCTATTTCTCGGTCAATTTTAATCGTAGAATAACGGAGCTTTTTTTTTTGTCTTACTTGTCAGTGTAACAGAAAAACTTTACTAAATATAACTAAATATACTAAATATAAAATATACTTTACTAAATATAAATTTTACTAAATATAACTTATAGGACCCGGGGACCGTATAAAAACTTAAATTTCGTATTTTTTTTAATGCCTTTTATTGACCCAAAAATATTTCTTATCCTCAAATTAAAACATTTTTATAATTGGAACTATATGTCTATGACTAACGGTTTAGGAATTAGCCATTGGACACCGTTGAGATTGGACACCCTGTATTTAGCTTTCTCTGTTTATGATTCACCAATTATCATGATCGCCCTCCAAAGCTAGCCAATCCAGATTGTGGGTTTTTCAAGTCGAAGAAATTAAATCCTAAAATTCTTGAACATAAAAATACTCTAGAACACAGGAATGCATGCATTCGCTAAAAAGCAACTTGAGAAACGTTTAAAATTAAATCATGTAATTGACAGCAAATTTGAAAAGAGCAAAAGTGAAAATTATTGAAAGTGAAAAAGATAAATGGCGAAATATATTCAGGATGAAATTATGAACCTTCTTGACAATGAAGTAAGAAAAGCGATTGTAGAAGAAATTCATAGAGCAAGGTATTTTCCAATTTCATTCGATCGCACTCCATATACCGAGTGTCCTAAAATGAACTGACTGTTTATTCAATAGCCTGTAAATGGTGACAGCTATTAAAAATAATTGCGAGAAGGTAATGTAAAATGTCAGTAGTCTCTTTTTACCTCGATTCCCGGCTTTAGTTCCAAAAGCAACTATAGATGGCACTGCAAGCAGGGATGACCACCTCGGGAACTCAGCTTACGCTTTAGAGTGATAGTACAATCCCGAGAGTACAATCCCAAATCCACTAGCTGCTCGCGTTACAAATGACTTTATCAATTCTTATACTGCAGTTTTACAATTTCACATTACAACATAAATATCGATGATTTGTTGAAGAATTAAACAGGTTTATAGTCAATTCAGGTTACAGCAGTATACTTTATTAAACCATATTCGTGAAAATCAATCAAGTTTATACTAAACTGACAATTATGCCAGCGATGTATAACCACACAAGCACTATAAAGACAACATCTAGCGCCATAGGTGCTCAGCCAAGGCCAAAACCGAAATCGCCCAACACCGATGCGAAAAGAGGAGGTTAAATATATAGAGTAGGTCTCATTTTCCAATACAATCTTATTTTTAGGGGCCTACTCTATATATTTAACTTCCTTCCTGCGCATGACGCTAGGGGATTTCAGTTCAGACCTCCATTGAGCGCTTATCGCTTGCCACTTATCTCTTCTATTTGGAATTAAAACCAAGAACCGCTGTAAAAATACTTCTGATATCTTACATAACTCTCCTGCAAGAATTTCTTTTAATAAGTCACCATTTGCAAGTTATTGAATTTTAAACACAGTACAGTTTAGGAATCCAGTACACCTGACAAAGAACAAATAACGAAAATTATACGATACCGAAAATAGAAAATTTTCAATCGTAGAAAGGTTTCTTGACTACATCAAGTAAAAAGGGGGACCGACAATCTCGACATTAACAGCTGCACGAGAGGTCCTGTTCTCAAAGATGGTAGACGGGAGATGCTGAGTTCGATCCAATCGCGCACGTCAGCCTAATCGTTCGAAATTGTCCGTAGTTTTCTTCAAACCTTACGTAAATACGGGTTAGGCTCCCTTAGAAAGACCCTACAGAAGACACCCTCATCCCACTCCGGTTTACTATATCCAACTTGTAGATAATCAGCCATCATAAACAATACGAATATCAACCCTTCAGAGCTCAATGTTGTGATATGGTGCAAATATGGCTTCCCAATATAATGTTGTGTAAGCTCGAATCGTCGAAGTAAATAAATTCGTCTATTTTTTACCATGCTCTGCACATTCTCTAAACTTTGAGTTCGTGCTGCTGGTGTATGTCCAAAAATGTCCGGAACTGCATAAAATGTGTTTGTTTTTTTCTTCTCTTCTACTGAAAGATGAGATATACTTATGTCCCACTTATCAGTTTATTTAAAGAAACATTGCGATACTCTATGGTCATGAAAAAAATAAAGCTATATCTGCAGTTTACAAACAATTGCCACAGATTTTAAAAGCTATGGAAGACCTTATAGAAATGAAGTAAAATGAGTAAACTTACTCAGGAGCAAAAAGCTTAATAAAGCAAATAAATAAATTCTCCTTTATTTACGGCCTAGTAGTTTGGCACAGCATTTTAAATGAAATAGAAAAAGTTAATCACGAAAAAAAAGAAGAAAAAACTGTCAATGTTTTGATCGCCAGCAAACTGATTGAAACACTAAGACACATTTTAGACAATAAGAGGGGGAATTTTTGAACATGAAAGCGAAGATTTGGTTATGTCCTTATTTGAGCAAAACAGAAAACATAAAATTCGCAGAACAGTTTGACTACGAAGCTCCTGATGAAAGTGGAAATTTATATGAAAGTAAAGGATTTCGTCTTACATAGAAACTCTATAACCGTGCAACTAAACTGGAGGTTTACGAAACTGAGAAATGTATAACAAGAATTTGAGTGTCTGGCTGGTGCGAATCTAAAATCAGTTACCGAATATCTGTTAATATTGCCTGGACCTTGCCCTTTATTGTTGACTTGAATGGACTTGAATTGTTAAGCGAGGTTTTAAATGCGAAAGCATTATTTCTACCATTACATAAGAACTTTTATAAAATGGATCATTTAGAGATCCTTTAGTTGCTCCATAATTTTAACCTATAGGGAAAACAAGGAATTGCAAAAACGTGGAGACAGCGTACATAATTTATAAGTATTCCAGTAACAATAAAATAGTAAAAAAACTACTTAAAATCTACTATGAGCGATAGATTAAGCAACCTGAATTTACTTTCTATGAAATTCAGTATGTCGCAATCTTTACACATAAAATAATAAATGATTTAGCTACCCTAAACGCAAGAAAAGTAAAATGGAAGTAAATGTGTTTGCCTGATAATTATATTTTATTTTATGTTAATAAAAACATTGTATCAGTTATCTTCCTTAACTAATGTACTGAAATTATAATTTATTTATCTTTTACGTTATGTTCTGTAGATTTTTTGTTTGTTTCGCTTATTTAGTACTTATCGGTTGAAGGGACCACTTGTTTCCAACCTGGTTGTTAGCGATTTTTACCCATTTTCTGCAGCTTAAAGACTAACAACAACTAAAAATGTCTAGAAAAACATGTGAGAAAGGTTAAGAAAAATCTGTCGCAAAGCATCATGATCTCATTAACAAATAAGTGCAATTTTCTTTTCTGTTATTTAGTTGTTTGGAATTTCCGAATTAAAATTAAATCTTTTAAATTTCTAACATAAACGCAAAATATTTATTCAGTATAATTTATTTCTGGTCCTGTCCTTTATCAATTTTGAAGGAGGGGGGGGGGGGGGCGCAAAATTGGCACGCTGCCCCGGGCGCAGTTTTCTCTTCGCACGGCCTTGACTATAAAGTTGCGAAAGCTTTTCAAAAATTACTATGTATTATATTAATTAGTATATAAGTACTGATTTATGTGCTGTAAGAGTATAACAAGCCTAATATGTTACGAGAATGACAGGCATGAAAAGACAGTGTTTTAGGGGCTGTGCATATAATATAACAATAACGTTATCATTTTAGGGGAGAGGGTCTGGCACTTGATATCGTAAGATATCTCTGGGAGGAGGGGTGTTGCTTTTTGATATCGTTATCATTTTTGATCCAACCAAACTTTTCTTTTTCTTTTATTTATTTATTTATTTATTTATTTATTTGTGACTTTTTCTTTTCATCCAAATTGTCTGTTACGTTTATTATTATTATTATTATTACTATTATTATTATTATTATTATTATTATTGTGTTTTCAGAGAATACAAAGCTAGTATTAAAGCCATTAAATGTTTATAAAATCATTTCATTCCAAAATTTGGAATAACGCAACGTTTGGCATTCTCGTTCTTCTGCCATATGCGCATATAATTTGCTGATAGAAACCAGGAGCATAATATGAAGTAAATGATGAATGCGTTTACCAGTAAAGAGAGACAAAGAATGTTGTCTGCACTGTTTTATTGATAAGTTCTGCTTTTAACCCCCCCCCCCTTCCCGGGCAGGGGTAAGTGCAAGAAGACAATGTTACTGTTGAATACCGTATGTAACAATAAGCTACTATTAAATACTTTTAAATAGTAACTAACTCTTTTAGGTGTTGTTTGATATAAATTTATTTCGTGTATTGATATTTTATTGGCTTCTTGAATGCGTAAATTATGCGACTAATAAATGTATGGTCATATGTCTATATCACTGAAAGCATATAAAAAGAAAGAATGTAAAAATAAAATAATTTTTAGACATTGATACATTGATAACGGTGTTATCGGGTGGGGGGAGGGGGGTCGAAGATTGGTAACGTATGATATCGTAAGGGGGGGGGAAGGGGATTCCAAACTTAGCAAAATGTTAATAACGTTATATAAGTAAGCCCCTTATTAAATAGTGTATAAGAGATAGGAACATATTTTGATAGTGAGTAAGATACAGTAGAATTTCGTTACAATGAATGTCGCTTTAACGAGTTTTTCAGTTTAACAAACATTATTTGAATTGTTGAAGAAAAATCCTACTATCCAATTTCATGATAAAAGTATTCACGTTAACGAATTTTTCAGTATAACGAATTTAATGACTGCTCCCCAGAGGTTCGTTGTAACGAGATTTTACTGTATTGTCTACCTCGTTACTGCAACAGGATGTTATAAGTTGCATAAACCTTTTTAAAGTGTATTTTTAAACGTATTTTTCCATGCATAGGAAAAGAAGGTTATGATTTAGAGCAGCCATATTCAACCTGCAGCCCGACAAACATAATTATTAATCCGTATTTATAAAACTGATATGTACATAAAATGTTTTTAAGACTTTCACTGTTCTTTTATATAATTTTATGCGAAGACAAAATATGTTTTGCTATTTATAATTATCAATTTAAAATTATTTTAAATGCCGTTTCTTTAGTCAAAAGTCCTTTTTTACATGTAGTTATATTTGTAAAAACACATTGTAAAAAATATATGTAAAGTTATACTAAATTTTTTTTTTAAACTGAGCTTCCCCAAAGTTTATTCCGGCACTTTTCGAGATTAATTATTTTTTTTATTTATTTAATCCAATGTAAATAACAGTTTCTAAAAATAAATGAACATTGTGGCTATCACTGAGTCTTAACATGATTTGCCTAAAAATAGCGGTAATTTTCATTACCGTCCCATCCTTACCATCCTCTTTTAGGTAGATTTCGTATGAAATACTACCTATTGGGATCGTTCCTATGTTGGAATTTCTGAAAAAGTTTTGCAGATCTACACCGATCATGACCCCTAGAACCCAAAACCACCCTCAGTAAAAAGCTTTATATCTATCTATCTATCTATCTATCTATATATATATATATATATATATATACATATATATATATATATATCACTTTCTTCTGGACACGATAACTTTCGTAATTCTGCACCAATCTCTTCCAAACTGATACATAAAATCAAAGGACATAAAATCTCGGTCAAGTTCGTTAATGGGCAAAATCGGACCAAGGGGATGGAAATAGGGAGGGGTTTTGTGAAAACCGAAAACACCCCATAACTTCTTAATTTTTCTACACAGGGCCGTGCGAACAGAAAACTGCGCCCGGGGCAGCGTGCCAATTTGGCGCCCCCCCCCCCCCCTCTCCTTCAAAATTGATAAAGGACAGAAACAGAAATAAATTATATCGAATAAATATTTTGTGTTTATTTTAGAACTTTAAAATGTTTAATTTTAATTCAGAAATTCCAAACAACTAAATAACAGAAAAGAAAGTTGCACTTATTTGTTAATGAGATCATGATGCTTTGCGACAGATTTTTCTTAACTTTTCTCACATGTTTTTCTGGACATTTTTAGTTGCTGTTAGTCTTTCAGCTGCAGAAAGTGGGTGAAAATCGCTAACAACCAAGTTGGAAACAAGTGGTCCCTTCAACCGATAAGTACTAAATAAGCAAAACAAACAAAAAACCTGCAGAACATAATATAAAAGATAAAAATAAATTATAATTTCAGTACATTAAGAGGCTACTTCAGTCAGCCGAAAAGACCCGTTCGCTAATGTTAATCCTACGGAAGAAATTTATAAAGATATCTCGGTTGCATTTCAATATTTTTGAATGATTTCTTTTGCATCGAATAGCTGAGACCAATCTGTATGCAGGCCGTTTTTTACTTTTTAGATTTTCATTACAAATTTTCTTTATGAGGATGTTTTAATTTTCGAAACCGGTTCCGAAAATGAAAGTGTCCCCACAAAAAATATCTGTAAACAAAATCGAAAAAGTAAAAAACAACCTTTGTACAGATCGATCTCAGCTGTCTAATGCAAAAGAAATCATTCAAAAATATTGAAATGGCACCGAGATATCTTTATAAATTTCTTCCATAGGATTAGCATTAGCGAACAGGTCTTTTCACTTCACTGAAGTAGCCTCTTAACTAAGGAAGATAACTGAAACAATGTTTTAATTAACATAAAATAAAATATAATTATCAGGCAAATACATTTACTTCCATTTTATTTTTCTTGCGTTTAGGATAGCAAAATCGTTTATTATTTTATGTGTAAAGATTGCGACACACTGAATTTTATAGAAAGTAAATTCAGATTGCTTAATCTATCGCTCATAGTAGATCTTAAGTATTTTTTTACTATTTTATTGTTACTGGAATACTTATAAATTTTGTACGCTCTCTCCAAGTTTTTGAAATTCCTTGTTTTCCCTAAGTTAAAATAATGGAGCAACTAAAGGATTTCTAAATCATCCCTTTTATAAATGTTCTTATCTAATGGTAGAAATAATGTTTGCGCATTTAAAACCTAGCTTAACAACTCAAGTCCATTCAAGTCAGCAATAAAGGGCAAGGTCCAGGCAATATTAATAGATTTTCGGTAACTTCTGATTTTAGATTCGCACCAGCCAGAAACTCAAATTCTTGTTATACATTTCTCAGTTTCGTACAGTTCAGTTGCACGGTTATAGTGTCTCTATGTAACACGAAATCCTTTACTTTCATTTAAATTTCCACTTTCATCAGGAGCTTCGTAGTCAAACTGTTCTGCGAATTTTACGTTTTCTGTTTTGCTCAAATAAGGACTCTACATTTACGGACATAACCAAATCTTCGTTTTCTTGTTCAAAAATTCCCTCTCTTATTGTCTGAAATGTGTTCTTTTAGTGTTTCAATCAGTTTGCTGGCGATCAAAACATTGACAGTTTTTTTTTTCTTCTTTTTTTTTTTTTTTTTCATGATTAACTTTCCCTATTTCGTTTGAAATGCTGTGTCAAACTACTAGGCTGTAAATAAAGGAGAATTTCTTTATTTGCTTTATTAAGCGTTTTGCTTCTGAGTAAGTTTACTCATTTTACTTCATTTCTATAAGGTCTTCCAGAGCTTTTAAAATCCGTGGCAATTGTTTGTAAACTGCAGATATAGCTTTATTTTTTCGTGACCATAGAGTATTGCAATGTTTCTTTAAATAAAGTGGGACATAAGTATATCCCATCTTTCTGTAGAAGAGAAGAAACAAACAAACACATTTTATGCAGTTCCGGACATAATTGGACATACACTAGCAGCACGAACTCAAAGTTTAGAGAATGTGCAGAGCATGGTAAAAAATAGACGAATTTATTTACTTCACCGATTCGAGCTTACACAACATTATATTGGGATGCCATATTTGCACCATATCACAACATTGAGCTCTGAAGGGTCGATATTGATCTACAAGTTGGATATAGTAGGCCGGAGTGGGATGAGGGTGTCCTCTATAGGGTCTTTCTAAGGGAACATAACCCGTATTTACACAAGGTTCGAAGAAAACTATGGCCAATTTCGAAGGATTAGGCTGACGTGCGCGATTGGATCGAACTCGGCACCTCCCGTCTACCATCTTTGAGAACAGATCCTCTTGTGCAGCTGTGAATGTCGAGATTGTCGGACATTATCTTACCTTAAATTTCTTGCGCTAATTTTTTCCCCTTTTTACTTGATGTAGTCGCAAGAAACCTTTCCACGATTGAAAAATTTCTGTTTTCGATTCTTATTTCTAATTTGCGTCATTTGTTCTTTGTGAGGTGTACTGGATTCCTAAACTGCACTGTATTTAAAATTCAATAACTTGCAAATGGTGACAATTATTAAAAGAAATTCTTGCATTAGAGTTATGTAAGATATCAGAAGTATTTTTACTGCGGTTCTTGGTTTTGGTTCCAAATAGCAGAGATAGGTGGCAAGCAATAAGCGTTCAATGGAGGTCTAAACTGAAATCCCCTAGCATCATGCGAAGGAAGGAGGTTAAATATATAGAGTAGGCCCCTAAAAATAAGATTGTTTTGGAGAATGAGAGCCACTCTATATATATTTAACCTCCTCTTTTCGCATCAGTGTTGGGCGATTTTGGTTTTGGCCTTGACTGAGCACCTATGGCGCTAGATGTTGTCTTTATAGTGCTTGTGTGGCTATACATTGCTGGCATAATTGTCAATTCAGTATAAACTTGATTGATTTTCACGAATATGGTTTAATAAAGTATACTGCTGTAACCTGAATTGACTATAAACCTGTTTAATTCCTCAACAAATCATCGATATTTATGTTGTAATGTGAAATTGTAAAACTGCAGTATAAGAATTGAAAAAATCATTTGTAATGCAAGCAGCTAGTGGATTTGGTCTGCCCCTTGGGATTGTATTATCACTCTAAAGCGTAAGCTGAGTCCCCGAGGTGGTCATCCCTGCTTTCCGCGCCATTTATAGTTGTTATTTGGAACTAAAGCTGGGAGCCGAGGTTTAAAAAAAAAAGACTACTGACATTTTACATTACCTTCCCGCAATTTTTTTTTTAAATAGCTGTCACTATTTACACGTTATTGAATTCTAAAAACAATCAGTCCATTTTAGGACACTCGGTATATGGAGTGCGATCGAACAAAATTGAAAAATACCTTGCTCTATGAATTTCTTCTACAATCGTTTTTCTTACTTCATTGGCAACAAGGTTCATAATTTCATACTGAATATATTTTGCCATTTACCTTTTTTACTTTCAATAATTTTCACTTTTGGTCTTTGCAAATTCGCTGTCGATTACATTATTTAATTTTAAACGTCTCTCAAGTTTCTTTTAGCGAATGCATGCATTCCTGTATTCTAGAGTATTTTTATGCTCAAGAATTTTATGATTTAATTTCTTCCACTTGAAAAACACACAATCTGGATTGGCTAACTTTGGAGGGCTATCATGATAATTGGTGAATAATAAACAGAGAAAACAAAATACAGTAAAACCTCCCTAAAGCGACCACGTACCGTTCCAATAAAAATTGGTCGCTCCGAGAGGTGGTCTCTTAATGGAGGTCATGTTTAAATCTAGATTTTAATTGTTGAAAAACAGGTAACTTAACTTAATATTACTAAAATTTATTTTTCACATTAGGAAAAATTATTAAAATTTAAGTATCAAAACAAAAGTTAATTACATAAGTTAATGACTGCAGAGTTTAAAAAATGAACACATAGACGTTTGCTTTGATTTTACGGTTTTATCTTTTATAATTTTTATTTCCAAGTCCTTTCGAAGTTCAGTAAATAAATCCAATTTTTTTGGACGGGAACAAATAAGGACGATTTTATTAATTTATCTATTTTTTTGAGAGTTTCCTGACAGAATAGGGCAGGGAAGTTTATGGACCGTCATTCTTAATGTGTCACCAGAGTTAAATTCATTGCCTAAAAAGGCACAAAGGTGTTTAAACACTTAAAAGTTGCCGGTATTAAAAAATTCGAAACTTATTTTAGAAGTTTGATGAATAATGCGCTCTCCGGAGTTATTTTTCTAATAAAACCTTCTTCAAGCGACCAGGAAACAACGGAATTTGTTTCGTTTTCTTCAAAGAAATTGGTCTCTCATGGAGGGAGTTCAACTGGGATGGTCTCTGAATGAAGGTAAAATTAGTATTGAGCCTATGGGAATAAATTTCATTCCATGAAAAAATGGTCGTCCAGGGAGGTGGTCGCTTAATGGAGGTTTCCCTGTATAACGATTCTCTTAATTAAGTTATACAATAAGCCGCAATCACGGTTAATAATTTCTCCACTAGGTATAATTTTCTTGAACGTTAATTTCGAAAATTTTCGTCCTTCTGCAACTGCAGATTTCATGTAATCAGCATTTCCATTCTGTGCTGGACCTTTTTTTAACTGCAAAGTAATGACTGAAAGACTATAAGAATGATCCCATAGTGGAATCAGAAGAGGTTAGCAATTCATATTCACTGAGTGTGGGAGGTGACAGAAACTTTCGTATACGATGTAAAAGGGGCCGCAGAGTGCAAAAGTTTAGGAAACACTGCAATAAGATATCACAAAAGCATATTATAAAATCATCAAGTCTAAAAAGCTCAATGAAACGTAGATGTGAACGATGCCATAACTTTCAAATGAAAAATGTACGTACTTTCATTGGGAAAAGAAATCCCGATATGTAAATATCTGGGAGCACGGCAGTGCGTCCGCCAAGTTCGCACAAGCCGTAAGCTACCTTTTCCTGAACCATTTTGGCATACTTTTCACCCCCTCATAACGTCGTTTTAGGGAGAGATATAGAAATTTTTCTTTTATACACATGTTCGTATGATCAAACTGAACTAAGGTTCCACGATTTCATGTTTCTGTATTTAGTAGTTTTCGAAATATTAAATTCCGAAAAAGCGCTTTTTTGTCACTGACTCACTTCGCATCATCAAATAACTAAGGCACTTCTAAAAGTGGTAGAATCATGAAATTTCACAAGTAAGTCGGGTTTCTAGCACAATTAACCAGAAAAATCTGAAAACACAGAATTTCCGCCTCTAAACCCTTAAAACAGGGGGTGTTGATTTGGCCGTAAACAGTTCCTTCACATTCAATTGCGCCAATGTTGGTCGCCAATACTCGATTACAGAGTTTTGAAGGGGTCACGTAATTTCAAGCAGAATAAAACTTTATATATATGCTTTTCCAAAGATGTTTGTTAAATAGAAAAAAATGAATATACCTAAAAATTTTAATCAGTATAGGTTATGATATAATCACGATATTAAAACAATAAAACATTTAACAAAATATAACCGCAATTCGGTATGTTTCCGATATAGTAGCCTTGGCGAAATAGAGAAAATAGCCTTGACGAGAAAAGAAATTTGATAATAACGTATTTTCTGGCAACCTATCTACTGTGTCATATACACAAGCAATTTTTTCCACATGTATACAATTTATTTAATGTAAGGAACCCGTTTATTTATTTTTATATACCAACATAAATAATTTGTATATAAAAAACAATATTTTATACGTGTATAAATAAAATGTTTATATGTATATAAATACATATGGCTAATTCCATGCGAACTTGTCATGTCTGTCACATAGCTGAAAATCGTTATGCTTGTTGGCCACCGTTATTTTCGAAAAGTTTGCTTCGCCTTATTGAATTGATGAGATATCTCCGATAAAATAAGTCTCATTTTTCAGTTTTAAAATACTGGTAGCCAAAAATCGTAGTGTCTGACAGACATGACAAGTTCGCATGGAATTAACCATATATAAATAACATAAAAGTTCATCAGGTTTGTTTTCATAGTTGTTTATATCATTTGGCAACATATCTCAGTTTCTGAAGTCCGAATTGCGCCAAGATTTTTAAAAAACGCCAAGGTCCTTATTGTGGAAAAATATCCTAATTCTCATATGAAAGTTTAAAAATCTGCTGAATGAAATGTGTAACTATAATAAAGCTCTCTTTAACGATGCTGCAACGTTTAACATGCAATTAATAGAGTATACTACTTGCTAGAGGCGACTAGTACTTTAATATAAAAAGAAATAAAGAATGAATTTGTAAAGCTCAATAAAATAAATTTAGGTATTTTTATGCTATCCGGGCGCGAGTGGCAAATCGCCAAATACTGTCCCCAACTCTATTATTCATATTGCATTCATTTCATTTAAAAATATAAACTTTTCAGTCATCTCATTTAAAATAGATGCATCTCCCTCATTTTATTTAATAGAATATTTAACATAGAAATAAATAAATAAATAAATAAATAAATAACAAATAATAACATGAACCAAAATATTTTATTTGAAAATCAAAGCATTGTTTCTAATTTACACATGTGAAAAATGAAAACTACTATTGGCGAAAAAACAAAATGCTAATTAGGAGATTTGCTCCCGGCTAACATAAAAGTACTGAAATTTAAGGTTTTTTTTATATTAATATAGCTTAGAAAAAAACTAGAAAAAACATACAAAAAGTAGTGGTATCCCAACAAAAAGTTTTCGGTAAAAAAAAAAAAGCCAAGTTCTCCTTAATGTTTCGGCCAGAAAAAGTAGTGATATCTGAAGTTCGCACAAGGGCACAAGTTAAAAGCCAAACATCCCAAATCTTTCATTGAAAATGGCTTCCTGCGACTTGGCCGTTAATGCCTTCGAGAGAGTTTTTCAATTTTTAAAATATGTACAAATGTGTTACATGCCAACTACATTTTTTGATTATTTTAGGCATTTTGTGGCACAAAGTACAGAAATAAAATACACATTTAAAAAAAGAATTTAAACCCCTTCAGTCTATTTAAATGCTTAGAAGTTAAATATAACAAAATACTTGTATTCAGAAGGTAATATCCCCAATTGCTAAAACATAATTAGTATCAGCTTTTAACAGTTTATAAATCGAATACCTGTTAATGTATGCAAACAAACTATAATAAATGTTCAAACGAAAAAAATCTCTTTCGTCAATGCACAAGATTTCAATATTATACAATAAAATATAATGTAACATATTGTGAGATTTGAAGAAAGTAAATTTTGTTTTATTTCTTAGGTTTCACGTTAATGACTTTAGCTTTAGACCGTACGAAATGGCAAGTAAACCACATGTGGACTAAATGATCTGTAATCAAAACTATTGTTTGGTGAAATTGAATGGTATTTAACAGAAATCTATTACTTAGAATGTCTTTATGTGAATTTGCCTCTTTGCATACTAATATTAATTTTAATATTTAAATAATTCATAAATGCGAAATTTCCAATCATTAATTTTGAAATGCTGTAGAAGGCATTAACGGCCAAGTCGCAGGAAGCCATTTTCAATGAAAGATTCGGGATGTTTGGCTTTTAACTTGTGCCCTTGTGCGAACTTCAGATATCACTACTTTTTCTGGCCGAAACATTAAGGAGAACTTGGCTTTTTTTTTTTTTTACCGAAAACTTTTTGTTGGGATATACATTTTGTTTTACAAAAAAAAAAAAAAAAGAATAGAATATCGAAGAGTGAAAAAAAAAATTCTAATAAAAATGATCGACGAGCAAAAAAAAAAAATAAATAAAATAAAATATAAATATAAATAAAAAATAAAATAAAAATTAGTAATACAAATTTGGCGCCCCCTAAATTTCCGCGCCCGGGGCGACCGCCCCCTTCGCCCCCCCCCCCTTTCGCACGGTGCTGTTTCTACATATCAAATCAGTTTAAAGTTTTTATTACTTCTAAAAATAGGGCCAAAATTTTATGTATCACAGATTTTCGATAAAGTTAAAAATGGGCTCAAGGGGCGCAAAAAATCGGGTTTTTGGGAGAAAAAAATTCATAACTTCGTCAATTCTCAAGATATCAATTCCAATTAATTTTATTATAAATTTCCTTAATATTATCTACAACTTTTATATTCACAAGTTTTTGATAGGACCAATTCGTACCGCAAAAAAAATTAAAAACGAAAACAAAAAGGGCGTTTGTAGACGTAAAAAATCCATAACTCCATCAGTTCAAAAGATATAAAATCCCCATGAATTTATCATATATCTTCTTAATATTGTCTACAACATCTATATAGACAGGTTTTGGATAGGACCAATTCTTACAGCAAAAACAAATTAAAAATACATAGCGATTGAAGGAAAAAATCATCTAAGTAAGGGTGTATTCAAATCCAAACTTCTTATTTTCTGACTCATTTTACAATTCATTTTTGCTCTCAAAGGCTTCCAATTGGTATGTTTTCTTACTCAGAAACTATATAATGTACCGTAATGATCGATTTTTTGATAGAGGCAGAATATATTTTAAAAAATGCTGTTAAAGTGGGCATTTTGAACCGAATTTCCCGAAGCGGATTGTGTTGGAAAAATCATTGCATTAAGGATGCACTCAAATCCAAACTGCTTATTTTCTGACTCATTTTTAAATTCATTTTTGCTTTCAAACGCATTTAATTGATAGATTCGCTTATTCAGAAACTATATAATGCACCGCAATGATCGATTTTTTGATAGAGGCAGAATATATTTTAAAAAATGCTGTTAAAGTGGGCATTTTGAACCGAATTTCCCGAAGCGGATTGTGTTGGAAAAATCATTGCATTAAGAATGCACTCAAATCCAAACTGCTTATTTTCTGACTCATTTTTAAATTCATTTTTGCTCTCAAACGCATTTAATTGGTAGATTCGCTTATTCAGAAACTATATAATGCACCGCAATGATCGATTTTTTGATAGAAGCAGAATATATTTTAAAAAATGCTGTTAAAGTGGGCATTTTGAACCGAATTTCCCGAAGCGGATTGTGTTGGAAAAATCATTGCATTAAGGATGCACTCAAATCCAAACTGCTTATTTTCTGACTCATTTTTAAATTCATTTTTGCTTTCAAACGCATTTAATTGATAGATTCGCTTATTCAGAAACTATATAATGCACCGCAATGGTCGATTTTTTGATAGAGGCAGAATATATTTAAAAAAATGATGTCAAAGTGGGCATTTTGAACAGAATTTCCCGAAACGATTGTGTTAGAAACGAAAAATATTGCCTTACTGAGAAAATAATTGCTTATTATCAAGTTTTAATTAATTGAAAGAGAAATAAAAACACAGGTCACTTATAAATCTTTTCAAAAATCACGTCAGCATGTTTCATATATATATTTTTTTTTTTTTTTTTTTTTTTTTTTTTTTTTTTTTTTTAATGAATCTGAAAATGTGCCAGAAAATTTCGAGTTGTTGAGCATGGAAAATTATTTTTTTTAATATCGCCTTAACATGATTCTGATAAAACCAGCTAGTTTATAAAAATGAAATAAAACTCGTCAAATGCAGACAGATAAAACTGTTAAAGTGGATTTATATCTAATAATGATTTAGTTTTTGTTAGTGAAATTAGTATACTTAACTTCGAAATCTACCTCTGCCTGTAGGCCGGGCCGGCAGGGATTTTTTTTTTTCCATTATCGTCCCTTTTTTTCCATACCATCCCCTTTTTTTTACCTTACCGTCCCTTCTTTAACACCCCTTTAAGACAATGTTATACCAAAATTTTGTAGTAAAAATGCTACATTGTTATCATTTCCTATTTGAATGTCCTGTTTTAGTTGTTTAATTTAGTTGTTTACTTATTAATTTAGTTAATTACTAATTTACTTTCGTAATTTTATTTTAGTTATTTTAGTTAACTTATTAATTATTAGTTACTTATTTTAGTTAACTTGTTAATTTAGTTGATTACTTATTAATTAATTAATTAATATTACTTTATTAATTTAGTTGTTTACTAATTTAATTGTTTTTTCGTTATTTAAAATAACAATTGTGCCAACTTGCATAATTTTGCGAGTAGTTTGGCGATTTATATAATTTGTCGAAATGGGTTTTGACTGGCTGATCAAGTAGTACCCGCAATTCAGTAATAAAGCATTAATATGTATTTAAAATATACATTTTTTTTTTTTTTTTTTTTTTTTTTTTTTTTTTTTTTTTTTTTTACCATTTAGAAAAATGGTTATTGTCCTCGTCAGGGTAGGAAATCAAAAGTATATCTGAAGTGTTTTATTGGTTGAATCCGCATTTTATTCGTTTTCTGATGGGTCTATACAGTAATCTGTATTTTTCTCTTTACTTTCAACAGAGATGGATACTACTGTTGCCAGTATGACAAAAAAGTAATAAAAAACTACAAAAAAAAATTAATAACACAAAAACAAATTGAGATACAGCTTTCAAACAAATTGCATTTAAAAGTACATTTTTTTCTCTATACGACGGTGTAAAAAGTAATAGTGTGGGATGTTTAGAAGTTTAAGAATGAAATTTCATTTAAAATGGGTCGTCAGATTTCTTGGAAATCTGACGATGGAAAAGCCTTTTCCCGAACAGCCAATGAAATGCTTGGATAATACGTAAGTTTCAGGTGGATAATACGTACGAGTCGCAGCAATTTTTGTCGCTTGGAATTTTTACGTGTCATAACACTATTAATGTTTAATTCATGGCGTAGTTAATGTATGATCCACTCCGTGCTATTTTTTATGTCTTAAATTTTAGTCTTTGAAAAAATCATTTTCCAAATGGTCGTTGTAATTTGTTAAATTGCTTTTTTTGTTTATTATTATTATGAGTTATAGGGATGTTCCTTTTACGCAATTCGGTACTTACTTGATTTTCCCGTCGACCCAAAAACTATCGCCAATGTATAAGATTAAATGCCAATAATGTCTTATCGTAAATGTCACATTCACTCGACATTAAACGCGTTACAGGTGTTTGGTACGCCATCAAGTGATTTTTAATTCAACGTTTTATTTGTATTTTTACCCGACTGAAAAGAAGGGTTATGTGTTTCACGCGTATCTGTGTATGTGGATTTCTTTATATCCTCGAAACATCTCAACGGATGGATGGATTTTAATGAATGAGGTCTCTATCAATTTGTCTTAACGGCCCAATGGTTATAGGCTAAGTTTTGTTTTTATAAATTCAAAACGGCGGCCGTAAAATACAAAATGGCGTTAGAGACGAAAAGAATTTTAGGCACCATACTGAGTGGCCTATCATTGGATAGGTCTTTCAAAATGAAGACAATGTTTCACTGACTATTTTACAGTCAGACGGTTTTTTTATATATTGCACAACCTGGAAATTGTGTAGGTGGGATCTCTAGCATTACTACAACTCTAACTTTCATAGATATCAATAGGCCTCATCAAAACAGTGTTTATAGATAGGAACTAACAATTAAACACAACCTAAAAGACATCAATATAAGTAAATAAAAGAAATAGGTAAGTAATATAAAAAAAATAGTTTTACATGGATGAGAAATAATTAATGAGTTCGCTTTTAATGCAGTCGGGTTTTTGATTTTTTAAATTTAATTTTTTATTATTAATCTTTTACTAATTTAGTTGTTTTTTTCGTTATTTAAAATAACAATTGTGCCAACTTGTATAACTTTGCGAGTAGTTTGGCGATTTATATAATTTGTCGAAATGGGTTTTGACTGGCTAATCAAGTAGTACCCGCAATTCAGTAATAAAGCATTAATATGTATTTCTTATATACGTTTAATTTTTTTTTTATTATTGCAATGCATTTCATAAATAGTTTACACATGTTTTATTTTCATATTTTATACTATGCATATCCATGATGGGTAAGTGTTACGGTGACCCCCAACGACTAGTTTTTTTTTAGTAATCTTTTTATGAAAATACGAAATTATTATTAAACAAGTTAGAAAAAATCATGCGTCAAGCATAGATTATGAAACACTTTCCAACACATTCAAAAATAATGTAACAAAACTGTACCTTTTAAAAAATTGAAATATTATGTCTAATTCAACCCTTTGGAAACGCATAATATATTTCCAAGTCCAATTTCAGCTTTTCCCATTCACAATCGGAAATTATGCGAATTTTTTCAGCAGCCCTGTATATGATATATAGATTTGAATCTATTAACTATATGTATGCCAAAATTGAGTTCACTTAAGAGATACGTGTACTTCAGTTGAAAATTTACCTTCAGCAATTTCCTCTCATAAGGAGAACGGTACATGAATACTTTTGTGCAGCCCTAGTTTGAGGTATAGAATTTATATAGAACGAGTAAGATGCAAAAAATTAATTACATTTAAAAGCGCATACCGAATTTTAAACCGCACACTCCAGCAATTATGACTCAAAGACAGTACTGTACTGCAACCGATTTCTTTTGTGTGTCCCTGCCAATGAATAAAAAATGTTATGAATGCCCAGTTCTAACGTGATCGTAGTGAAATTCAGTGATTTATATCAGTTTCAGTACATTTGAAACAGCATAATGTCATTAAAATACTCTGCAAACGATTTTTCCCCATATACCATAATGTAATGGAATACTTTTGAGTCCCCCTGTAAATGAACGATTAATCCTACATACTTCATATGCAATACCAAACATGCTTGGGTGACCCTCAATAACCCTTATCAATTTCATGAAAATCCGAGTATACTTACGGGAGTTAGAGCGTGGACAGACGGACAGACAAACCGAATGCATAAACACTTTTCAACTTTGTTGGAAAGTGTTAAAAATGAAATGATAATAAATCATTTCAGTCCAAAATAAATATCCCAAAGTTCTTCTGTCCTATGCGCATATAATTCGTTGTTAGAGAAACCAGGTTCTAAATGATACTTGCTATGTTTGCTTGTAAAAAATGGGAAATAATGTTGTCCACCTGTTTTGTTGATAAGAAGTTCTGTTTGCCACTGTTTAGTGCGGCAAGTACAAAAAGACAATATTCTTGTTAAATGCATTATGTAACAAAAAGCTGTTATTCATACACTCTCAAAAGACTTTTCGTGAAAAAATGTAAAAAGTACTGGCAGCGCAGTTGCCAGAACACCCCGGTGATTTAAAGAAATTTTTCTGTTATTTGACGAAAATTCCGTCTTTTGATTGGGATATTTTGAGCTTAAATTCGCGGGATTTCCGTGATTTGAGGAAAAAGGGGCACACACAAAAATTCTGTTTCTAAAACGAAAAAGTGCTGGCAACGCAGTTGTCGGAACACCTCTGTGATTTGACAAAAATGCAACTTAAATTGGACGATTTTACTTAATTTTTGCGTTAGATCGGTGAAGTTTCGGTATTTTGAGGGAAGATCGGCAAATTCCTGTGGAAATTTTCGTATTTTAACGAAAAAAAAAAAAAAAAAGCAACGGGGGGAAAAAACTTCAATTCACGGATTTTTTTTTAGAGTGTACTACTGTATTTCTTTAAAGTGTTGATATGAAGTAATTTCATATATTATACAGATATTTTATTAACGTCTTCTCTTCCTTTAAAACAGTAAATAATAAATGTGTATAACAGAATAATAAATGTGTATAACCCTACCTGTATATGATTGCAAACGTATAAAAAGAAAAGAAATAAAAAAATTGCAAAAATAAAAAGAATTTTTAGACCCTGATAACGATATCATTAGGGAGGGAGGGGGCTCCAGGAGTGACATCGTACACTGTTGATTTACTGCAAGTTATTCGGGGCACGGACCCAGTGCCCTGATTTTCAGCACCCCCCCTCCCCGGTGCTGCCGAAGATTTTTCAATTAGTCTCCCAAATTCTAAGGTAGTTTTAACATTTAAGGGTGTTCTCACATCCAAAAAGGCAACTATCTGACATAAATTTTAATTTATTTTTGTTCGAAAATGCATGAAATGCTTGCTGGTGTTGTTGTTCAGCAACTATGTAATTGAGCTATTTTTTCCCTTTTTTTTGCAAACGCAGTAGATCTTTCAGAATATAATGTCAAAGTGGACGTTTTGAACCGAATTTCCGCGCGAAGGAAGAAAGAGCACTCAAGAGCGGGCGAAAAACGTGTTTGTCACGTGATCAAAATCGGTTATAACTCAATAGGTAGTAGATTGATCAAAAACTGGAAAAAACAGTTGAATTCCAAATCGCTTCCATGGCCAGGCTTTCCAATTTTATACCTTTCCGTTAAAAAGTGAATTTGTAAATGTGTCAAAACATTTTGCGCTTGTTGAGCAGAGCAGTTAAGAACAGCCTTAATGGAATTTTATATTTAATTATGCATTCTACTGTGTTCGTATTGTATTTTTATAACATCGTATATTTTGTCTGAAACATCCGTATTTAATTACTTTATGATAGGGAATATTTTCTTTTATCTTTATGACTTTAAAAATATAGTGTGTTTTGAATTCTTATTTATTCCCATTCCTGTTCTCGTCAGATTACTTCGGGCTTGGTGAACATAGCTTATAGGCCCCCTAATATTTTAAATAATTGTAGCTTGGTACTGCGGAAAATTTATTATTATTTGTTGCATACTTTATCATTTCAGATAGATAGACTTGCATAAGAAAAGATAATTAGCGGCACAGCATTTATTATAGAATGTTGACTCATTTAAATTTCATAATTGTGAAATAATTATTTAAAAGTAAATTAATAATTATCAAATTTAATTTTTAATGAATATTTTAAAGTAATTATCAAAGTCAAAAATGTTTATTTTACGTAACTTTTTAACCTTTAGGGACAAGCAATATCGTCTCTGTAATACGGAATTCTCAGCGGAATAATCGAAAAATTTTATTTTAAAATAAGAAAAAGAAATTTTTCACCATGTTCACCCGAAAATTAAAAATTTTAAAGTTCCTGGTGCGATTCTTGTTTAAATTAGATGGAATATAATATATCCAACCACATCCTTACGGGGTTAAATATATATATATTACTCAATCCCCTGTAAGCATCGGTGCAAGGGACCTCGAAAGCATCTATGTCCAGCCCCCCCCCCCCCCAATTTGTGAATTCGTCCCTGATAACATATGATATCGTAAGGGAGGGGGGGAGAAGTTCAAAATTTTCGAAAAGCTGATAACGTTATATATGAACAGCCCTGAAAGTGGGAGGTTATCACGTTTGAGACGCTTTTTCTGCAGCTCATACAAACACGGAAGAGATGCAAAAAAAAAAAGTAATGTATGTATTACATGCACTTTCTGAATACTCATATATGTAATCTTTGTTTCCTTCCCTTGTATTTCTACGAAGGGTGGTCCATAAAAAAAAGAGAGAGAAAGAGAGCAAAGATAAACGAGCCGATGACCGGAAACTGGACACCGGGCGACATCGGGACGCTCCAGGAACTTCCGGTAACGAGTTCTTCATTTCCTCCTCTCACAGTGATTAAGCGAGATTCTTCGAAAATCCAGAGATGAGAGAGAAAAAAAAATGCAAAATCACCTTAGGTATTGGTTTCGTCCTCTCCTTGATTTAATTTTGTTCACTGTAAATCGCGTTAGTGTTGTCATATGTCCCGATTTACGCATTATGTTCGGATTTTCAGGGGTTCCAAGACCAGACCCGTGGGACGCCAAAAATCCAGATATTCTATGATGCACAATTTTTTTAATTACTATTACACCGCTTCCATGTTGTGTAATATATAAACGGAGATTCTGACTGTAAAATAGTCAATGAAACATCGTCTTCATTTTGACAGACCTATCCAATGATATGCCACTCAATAGGGTGCGTAAATTCTTTTTTTCGTCTCTACCGCCATTTTGCATTTTATGGCCGCCATTTTGAATTTATAAAAACAAAACCTAGCCTATAACCATCGGACCGTTAAGACGAATTGATAGAGACCTCATTCATTAAAATCCATCCAGTCGTTGGGATGTTTCGAAGGTATAAAGAAATCCACATACACAGATACGTGTGAAATACATAACCCTTCTTTTCAGTCGGGTAAAAAGAAAAAGTGCTTTAAAAATCTATAATTTCCCAACTCCAAGCTCAAATTTTCCAAGTTCACATACATTGGGGGGGGGGGGGGGGGGCTCCCCTCATAACCCCTATCGCGACGCTTCTGATGCTAATTCGTTACCCTACATCGACAAGTACTTAATGCAGTAACACCTGCGAAAACAGAACCTTTCTATAACGGAAATTTTTTACAGTTTTTTCCAAAGGAATACCTTGGAATCTAATAGGAAAACTACCTTAAAAAGCTGCACATGCTGCGGGCCCTGTGGCAGAATTTTTTAGAGCTTTCGGCAAAAAGCCCTATTAATAGAAAAATTTGTCCGCAACGTGATATTTTTTTAATATTAGAAATTAATAATAAATTTATGCATTAAACATTTACAAAAAGTACACTGAAGAACTAATATATATTAAACCATGTATTACTTGTTTTTTTTATATATAATGATCTTACATGTTTTTAAACTGAATATAAAAAAAAGGCGAAAAACTTAAAATTGAATCAACATTAGAGGGATTGTTTAGCATAATTACAGTAATTTAAAATAAACTAGCTAAACGCCCAGCGTTGCCGAGGCCCGTCAAAAAATAACACGACACTCGCAAAAACTCTAAATTTCGTAACAGAAAATCGCGACAAAATTTAAAAAAAAAAATCGAATAAACTTCAAAAAGAAAAAAAATATTATATATTGAGCTCGAAAATTAAAACCGGATTCCTTTTGCGAAAAATTGCAAAGAATCGCGAAAAATTACTAAAAATATCAAGAATAAGAGAAGAAAAATTACTATATTCGGCTAAAAGACTAAAACAGGGTTTCTTTTTACGACTGTCGAAAAATCTGTGAGTAACGCGAAAAAATTCTAAAAATCACATAAAATTTCTCGAAAATTTCGAAAATCGCTACGAAAACCGTATAAACTTCATTGAAAAGAGGATAGAATTTACTATATTGGACTAAAAGATTAAAGCCGGATTCCTCAATAGAAAAACACGCTGAAATAATGAAGCAAAATAGGATTTCAAAATTTGATGCTACATTTGTGTTTGCGTAACTAAACAAAAGAATGTAAAGTAAACAAGAATTCTAGACATGAAATGTACATTTATATATTTTTTTAATTAAATTTACTAATATGAAAAATTGCTGCGAATTATAAAAACACTGAAAAAAAATCGCATAAAAATTCAAAAATCGCAGAGGGTAGATTTTACTACAGTGAAACCGGAATTCATTCACGAATATCAAATAATCGGCGGGAAACTAGGAAGAACGTTAAAAATCGAGTTGAAAATCGTAGATGACAAAACGCACTATATGATGGTTGTCAAACGAACAAATAAAATAAGTTGAAACTGGTGTGAATCAATAAAAACTAAAAGATCTTCTTAAAACACCATTAAGAACTTTTAAATGGGCTAGGCCAGGGTCGGCGAACCTATGGCACGCGTGCCAAATTTGGCACGCGATAGAATATTTTCGGCACGCCGTTGATTCAAATCCTAAAACAAAACAGAATGAAGTTAAACAAAACACGAAACTTATACAAACTGAGCTTTTCTTTCTTTTCTTTTTTTTATTGGAAAGTAACTAATTGAATTTCTAAATTATTCCAATGTGGACTCAATAAGTTATATTAAGAGAAGGTTGGGAGAACATCAAAAAGAAAAATATCAGGCATTATAAGTAAAAATCCCAGTGAGGAAACTAAAGTGAGTTGATATAAAATATTTAGTTTTCACAATTGTTCGCTCTATTTACTCCTTCGGGTTATTATGTTCGGAAATGATACGAAAACCTTAGGGTCAGGTGGGGTAATTATGACCAGGGGTTAATTATGACCGCCGTCATATTGGAGAAAACTGTGATGATAAAATTTTGTTTCAAGCTTAGATATTAACCTCATAATGTATATTTCCTCTTCGGTATTCTTTATTACTATTCTGAAGCCTTTTTGAGATCCAAATAGCAATTTGAAACTAAGTCTATAAAACTTTTGATAAACGGATTTGTTACTTTGGAGTTCAAAGTGGTCATAATTACCCCAAACAAATGTGTATTGGTAAGTATAAAGAGAAGATATAGTGGTCATAATTTCCCCACTAGCGGTCTTAATTACCCCAAACAAATGTGTATTGGTAAGTATAAAGAGAAGATATAGTGGTCATAATTTCCCCACTAGCGGTCTTAATTACCCCAAACTTATGTGAATGTGAGTTTTTGGTGGGGTAATTATAACCACCCTTTTAACTTTAAAAGAAAAACAGCTATGAGAATTAAAACTTTTAAAATGTGTTCTTAAAGGATCAAAGTTACTTCTTATGTACTAAAAACAACACTTTTCCAAATAGAAATAAGCAAAAAAAAATAACAAAGTTGAAAATGTAAAAAGTGGTCATAATTACCCCTCCTGACTATATATTAGAAACCCAAACCACTTGTTAGATAACTCGAATTTAGTTTGCATCCTTAAAAGTAGATTGAACACCATATTAATATTTGGCATAACCGACATCGTATTCATCATTTTATTACTTTATAATATATGTTAATCTAATTATTAGATTGTATATTGTCCCATATTTTTAAGTCCCAATGAATAAAAATCCAGAAATCCACTAAATCATTTTTGGTGCTTGGCACGTCATGATCATGCAAAATCTTTTTCGAAAAAAATTGGGCACGCGGGTGTAAAAAGGTTCGCCGACCCTGCGCTAGGCCTTTCGAAAGAACTGAGTTTTCTTCGTCAGGCGCAAAGAAGACGTGCTTCTACTATGTCTTGCTCCTGCTTTCATAGTCGAAGCACGTCTTCTTTGCGCCTGACGAAGAAAGACGCAGATCTTTCCAAAGGCCTAGTGCATTTAAAAGTTTTTGATTGTTTTTAAGAAGATCTTTTAGTTCTTATTGTCAGACGAACGTCTATTTGGGCGCTTTTTTCCTTCCTACACTTTCGCTACCATGTGTTTCTTTTCCATGTTGAAACAGAAAGCGTGCAAATAGACGTTCGTCTGACATTAAGCTAATGTCAGACGAACGTCTATTTGTTTCAACATGAAAAGAAACACATGGTAGCGAAGGTGTACGAAGACTGTAGGAAGGAAAAAGGCGTGCAAATAGACGTTCGTTTGACATTAGTCATAGCCTAAATGTTGGACAAGCGAATTAATTTTGCGAATATCAAATTTTGCCGCGGATAACGAAGAAATGCTAAATATCGCAATAACTTCAAAAATGACGAAGGACAAAATTTAATAATTAGGATAACAAGTTGCAATACAATTCCTTTTAGGAATGTCAAAAAATGGCCTCAGAACGCGAAAAAAGGATAGATATCTCGATAAAAAGCGCTAGAAAATCAAAAATCGCACAGAAAAAAATTTACTATATTAAGAAAAAGTTTGAAACCAATTACCTTTTCCAAATGTCAAAAAAATCCTTCCATTAAAAGTCGCGAAGTAGAACATTTACTATATAGTCCAGGTAAGTTACAAGAAATACACTTTCAACCCGAACAAAATTGTAATAGAAGTTCTGTTAATTGATTTTGAATCAGTAGCCATTACTGAGAAATATTACCAAAATCAGACAAAATCCGAGCACGGGAACACCCTTAAAAACGGATTTAAAAATGGGGGACTGAGTCATATGTCGTTTCACGTTGTGTTGTTATTAATTTCTGATTTCTTTAGATTTATAGCATTTTAACAATTATTTAGAGTTTTATTTTAGTTCAGACTGAATTTCCTGTAAAAATGGACAGTACTGAATTTCGTGTGATTTGTGAAAAAGAAAAAGACAATAGACAAAACGTAGTTAAAATTTCTCCAAAGGGGAGCAGACGGTATAAATTAAGCCAGAAGAAGCCGTAAAAGCATTGTAGTTGCAACTGCTGGAATAAGTGTCCAATTTTTGTGTCGGACGACATTTACTGATAAAAAGAGCATTGGAATTACAAAGCGGAAAGCTAGCTGTAGAGAAATACCAAGGGAAAGTATTCACTTAATTGAGAGTCCAGTTACCAGTGCTTCTCACTGTTTATTTTGTGAAAAATTTGTAGACTTTTCTTCTACACATAAACCTAAATCAGAATATGTGAAGGTAAGACCTGCACAATATTCTGAGGTCATAAAGAAATGTTGTCTACACCGCTGTAATGAATGGTCATTTAAGGTAAAAGGCCGGTTGGCTTATTACTCAGGTCATCTTGTTGCTGCAGATTGTTTCTGTCATAAATCATGTAGTATAAATTTTCGTAGAGAAAGAAATATTACTAGCGAGTATTGTTCTTCCAATAGATCGTCAGAAAAAGGGCGATCATGTAATGAAGAGCAATACCAAGCATTCCTTCGTACCTGTGAATACCTTGAAGACAATGATGAAGAGCGAATGGTTATTGCCGATCTCGTTTCTAAAATGGAAGAATGTATTGAAGGAAGCCAGAGCAATGCGTACGAACGAAGGAACATGAAGAGAAAACTTTTAGAACGAACACTATGGGGAAAGTATTATAATATCGGCTAAAAAAGGGAAGTCAGATACCGTAATTCTGTATGGGGCAGAAAATGAAATTCTTCGAAGTTACCAACAAAAGTCAACACCACTAAAGTTTATGAGTATCCATTACGTAATGACCTGACGGTGGACAGTGCTTTGCATTACATACCTAGTAGCTTGAAATTGCTAATATCAAAAATATTTGTGCGAAAGTAAATGTCCATGAAAATCGGTCGGTGCTGTTGGTCAGACCGTTATGCAAGATATCCGTTCCGGAGCATTACTATGTCCGCTATAAATTGGTCAGTCCGTTCAGCCTCACCATAACTACAGATCAAAATACTTTATTAAAATTCTCCGCAGTCTTGGGTTTTGTTAATCCTTCTCAGAAGTAACAAGATTTAAAAAAAAAACAGCTGCAATATCAGGCGATTCCGCTTCTTTGATTGTTGTTGAAAACACCACATTACTTCTAGCAGCAGTTAATGTTGATCACAATATTTGCTCTCTGGATGGGAATAATACCTTTCATGGTATGGGTATGAATGCTGTAGTACTCCAAAGGGCAACATCTATCCTACTGTCAATAGGCGTGATGTTGGTGATATTGATATTTAGAACCTAGCCAAAGTTGATATTGCAGAATACAGATATGCGAAAATAATCATGAAGATCTTATTCTGTAAACTTTCAATACTACCGAATGCTTCGCTAAATAGACTCAGTCTTATATGGCAAATATCAGCATCCAAAAGACAAGGTCCAAATTGGTCAGGAGCTATACAATTAGTTCATTCCAAATCAGAAGTTTCACATCCAGGAGAATCATCTACCTCATTTCTTCCTATCATTGATATGGCAGTTGCCGACATGACTTGTATTTTTTCGACACTAATATATCTTAACAAAGGAGCATACGATCATAACATCCCATGTGTAGTTACTTTTGATCACCCTTCATTTTGGAAAGCTTCCAAATCATTAAAGGACAAACAGACCTTCAAGATATCATTTTAATGCTGGGAACATTTCATACTCTAATGAATATTTTAGGTGCAGTCAGAACTCTCATGAATGGTTCAGGGTTATTTGAAGTGCTTGAGGAAATCTATGGATAAAATACTGTGGTACATATGATAACTGGGAAAGCTATTTCTAGGGTGATACGAGGACATATGCTCGTAGATTCAACTCTTAATTGCCTACTAGTTTCAAAGATTTTTCCTCGCAATGAACATATATTTCCTCGCAAAACGAACACGGATCTCCCCACGACCTGGTAAAGGAAGCTTGTGATCTGTTTGAGAAAATTATGATCTGCCAAAAACAAATGAAAGACGTTGAACTGTGTGACGCAGTATCTTAGACTGACATCGCTTTGGAGACGAAGAAAATCGCTTGAAATCTACTTCGAGAACAAGTAAACTCTGGTTAGAATATCGGCGAATAACCAGTGTTGTAAGATCATTAATAACAGATGACAGGATTAGCTCTTGGGAATTGCACTTATGTGCTATGCTGGAGATTCTCCCCATAATAGCAGCAGCAGAACATGTTAATTATCTCAAGTGATTATGCCTGCACTTACAGAAAATGTTTAATCTGCCATCTGAAAACGCAGAGGTGTACAAAATATTTGTAGAAGGTAAATCCTCAGCATTTCTCAAACTGATGAAGGAGACAGAGCTCCGTTCTATTGCAAAAATATTTAGTTCAAATTCATGTTTACATCAGATATCGCTGAGGCTGAGAGAAAAACAATGCTTCTGTTTTATGACTGCAAGATACTGGAATCCACAAACAATCTATGTCACCAAATGTTGGTAGGGAAGATAACTACAGCAAAATCATTTGTTAGATCTGAACATTTGCCTCTGACCGATTGTTCTACAAAATATCACAGCTATCGCACTTACTTACAGATAAATATCTGGAAAGCTACTGAAGAAAGAATCAAACCAGAAAAATGGGGTCTGTATGTAAAAAGTAACTCATACGACCTAATACTCTGCGACTTACCACCAGCTCCACATTATCTACTTAATATGATTCGATGTTCCTGCAAGACAAACTATGCTACTTTACGATGTGGATGCAAGCGTAATGGATTGCTCTTTTTTACAGCTTGTGGAGTATGCCAAATCAATGGATATAACAACAACTACCTAACTTCTAACCATGAATATGGTGAAAATTATTGATACAAGTTTGTTTGTTTTTTTTCACTGGGATATTTCTGTAAAAATGAACTTAAACAGTAATTTCTAAGGGATAGTAGACTTTTGTGTACTATTTAACATTTTTAACTATACTTCAAGTTTAAGTTGTTAAAATAAAGCAATATATTTTCATGAGTGATGTATATTCTTTGCCTTAGTTCAAGAAAATCCCTTCCGCCATTTTGAAATCCGTATATAGCGCTGTTCCCGTGCTCAGATTTTGTCTGATTTTTAGTGTGTTACTAAGCAGAAGTTATTGATTAAAAAACTCTGTAAAAAGCTTCTATTACAATTTTGTCCATGTTCATTCACAAAATGCCTGGACTAATATTAGGCTAAAAGTTTGAAACCAAATTCATATTGCGCTAAAAGTTCGTAACAGAATTCCTTTTATAAACGTGAAAAAATCCCTATAGTATCCAAATAATCGCATTAAAAATCAAAAATCGGGAGAAAAAAAAATTACTAAATTCGGCTAAAAGTTTGATACCAAATTCCACTTCTGCATGTCAAAAAATCGCCGCAGAACTCGAAAAACACTAAAATCGATTTGTAAATGGCAACAAAAGTAGCTGAAATTCAAAATTGTATCTATTAGATAAAAGTTTGAAATCAAATTCCTTTTCCGAATGTGGAAAGTTCTCCGGGTCTGGAAATAAATATAAAAATCGCATCGAAAATCTCATGAAAGATTGCTAAATATTCAAAAATCACAGGAGACAAATTTTTCTATAATGGGTAAAATATTGTAATCAGAATTATTTCACAAATGACAAAAAATCGACGCGAAAGCAAAAATCTCTAAAACTCGCTAAAACATTTATTAAAAATTGCTAAAATTTAAAAATATTAGAAGATAAAATTTACTGTTAGGTTAACAGTCTGGAACCGAATTCCATTTACTAATGTCAAGAAAACGTCTCAAAATCGCTGTACGAATTCCGAATAAATTTTATTGAAAATACTATAAAGTAGGGGTGCACAACCTTTTTAAGAGGAGGGCCACTTACAAAAATGTTTGAGTTGTCGAGGGCCACTTCAGTACCACAGAGAAAATTCAATATCGGGAAGGGGGGGGGGTAAAAAGTCTTTATTCTTGATTAATAATTATTTTTTGTCTGTAACAAAAACAAACGAAAATAAATAATTGTATGCAGGAATGCAGGAGCTTCTTCGCATCTGTATGAATAAACTATACAGCACTTTATGAAGACTAACTGTTCCTTCTTGATAATTGGTAACTTGAAGAAAAAAAAATACACAAAATTTCTAAATAATTGAACATTATTGAAAATTATAAAAATATTTTATTGAAGAATAACTTCATTTAAAATAAAAGGAAACTTATTTTTGAAAATACAAGGTATGATGGACTAATTATGCTATTTTTCCTGCAGACTATTAACAAAACTCGTTTTTTTTTTTCTTTTGTCAATCAAGTGAGACTGATTGACAAAATTCGCGATTTTTTATCAATGACCAATAGACAGATTTCGCGGTACTTTTCCATTTGCGATTGGCAAAGTTTGCAATCTTTTCAAACAATCAATTTGCGATACCTGAGATAAATTTTCAAAATTCGCGTTTTTTTTTTTTTTTTTTCCCCACAACGGATCAACGAATAGCGATTTTTTCCGCCCCCGAATTATTTCGCGACTTTTTTGTTCTCCGATCGATCTTCGAAATTTGCAAGTTTTTCCAGGAACGATTGACAAAATTCGCGATTTTTTTTTAATGAGTGATTGGGGAATTTTGCGATATTTTAAATGACGGATTGACAATATTTGCAATTTTTTCCCAACGACCAATGGACGAAACGTGATTTTTTTCCTGATATACATTGATGTAATTTGCGATTTTTTTCGCGCAATAAATTGGCGAAAGTCGCGATTTCTCTTACGCGCACAATCGATGAAATTTGCGATTTTTTCCTGCGACCAATCGATTTCTATTTCATGATATTTTTGGGAGACCGACAAACATAATTTGCAATTTTTTCTATGAGCTATTCACGAAATTCGCGAAGTTTTGAGAAAATTCACGATTTTTTTTTTCACGAGCGATTGACAAATTTCGCAGCATTTCTGCTACCAATTGACAAAATTTGTAATTTTTTTCTATCAATTGTCGAAATTCGTGATTTTTTTCCGCGACAGATTGTCAAAATTCGTGATTTTTTCTCGCGATAAATTGATAAAATCGCAATTTTTTCCCAGTCGATCAACGAAATTTGCTTTTTTTCGTACCTCATCGACAAAATTCGCGAGTTTTCTGTACCCGATTAACGAAATTCGCAATTGTTAACCGACTCTGACAAAATTTGAAATTTTCCCGCGTCAAATTGACGAAATTTGCGATTTTTTCTCGCAATAAGCTGGTGAAACTCACGATTTTTCCGCAGCTGATCAAGAAATTTTGCAATTTTTCCGCAGCTCATCGACAAAATCCGCAATTTTTCCGTGTCCAATCAACGAAATTCGCGATTCTTAACTGACTCTGGAGAAATTTGTAATTTTTACGCGACAAATTGATGAAATTCTAGATTATTTCTCGCGATAAACTGGCGAAACTCACGATTTTTCTGCAGCCGATCAACAAAAATTGCAATTTTTCCTTACCTCAAATTACAAAATTCGCGATTTTTCTGTGCCCGATTAACAAAATTTGAGAATGTTTAGCACTGAATCGACAAAATTCGCGATCTTTCCTCTCGCGATCAACAAAATTCGAAATTTTTCCGCGCCCGATAAATGAAATTTGCGATTCTTAACGACTCTGACAAAATTTGTAATTTTTGCCGCAGCAAATTTACAAAATTCCGATTTTTTCTCACTGTAAACTGACATAACTCGCTATTTATCCGCAACCGATCAAGGATCACATATTCGACAAAATTCGCGATTTTTACGGCATCCGATCAACGAAATTCCCGATTTTTAACTGACTCTGACGAAATTTGCAATTTTGTCAGCGCAAATTGTCGAAATTCGCGATTTTTGCTCGGGATAAACTGATAAAACTTGCGGTTTTTTACCAACCGATCAACGGAATTTGACATTTTTCTGCGACCCATCGATAAAATTCGCGAATTTTTCCGAAATCGATCAACGAAATTTGCGATTCTTAATTGGCTCTGATGAAATTTGCAATTTCTTCTCGAGGCAAATTGACAAAATTCGCGATTTTTTTTCTATGACATATGGGCAAAAATTGCAATTTTTCCAGTTATAAATTGACGAAATTGTATAAAAAACCCCCAAAGAAATTGTATAAATTGTGATCGCGGGCCACAAGTTAACCCATGGCGGGCCACAGGTTGTGCATCCCTACTATAAAGGGACTAAACAGATTGAAACCGGAATATTTTTATTAATGTAAAAAAATCACCCCAAAATGTAAAAAAAAATGCTATAAATCGTCATATAATTTAAATAAAAAAAATCTAATAAAATAACCCAATATCGAGTTTCGAGGTCTATAACTAAATACATAGGTGTATCATCCTCCCAAATTTTGGTAATATTACGTTTAAAACATATTTCTTTCAGCTTCATTAATTTCTCAATAATGCAATAATCCCTAGCGGGCGAAGCCTGTCGTTAAATTGACAATATGGTATTTATATATTTAATCTATTGAATGTTCAAATTAATAAGTTAAATTACCATCAATCATTAGTTAAATAAGAGTTCTTTGTATCCGTATTCATTCTTATTACAATTATTTGTTTTTCTAAGTAAATATCTTTTGTATCATTAGTTTTTTGCTTATAAAAAAAATCATCCAATTTTTACAAATTTTCGCTGATTAGTAAAACTAACTCCATGCCTTTCCTTTTGAAAATTACATTACGGCATAACGAATCTGCGAAAAAAAAAAAAAATGAATCGTTTTATTGATCAATTTTCAATTAATATCATGCGTCCATACTCGTATTTTAATTCTTTCTTAGATTTTGTATGAAAATATCTCTGAAGCTATTCATTTTTTGCTAATAATAAGCAAAATTACCATCCCCTTTTTTACAACAAAAATTTTACATTGATGTAAAATATTTTTCTACTTATGCTCTGAAGTTTTCAAATCGATACCTGAATTAGTTCACTTAATTTTCGCTGGTTAGGGAAAAAACTTAATTTCTTTCATTTCCGCTGTGAAATCAGGTTGAAGTGTTCGTTCCCTTTGGCTATTTTGGAGGGAAAAAATGCCTTTTTACGAGTTTTAATTCTAGTTCAGCAAATTAAAAAAAAAAAAAAAAAAAAAAAAAAAAAAAAAAAAAATCTGAGCTTCAGGGGCACCAGGATCTGTCTTGATCTACCCTCATCCAAATTTTCAGGCTTGTACGTGCGGTTGATTTCGCAAGACGCCACCAACAGGCAGACAAACACAAACATACATACACACACAAAAGAAAAAGAGCTATTCTTTTATTAATATAGATAAATTGTTCCAAAAACTTTCTTGAGATTTGGTGATTCAGTACGAGGTAAAATTGCTGCAATTTGTAGTAATGCATCACAGATTTCAAAGCTATAATTAGATTAATTTATTGGGGTGGGGAGGGGAAAGGGATTGTAGGCATGTACTTAATTAAACTTCTAAAAATATGGCATAGATGCCGTATGTTCCCTCAGCCGTTGTTGTTT
Source organism: Maratus speciosus (assembly GCA_963932465.1). Lineage (NCBI taxonomy): Eukaryota > Metazoa > Arthropoda > Arachnida > Araneae > Salticidae > Maratus > Maratus speciosus. The sequence continues at coordinate 461,109,479 of OZ010799.1, read as the reverse complement.
TGAATTGTTTGGCGATTTTTTGTTGGCGTGTTGGCAGTGTTTACGGATATGACAAACTCGATATGGAAACCCCGTGTGACGTATGTGTTGTGACGTGTCGTGTGCTGGCAACCCCTGAGAAGCTTAGATTTTATGGATGTATTTTGATTTTGATATCGTGTTCTAAGGTTGTCTTTTTATTTTTGTTAAATTTATTGGATGTATTTCATTGACTATAGTTTCTGTAGTCCGTTTAAACGCTCTTGCTGAAGTAATTAAGAAATATGAGGAAATTTTGACATGAAAGGGGGGTTTATTTATAGCGTGTCAATGCGTATTATGCCTATTATTGAAAATGACGCCTGTATTATATTTTGTGCTGTAGGTTTCAAGAAATCAGATGTCTGTTAAGGTATGTTGATAATTTTATGTATATTTTGTTGCTTTAAGAGTTTTTTACATTTTGAGATTGCTACAAAACGAGAACTGCTGAATTTTGAGAATGCTATACCGCGAAAAATGCTGAATTTGGCGATGTTTTTTTTTCGGTAAATGAGCGCGAAGCGCTCATACGACTATTGCTGATTACCACTTTAGCGAGTTTCGTTTTTTAAGTATATTTTGCTGCTTTAAGAGTTTTTTACATTTTGAGATTGCTACAAGACGAGAACTGCTGAATTTTGAGAATGCTATATCGCGAGAAATGCTGAATTCGGCGATGTTTTTTTTTCGGTAAATGTGCGCGAAGCGCTCATTCAAGGATTACTGATTGCCAGTTTAGCGAATTTTGTTTATTATTTACATTTTATTTTCGTTAAGCCAAACATGCGTATAAACCGGTGCTTGGCGACATTTACTACTTGGCGGAAAAGGGGTTTTCACGCCAAAAAGAATTCTAAGATGGCGGCCGGGGGGAACTTATGACATCTGTTCCAAAAATATTTCTATCAGCTACATTTAGCGGCTCCAGGATGAAAATTTTCTGCAAGGGTCCGTTCTCTTTCTGCGACAATGTCGCCACGTTTCGGCCACGGTGTCTGCGGGTAACTGGAAGGTCCAGCGGTCCAGCCAAATGAAACAGAACTCTTGGTTCCCCACTACTTATAAATTTAATTATTTAACTATTTAAATTAAAAACAAGTTGAATTATTTAAAACATATTAAAAAAACATGAAAGAAAAATTAGTAAAATAGATTTTTCTTTTTCAAGGTTGAGTGTTGAAAAAAACAGGCAATAATAATTATAGATAAAAGAAGCGGGGGGGGGGGGGGAGAGAAATGAATATAGATATCTAGACGCATTAAAAGAAAAATACCTTCTGTGCGTAATTTTGAAATTAATGTATATAACATTAGTGCAGCCATCTGTTATTAGAAATGATAATTATTAAAATAGATCATTGTTTGGTAAAATAAAACAAAAAATCTGTTATCTTTATGCTTAAATTTAAGCTTAATATTAAAATAAGAAATTTAAAATTAGTAAGAAAAGAAATAAAAGAAAAAAATTAGGAAGTAATGTATCTTAATAGATGGAAAAATATTTCAGAGAGAAACATTCGCCTTACATACAATATTTCAAATGAAAATCAAATTTCAAAGTAATTGCTTAAGAGGCGCAAAGGCCAACATAGTGAAAAAGATTCCATGCTGGGACTCGAACCCGGGCCATCAGGATAGCTCTCTGACGTTCTACCGACTAAACCACATGGGACGATACCCAGCCTGAAAAATTTCTCTATAGCACACTGACGCTCTACCGACTAAACCACGTGGAACGATACCCAGCCTGGAAAATGTCTCTATAGCGCACTGACGTTCTACCGACTAAACCACATGGAACGATACCCAGCCTGGAAAATTTCTCGAGAAATTTTCCAGACTGGGTATCGTTCCATGTGATTTAGTCGGTAGAACGTCAGTGCGCTATAGTGATGGCCCGAGTTCGAGTCCCAGCATGGAATCTTTTTCATTATGTTGGCCTTTGCGCCTCTTAAGCAATTACTTTGAAATTTGATTTTCATTTGAAATGTAAGTAATTTATCATTTATACAATTATTGCTAGTGTAGTTTAAAATAATAAAACAAGAAGGAAAAATCATGCGTTTAGCATACATTATGTGACACTTTTCAACAAAACTTTGCAGTTTATTAAGGTGAAAGATATCTCAATAAACAATTTAGAAAACGCATAACGCATTTGAAAAGCCAGTTTTTGCAATGACCGTGAATAGTCCGCAAAGTATCGGAATTTTATTGCGCAGCACTGTAGTGGATCCATAGATTCGTACGTATACAGTGAAATACGTTTAACACGAAAACGCTTAACATGAAAGATCGGTTAACACGAAATGATATAGCGGTCCGGACAGTATACTATACAATTTAATGCATTTTTTTTTCTTTTAACACGAAACAAAAATCGTTTAACACGAAAAAAATTCTCTTTCGAGCTAGTTAGTTTGAGTTGAAATGGGTGAATTTTATGTTAAAAACACAGCATTTTGATTGAAAATCAGTGAATTTCGTGTTTTTTGTAAATTAGCTTATGTTTTATGAGCGAAATGGCTGAGAAATCGGTGCGAAAAGAAACTGCTATTTCGCTTCAAATGAAGATGAAGCTCCTTATGCAGTTGATGAAAAAGACGGATGAAAACAGAAATCTGCAAAGAGTTTGGCATTACCAATTCTACTTTATCAACAGTAATAAAAAACAAGGATCCCATTACGTTAATGTTTCAAAGCTGTATGTTTAAGCTAGAGAGAAAGCGTATGAGAACTGCTAAGCACGAAGATTTAGAGACAGCTTTGCTTATTTGGTTCAAACAAGCTAGATCTCAGAATGCTGAAAAAGACACACGCACACACACACAAAGATATCTGATTTTTCCCCCAATAAACAATAATATTTTTTACTTAATTTTTATTCTAATGGATGCAACCTACGAGTAGTTTAACAGAAAATCGAAATAAAATTTGACGACGTCGAAAATATTTGTGAATTTTGTTCTTTTTTTTGCGAATCTTTTAAAGCGAAAAATTTTTTCGATCCCCTTAGTTTCGTGTTAAACGTATTTCACTGTATATGTATTCGTATGTATGTCCATAGTATGCTAAAAGTTAGTTCAATCAAATGCACAGTTGAAAATTCCCATTCAATAATTTCCATCAATAAACGGAAATGTACTTGAGATCTTTTGTGTAGCCCTGTAAAAAAAAAAAAAAAAAAAAAAAAAAAAAAAAGTTAAATTTCAAAACGCGTACCACAATTGTAAAAGCACTTCCAGCCACTTTATTCTTCGTCGGACAGACGGTCAGACAAACCGAAGTCATATGGAAATTTAAAAAAAAAGAGTTAATAAAAATGAATTAATAAAATTAACATTTAATAAAACAAAATGTATTAAAATAAAAGGACTTTAATTTTTTTTTTTTGGAAAATTTAAATTTTGTAACATTAATGTAAAAGTTATTAGTTATTAATTCAAATTGAAAAACTATTGGAAGACCTAACATATAACAAATGGGTTTAGAACATTATGTAACCATAATCATCATGAGTTGAAATAAAATAATGTAAATGCAGCTCACATTGTGCCAATGATCAATAATTATACAAGAGGCTAAATGTTAACAGTGTTTTAAATACAAGGTGACCAGAAATAAATGCCCCAATTTCAAAATTTAATAATTCATTAACCATAATAAATATGAATATCAAATGAGTGACATTTACATATGATAGGTCTCAAAATTTCATGTTCTGTAATTCTAAATAGAGTTCAAATTAACGTCAATAGATATCACTGCACTGTCTCAAACATCAATTGTCTTTTCGTGTTTGAATCGATTAATATAATAAATAATACAACTTGAGATATTTTTTGTACAGTTTTACATGCTAGTTTGAACATTACTGTAGTTAAAGGCGGTGCAGCGCCATCTATTGATGACAATATGAACTACTTTATAAGTTACGATATATAAAATTAAAGAAAAAATAGATATAAAGCTCACTTTTTTCACTGAGGCTTTTATTCCTGGTCACTGCCAACTTTTACCTTTTTTTCGTTACCACTAAAATTTAAAAGAAAATTTTCATTAATTGGTAACAAAAAAGCGTAAAAGTTGGCAGCTATGCCCTGTACATAATGTGTATGATAAATAGATAAAGAAACTCAATCTTCATAATCTAACATCTACCCGCCCTACCAGAGATGAAAAACCATACAACACCGGCCAACCTCCTTACAACTGGTCATACTCCTGGTCATGCTAAATCTTTGAAAATGTAAGAATTTTGGTCACTCATGGCCAATTTTAACCATTTTCACACTTAAAGAAAATCATGATTACTCCCATGGGGTTCCCTGAAACGGGAGGCCGGGGCAGCTACCCTTCATACCCTGCATTAGTCAGGCCCTGTTTCTGTTTACAATTAGGTGATCTTCAAATTTATTATGTAAGTACAAAAAAATAATAATAACAAATAAATAAATGGAAAAGACATTTAGAATAGTGTTTTATTAAATTTTCATGTTACGTGCAATAATATATTTTCCATTAGTTTGAAAATCTCTGTAATCAGCAGTAAGTTGGCTAGTTTTAACGTATCGGATATTTCTTATATTTTGGAAAATATCGCGATTTTTACTAATCCTGTGGCGCATATTTTTTCCCCAATCACGATTTGCCATCTCGTAACCTGATTGGTTAGAGCTTTCTAACTTTTCTTTGCAGGAAATGTGCTTGGCGAAAACCAGGAAAGTAGAGAATTTTGACAGGATGGGCGGAGAAAGGGAAGAATCGTCTGCATTTCAATAAACTTCTGCTTTTTTTTTTCTTTAGGGTGTCGATGGCAAAAGTGATTTTTACAGAAAGAAGATAATTTCCATTAACTAATGAGAAGGGGGGGGGGGGGTCATCTGCGTTTCGATAGCCTTCTGCTATTTTTTATGAGGGAGGTGTGCAGATTATTTAATCATTATTACTATAAAAAAAAGAAATAGAAGAAAATATTTAATATGTATATATTTCTATTTTTTTTATTTTTATTTATTTTTTTTTTTTGGTAATTTGTAAAGTCTTTTTAATGGTTATATACATATATATATGTGTGTGTGTGTAATAATAAAAATTTTCCGCCCTTTTACCTTAGTTATTTATTCCAAATTCTTATAATATCTACATTTTTTACCTGTCTTTAATAATATCTTAAGTATCCTTTATATTTTTATCCCATGCCTTTAATCCAGCGCATTCTTTTATTTCTTATTCTAAAAACCTTAATCTGTCAATAGCTATACTTCTTTATAAAAAATCCACTCAATTACTTTATTCTTTTATATTTTGAGTTATTAAATTCTTTTTTCTTTCGAAGGTTTGGAAATACCATTTTATTTTTTATTAATTCATTCGATTTCCCATGAGTCTTTGCGAGAGATTTCGCACGCTAGTTTGTTTTCTTTTTTAAACTTTCGTCGTTTGGTAAAGAATCCTGTGGCCACGTCATGTTTAACCACCTCCTCCTGGGATGTTAATCTTATCGCTTTCGCGGTCTTTCCCTTCCGCTCTCCCTCTCTTTGCTGAATTGGCTCGTTGTCATGTAGCCTCACACATTCTTTCTCATATTTATATGCTTACATTGATTTGCGAGAGCAGATTTTGTACGATTTTGTCTTGCTTAAAAAACCTGCGTCACTTGGAGAGTTGTTTGTCATTTAATCTCGATGTCGCTTCTGATCATTTTAACGTCTTAAAGCTATTTTTAAAACGTGACGCTACTCGAAAATGAGTAACTGAAATATTTTTGGAATTGGAATCATATACCTGTCACTAATAAACTTTTTGATTTAATCTTATGGCTTCTTCAATTATGCACGGAAAACATCTAAGGAATTACCTCCTTGCCTTCTACGCCGACCACAAAGGTACGACTGCACTTCAATAATTATGGTTGAGGATTTAAGACGAATGTATTTTCTTATGCCTATTTTCGACATGCCTTAGTCTACAATTGCAAAGTCTTACAATTAGATGCCAGTTGTAACACTTATGATCTTACATTTAGTTCTACAGGATTCAATTCTTACATATATATAATTTTACACATTATATGTTGGCCGAGAAACAGGGCCCGACTTAGGCTATGGGGGTCCCCGGGGCAAGAATCATTCTGGAAGGAACCCTTCTATCTATCTATAGATTTTTTTTTTAATAATGTGGAAGTGGCTAGTACTTAACTTCATACTTATTGTATTATATGCATAAATTTTGTACCCGGTACTGCTCACATCTGTATACAGAGTGTCACAAAAAGATGGTTATAACTTTTCAGAAAAGTACTAGTAGGATAATAGTAGGGGGAAAATTATAGATTGGTTGATACGAGTATTTCTTTGCAAATTTTTACTTTGCTTATCTACGTACGTTATAAGATGTCTAAAACAAAATGCCCCAAATTGATCATAATAAATGGTTTTTTCTTGCCACGTTACGAGGAAAACGTTAATAAGGAATTTCTTTTGAAAACAATAAAATACTAAGTTGTCATAATAAAATATTAATGATTAGTTTTATAATGATATAGTTTGTTTTTTGCATGGGTGGAGAGGGTACTGAAAGCAGAGAGGGGAAAGGGGACCGCATTCCCTTCCTAAATGTTAGAAAATATGAATTTTGATCACTTTTGGCTAATTTTAATCATTTGGCACCTTTTAATGAAAATCCTGACTACTCTCATGGGGAGCCCGGCGCAGCTGCCCCGTATGCCCCTGCATAAGTCGGGCCCTGCGGAGAAAAGGTGGCGAAGTAAAAATTTCAGAGGAGAGGAAATTTATATGATAAGATTATTTACTGTAACTACAAATTAGCTACTTAATTACACAGATAAGGAAGAAAAAATTCCAAATAATTTTAATAAATTTGCTACTTTTTAAATGTAACATTTTTTTTTTAATTTTACAATATTTTTTTAATTTTAAATTTTCTATTAATTTATAATTTTTTTAATTATAAATTTACTTAATTTGTTATTATTCAAATAAATTATAAATTTTACCCTTTTTTTAATGATTTTAAATTTAATAATTCTTATAATTATGAAATTCTGTAAGCTTTAATGATTAGGTGCTTGGAGACAAGCAAATAAAATTTTCAGGAGTATCAGAGTCAATCGTAGCAGATGTAATAAAATACTATATAACAATTAGGAGAGATTATTTAAAAAAGAAACACGTATGGGTCTGAAAATTGGACAATTTGCGTCCACTGCCAATAATATTTCATTAATTATACTAAAACCAAAAACTGAAAAATGTAATATATTGTAACATTTGTTATATCAATTACCAATGATAAATTATAATGATGTATAAATAATTAGTTTTAAGCTTTAAACAAGCGAAATCATCATTTCAGTCCCTGTCCCCAGGTATAAATATCCAATATTAAATGTATGCTGTAAACATTTCGATAAATATTATTAACTTTTGCTATTATATATTTATACCTATATATATATAAAGTATTGGTAAATATAATTATCCTTTCTTAGTATAGATTGTATAGTAAAATATTCTAGTAAATATATTTGTCCCTGAGGTTGACCATCATCTCAGTCCCTCTAAACACACATTTAGGTTAACAGATACTAGGTGGCGCTGGCAGAATAATTTCCATTGCAACAGCAACTAAAGTTCAACTAGTCACCATGGATGAAGGTAAGTTGTTTTTCTCTTTGTTTCATATTTAGAAATATTTAGTTTTTGTTCTGAATAGGGATGAGTATTTTTTTATAGCATAATTCATGTCTCCCTATTTAACTTTTTATTTATATAAAACGTTTATTGCAACTATATTTACGTAACATACAAATGTCACATGGCATATTTAATAATTTACATGTGGGCAAAATGATTCAACAAAATGGCTGTGCAGCTTTTAAGACGAAAACATCACCTCAGTCCCAATTATTAGACACTGATTATGGTGTTAACAGACACTTTCTTCCATGAAAGTTTATCCTACGCGTAAAATATACATCCTTGATCTCAAAAGACTACAGCATTCAAATGACAAAACATGTATCATAGTATATAATCGTATTTGGACGTTGGTAAAAAATAAGAAGAATAGAAAATAATAAAATAGTTGGTAGAAAATAAAAATTCTGGAGTGAAATTGTCCAGTTTTCAGATATTGACCCGTATAGATTTTAAACTTTACGTGATTGTATGGAAGTAGAAATCTCAGTGGGCGGTAAATTTAGATGAAATCTTTAGAAAAAGTGGAAATCTACGATATGCAAAAATTTTAAAACTTTACAAAAAAACCTTTTTTGTTTATTATTTTGCTGAATTAACAAATAAATAATCTGTCGCCTAAATTTCACTTGAAATTTCAATTTCTCCTGCCCATTTCTCAGAGTCTGTAATTTAAAATCCTGAAAGATTTATATTTAAAAAAAAATTAATATTTGTTGAAACAATAATCAATCATCTAAATTCCCCTTTGAAATTTCCGTAAAAATTTTTAACCCCTCCCCCCTTACGCACAACAAAGTTCAGTTTGTAAGTAGTATATTTTAAAGGTTTTTTTTTTTTCTTTGTATGAACATATCTTAAGACAGCAGTTAAATGGCTATTTTGAATATGTTAAGGAAATTAATATGTTCCTTTTTGAAAATGATCCTCAAATCGCTTTCTATTTTCTTTTGAAGAAGGAAAAAAAATATTTTTATTTTATTTTTATTTCGCCTGCTATTAAAAAAATAACCTAATGCTTACAAAATTAGAATATGTTTTTCAAATATAACACAGTATTTATCCATTTAAAAATGGGCATCTTCTAAAAACCCTTACCCTTTTTTTTTTACTGAAAAAGTTTTAACATTCAGTTATACATTATTGCCTAAAGCTGTTATATTTGTTGAATACTTAAATTACTTTAACCCCTTAACTGTCATGCCCGAGTGCCTCTCGAGCAAAAAGAATTTGCTATCTTGGATACTAAAAGCTTTTGATACCACATAATTTTAACTGTAATCTTTGGTTTGTTAACCCCTTAATTCTCGTTTCCGTGGTATTCACGGGCTGTGTCTTTTATTCAGGTTGTTTGATTCCCATCAGATTTATAAAATAGTGCAATGTAATTGCTTTATTATAGCATCATTTTACCTGTTATTATAAGGTGAATATTTCTTTTAAAAAAATTGTGCTAATAAGCAATTTGAATTTTTAAACCGTAATTTAATGCGACCGTTAAGGGGTTAAATAACATACCTTTTTCGATTGTACAAAGCCAAATATTGTAGCAAAAAAAGTGGTGCCGGGCAGAGTCAGATAATATAGACGAACACGCGAACGCCGTTCGCAGAAAATTTCCAGTTTGCAGACAGTTTTGATGTTTTTTTTTTTTTTGTTTTGTTTTTTGTTTGTTTGTTTTTTTTTACAAATTTCTTTATTAAAAAAAGAAAAAATTAAGACCCCGGGCGGAGAATCGGTGCGACGCACGTCGCAGCCTCTTGAGAAGGTCTGCAGACTATTTTTCAATTGGAGGAAAAAAAAAAAGTTTGCTAGAAATCATTTGCCATGTACCATGGTACAGTATTTTTTGGACGAAGCGTCATGGCACATACGAGTTTAAAACTTAAAAATGTTGTAAGTGCGGTGCTTATGCCGGAACGGCAGGTACAATGCTTTTCTTTTCTCTCTCCTTCCAGGGCCGGTAGCAGAAACAGTGCAGCACCGAAGCGGGTACTGCAGATTATTTTTGGCTTTACATATTAATTTAACAGATTAAAAATAAATTTTGTGTTAAAAAATAAATGTTAAATGTTGATCTCTTTCCCCCTCACTGACAAGCCCGTGTTAATATGTTCACTAAGCTCCAGGTTTTACTGCAATACAAGCAGTATTTAAAGTAATATAATTCAATTGATTTAATGTATTTTTAATACATTGAACAATGATTAATACTTCTAAGGATTGCATTCATATTCGTTATTAAGATTTTTTTTTTTATAAAATGTTCAAAGAATCATTTTTTTAAGCATTTACAACAAAATTCAGAAAAAACAACATTACAATTTTGCCCTTTTCCAAGACAGTCGGAAAGTTAAATAAAGTTTATTTGGTTGGACATTTTAAGGAATGTTTGTGCGCTTGTTTAGTGTTTTTCCGCGTTTTATTTTACATTCGAATGTGGAATTCGGTTTTAATATCTAGTAAATATTATCCTCTTTTCAATAAAGTCTAATTCAGAAAACTTAAAAGGGGGTGGGGTTGAGTACATGTAACATAATGCGAAGGATTGGAAAGAGGGCGTTTGTCCTTAAGTTCTGCCGGCTGTTTATAAAATTTCTACTTGTGTTGCAGACTGCAGAAAAAAATTCTGCTGCTGGGTTCAAGCGAAAAAAAAAAATTGCTTTGCAGAAATTTAAAAAAGCTAAATTGGAGAGATTTTTTTTGCTGGTAGCGGCGATATGGGACTCGGGAAGGGCGCGTCGTTTTTTTTTTTGCAGAAAAATTTTAAGAAATTATTTGAGTTCGCAGACAGTTTTACATTTTATCTAAGTTTGGTGCCGGGTCCTTATTTTTACTTTATAACGTCGAAAAAAAACAAAAAACAGTTAAAGGGTTAATGATGGTAATTTTTTATTCCTTAGTTTAGTGTCTTTATTTCATTAGAATCTATTTCAACTTTGAAACGTATGCGTGAATGACGTGTCGGTCTGTCTGTCTGTCAGAATCATTTTTTTCGAAAACTTTTGAATGTGGAACTTTCGAAATTACCAGAGTTATAAAGGCTATTGACTCGCATATTTACAGATTATTCACTATTCACAAGTATTTTTAGGAAAAATTTAGGTGGCTAATTATGTTATTTGCTAGGGGAAAAAAATGCATGTTGTGTGAAGATGTTGTTCGATGTATCTCATCCAACGACTGCTGATAATGATTTTCGAAAAAAAATTGTCGGTAATTATCAATGATATTAATTGGAAATCTATCTAGGAAATAGCGCCACGGACCAAGACGGCATTGCAACTTTGCGACCTGCCTTCGAAGCACGCTTGGTGCAATGCTTTTTACAAGGTTGTACTTTGTAGCACGGGATCTCTTCAGTGTGAGTAAAACTCGCACTTGACCGATTGTCGTTTTTACTATCATTTTTAAATTGTATATTATACTATATTCAATGTTATCTATACTAATATTATAAAGAAGTAAAAATTGTTTGTGTGTTTGTTCGAGGTAATCTCTAAAGCTACCGAACCGATTTCAAAAGTATTGGTATCAAAATGATTGTGTTAGTCCCACTTAGAACATAGGCTATATCTTATGTCCGCGCCACTAACCCAAAAGGGGCGCAGGAGCAAAAAACGTTCTAAAAATGCGATTTTTGTATTACTAGAAACACGAAATTTGGAATGGTAGTTACTTATAATTTATAAATGATCTCTATAATAACATTTCTTAAGGGGGCTCAGAGCTTGATCGATACCGAAAAACATGTAAACAGAGATCTCGCTTCGAATCCATATAAAAACAGAAGTATTCAATGTAACTAATTTAAACTTCCTGATATTTTTAAGGTATATTTGTAGTCTTATAAAATTATAAAATGAAGTACTTCAATATAATAAAATAAAAAATATAGAGAAATTTATATAACACAATTTTCAAAAAAAAAAAATTAGGTGTCATATCACCATCTGTTAGAATGTATATCGTTGAATTGACATAAGAACTTAATTTTTGCTTTAAAGTGATCAGGAAACTTTACTCTATAGAATGAATTAAGGATATAACTATCACTCAAAGGAAACCTTATTAAAAAAAAACTCTCAAATTTGAAAATTTAAAAAACCCTAAAAAATACAAGTTTTTTCCCCTTATAAATACTCAAAATATTAAGCTATCTAAAATATCTTAATTCATTCTATAGATAATGATGTTATATGCATGCAAAAAAAAAATTAAGTCATTCCATCAAATATTTTTTTTTGTTTTTCTTAATCTTACGGATAGCCGTCAAAAATCAAGTTTTGAGCAAACGCGACTTAAAGTTGCAATTAAATGGATGCGGCTATGAAAGTGATTGCTACATAAATGCTTATAACTCCGTTAAAAATGCAAATACTTTTATGCTGTTTTTTGCACTGTGTTCAGAAGTAATTGAATAGTCAAAATAGATACTTTAAAAAAATCAATTTTTTGAAAAGTTTTCAAGCCCTGAGCCCCCTTAAAACATTCGAAATTTAAAGGGGTGAAAATGCGCAAAAAGCGTTCTAAAAAATTTTCTAAATGGCGATTTCTACACATTTTCAGGAAGTAATGAACCGATTTAAAAAATAATGGTGTCAAAATGATGGTGACAGCCCTTGCTCCAACATAGGCATTATTTTATGTCGGTGCCACTATCCCAAAGGGGGTGCAGGAGCAAAAAACGTTCTAAAAATACGATTTTTGTGTTTCTGAAAGGTCTAGAAATATGAAATTTGGAATGGTAGTTACTTATGTAATTGATCTCTGCCACTACCCCAAAGGCGGTGCAGGAGCAAAAAACGTTCTAAAAACGCGATTTTTCTGCTACTGAAGGGCCCAAAACATGAAATTGGGAATTTGTAGTTATAAGACACAAATGATCTTTAAGAACATTTCTTAAAAGAATCAAAATTTACGAAGGGTTATAATGCGCGAAAAGCGTTCTAAAAACTTCTAAATGACGATTTCTACGCAAACTCAGAAAGTAGCAAACTGATTTCAAAAGTAGTGGTTGGAAATTGATCATGACAGCCTTTGCTTCAACATAGGTTCTATTGCATGTTGGTGTTACCACCACCTGGAATTTGCAGGAGTAAAAAACGTTCTAAATTGCGATTTCTGTGATATTGAAGAGGCTAGAAACTTTAAATATGACATGGTTGTTACTTATAACATATAAATTCCCTCTAAGAACTGTCGAAAATAAATTCTAAATTTAAAAGAGGTGAAGCGAAGGGAAGGGGCGAAAAGCGTACTAAAAAAAGTCCTAAATTGCGATTTCTATGCAATCGCAGGAAATAGTAAACCGATTACAAAAGTAATGGTTGCGAATCAATGATGACAGCTCCAGATTCCGTTATATTTTATGCCAGTGCCACTACCACATCGGGTTGGCACGAGGAACAACAAATGTTTTTAAAAAAGCCTTTAAAAACTTTCTGAATTACCATTTCTATGGAATATTAGGAAATACCAAACCGATTTCAAAATTAATGTTGCCAAATTAATGGTGACAGTTTGTGTTTCAACATAGGCATTTTATGTTACTGCCACTGCCACCAGAGAGGTAGTAGAACGATAGACAAGAAGCTTGGAATTTGAGATGATTGTTATTTTTTAGATGTAAATGCGTACTAATTACGGTTTATTCAAAACTTCAAATGAATACTGAAATGTGCGTATGAAATGAGCATAAAAGCTTCAAAATATTTTCTAAATTATCATTTATTTAGTTTTAGTTCTTTTTATTAATTTAAGTCTCATTTCTGCCTAGTGCAGTGTAATAATGATGTTTAAATAGTGCTGTGTTTTAAATAGTAATTTTTGAATTATTCCTAAAAGTATAATTTTTTTTTAAAATAAAAATTAGACATATAAATATCACTTGGCAAATTTCCACTGTTACGCGAGCAAAGCCACGATGTTTGCTAGTATAATACATTTACGATCATTGCCATTGTTAAAGAATCTTTCATGGATAAGCTGCGTTAGTTTATTTTAAGTTTTTTCTGTTTGTTTATGTCAGGTCGAATGAAGGTACCATTTTGACTTTGATATATCTATGTTGAGTAAAAGGATTTATAAAATGTTAGAACAAGCTTGGGCTTAGATGCCGTATATTCCCAGATGGCCTCCATCTTGGATGTTTTGAGATTTCTTGGCGATTTCATGTTGACGATCTTTATCGATATGTGGAACCCCGTGTGAAGTGTGTGTTCTTGCGTGACGTATTCTGGTAACCCCGTTTTTCATTCGAGATTGTGTTGCGAGTACGCAAGAAGGGCGTTTTTGCTTGTGATATCGTGTTGTATGTTTCTGTAAATTATTTTTATGCTAAATTTATTGGATGTATTTGATTGAATATGGATTTTGTAGTCCGTTTAAACGCTCTTGCTGAAGTAATTAAGAAATATGAGGAAATTTTGACGAATAAAGGAGGTTTGTTACGTCAGTGCGTATTCATAAGCCTATTTTGGAAAATGACGGTGATGTTAACAGATTATTTAAGACAGATAAATATTTAACGTTCCTCATTTAAGTTCTTATTCTTATCTTGTAGCTGAAAAAAGAAAATCTAAAGAAATCTGTTTTTATTTTTCTTCTTAAAAATTGATATTTTCCATTGTTTTGTTTAATTATTGATATTGAGGTTGAACGTGTTAACTACAACAATTCGTATCTGTTAAAAAGATTCATATAATTTCACGTAAAAGCAATTTGAAAATGAATACAATTTCATAAACAAAATTCTCGTGTAGGAACTAGTGTTGAATAACATGGGTTATGTTCAAAATGCAGTTAATGTTTACTTATTGAGCTAAAAATTCTCAAAATGTGTCTGAATATGTGAAATATAGTGTTTAAGTACAGGTATAGTTAATTCATCTGTCAATAAATTGGGTATCTAATAATAAATAATTAATTATTCATTAAACTCTAAAAATTATACTTGTAATAATGTAAAAATATTGACACTTTCATTTACAGAATATGGAAAGAAAAAAAAATCAAATTGTCAACGTATCACCATACAATACTTGAAAACAAGTGACGTCAACCTATTGTACCCGTCACCCTTCAAGGGGAGGGATGCAGGATTTTCCTATGAACTTGAAAGGAATGTAGATGTATTTTGCGAAAGAAAAGAAAATCTGCTCATATTTTTTTCATAAGAACTGATATGTTGAATTATAATCGTACAGTGGTCTAAACATAGTAAAATCAATTAGGTTGGTGTAAAAATTACTAAGTGCAAGATAAAACTGGTTATTTACCTAGAAATATTCACATTTAAAATGTAGGAAAATTAAGTAATTGGTTTGAAAACTCAAAATTTTATATGAAAATGATAAAACTTAAAGATAATAACGAATAAAAACGTTGAATGGGTTCAAAGTATTATATAAAGATGTAAACATCATTATTGGATTAATATAATTAATCTTTTTCTTTAAAAATTCGATATTATTCTTTGTTATTTGTTTAATTATCAAAACTCATTAAGGTTGGTTAAGGTCATTAATGGTTGATCAAAAACTAAATTATATGTTTAAATTTTCCTTTCAAGCTGATATCTCTATAGTACAGTTGAAAAATAAAACAACTCTAAAAAAATATGCTTTTTTCGTTAAAAATTTATATTTTCATTGTTTTGTTTAATTAATAATACTCATTACGGTGTTGTTCATTCAAATGTATGTTTAACATTCATCATTTAAGTTGATATTCCAATCTTGTAGTTGAGAAACAATCTGCAGAAATTAGCTTTTTTCATTAAAAATTGATATTTTCCATTGTTTTGCCTAATTAATAATACTCATTAAGGTAAAGGTTGATCAAAATTAAATATATATGATTCACTTTTGTCTTTCAAGTTGATATTCTGATCTTATAGTAGAAAAAATCCTAAGAAATATTCTTTTTTTCCATTAAAAATTGATATTTTTGTTATTTTGCTTAATTAATCATGCTCATTAAGGTGTTAATCATCCAAAAATCAAATATATGTTTAACTTTCTCCATTTAAGTGGATATTTTGATCTTGCAGTTGAATAAAATCTGCAGAAATCAGCTTTTTTTCCCTAAGAAATTCATATTTTCCACTGTTTTGCTTAATTAATAATACTCATTAAGGTAAAGATTCTTCAAAATTCAAATGTACGCGTTTAACTTTTCCCCATTTAAGAGTACATTCTGATCTTGTACTTGAAAAAATTCAGCTTTTTTCATTAAAAATTGATATTTTTCATTGTTTTGTTTAATTAATAATACTCATTAAGGTAAAGATTGTTCAAAATTCAAATATATGTTTGACTTTCTCCATTTAAGTCGATATTCTGATCTTACAGTTAAAAGAAAATCTACAGAAATCGGCTTTTTTCCTTTAAAATTGTTATTTTTCATTGTTTTGCTTAATTAATAATGCTCATTAAGGTAAAGATTCTTCAAAATTCAAATGTACGCGTTTAACTTTCCCCATTTAAGAGTATATTCTGATCTTGTACTTGAAAAAATTCATCTTTTTTCATTAAAAATTGATATTTTTCATTGTTTTGCTTAATTAATAATGCTCATTAAGATGTTAATCATCCAAAATTCAAATATATGTTTAACTTTCTCCATTTAAGTTGATATTCTGATCTTGCAGTTGAAAGAAAATCTACAGAAATCAGCTTTTTTCCTTTAAAATTGTTATTTTCCATTATTTTGCTTAATTAATAATACTCATTAAGGTAAAGGTTGTTCAAAATTCAAATGTAAATTTAATCTTCATCTTATAGTATGATAATCTAGTCGATCTAACGTTCAACTCTCATGTTATAGCAGAAAAATACTCTAAAAACGCCATTTTTCCCGCTAGGGGGCGGTGTCGGAGGGGGTGCGGTGTCGCAGGGGGGCGGAAGGTGGTGTCGGAGGGGGTGCGGAAGGCGGTGCCGGAGGCGGGACGGGATGAGGATGCGGGACGGTCCCGCGGTCCCGCATCCTCCTGAACCAGAACTGTCGTTTTCCTACTACTGCCGTATTATTTCAACTTTAAAAGTCAACATAATTTACCGAGATTCCTTCGGAGAGGTTATTTTCAGAAATTGGCCCTGATTAAAGGCCGTTTTTCGTTAATTTGATGTTACATAATGAATAAATCATTAATTAAAAATAATTTGTGAACGAAAAAAATCTTACGCTACAAAAAACAGAAAATTAAAACAAATCAGTGTTTTTCGCCAACGCGATTCCCGCTAAAAAACGTTAAATTAATACTAAAACTCTGACCAATCAAATTGCTTAGATACAGTTTAGATGGCAAATCGTGGTTGGGAAAAATATATAGAGAGATGCGCCTGTGGCCCAAACAAATCGAAATAACCAAACTACAATATGAAACTCAGAACCATAAAATATCTAACAATGCAAGGTAATGGCCAAAATTACAAAAGTTCAAATATTTGATTCAACATTAAGCATAACAAAAAGTAAGCATGAAAAAATATATATGATTGAAGTGAAAACAAAATAGATAAAAGTACAATAGTGAAAACACAACTATAACAACTATACACAACTAACAGTGTTGCCAGGTCCCTTGTCGCAAAAAGCGAGACAAAGAGTCAGAGCTGGCGCAAAGTCGCAAATGAGTTAGTGGGGTTCAACGTATACCGCAATATATAATAATTAATAATAGACTAAAATTTATTTTTAAATCTTCTATCCTTTACAATATTTTTAATATTTGTGTTTTGCGTTCACGGTAGTGCTGCCATGTCCAGTGTAACAGAAAGCGGGAAAAGGAGACAAAAAAAGCGGGACAGCGGCTTCTAAATCGGGACATAAAAATTTAGTAAATCCTATTAATGGAAACTGTTATAAATGTAAAAAAAATAATGTCCACTACAGATACCATACAAAAACAACTGATGACAAGTATGAACGGAATCTTTCTCCGGAGATTTGAGATTCCGTCTTAAGAGATTTTAGTATACTAAATAAACACAATAATCTTAGACAGAAAATCTGTGAAAATGGAATCTCTAGGAACCGAATCAAATTCCGTTTTGGTAGGTTTTCGATGAAACAGTTATAATTCTGAATTCACAGGTGTTACTGCTTTAAGTTCCACTCCATACAAACTAAAAAATAGTACATGATACTAAAAGAAATTATGCATCATGAAAAATCGGGACATTTGCCGTCCCGCGCAGCGGTTCCGCGGAATGGGTCTTGGAGCGACTGAAAATCGGGACACCTGCAACACAGTTCACAGTTACTTTCAGGATCATCCAATCAAAACATTCTCCGGCAATTACATCAACTGTTGATGACTGTAAAAGAAAAAATCTGTAAAGTTACTGAAATTTTTCTAGGAAACTTGGGATGCCTAGAATTTTTTGTGTAACGACAACAACAAAAATTCATGTAACAAATGCACTTTTGCACTGTAAATCAAAAAAATCTGTAAGGTTACTAAGAGTGTTTTAGGAAACTGGGATGGCTAGAACTTTTTATGTAACTGCAACCCGGGTTAGAGATAAAATTTTAATAAGATTAAAGTCATCTTAATTGATTATTTTTTAAAGCTACAGATTTCTGTAGCTTTTCAAAACGGGTTTTGTAGATTTACATTTTTTTGTACAGTATACAGATACAATTTTAGTAAGCATACAGATTACTGTAACTATACATCTGTAGAATTAGTTTTTTTTTTTTTTTTTTTTCTTTTTTTTAACAGTGTGTAAGAAATAAAGTTACTATTCACTTTCTCCCCACCAATAAACATATCTAGACTTAAAATATTATTTTATACAGACGAAACGTTATTTTGAATTGCATGGAGATATTCGGGGGCCCTCCCGATTGGAGCGGGGCTCTGGGCAGTCGCCCATTTACCCGATGGTTACGCCCGCAAGCGGTCTAGCAAGGGCTTTTAAATCGAGATATAAAAATACAATAGTAATGAAAACAGAACCCGTCTGTAATCCTGTCTTAACCGTAACCAATTCATGGCCCTTACGGACGGTATGCCGTGAAATTATACCTGCTAAAACGGAATATTTCACCGATCTTTTTAAATTTCGTCTTAATGAGTTTAGCACAATAATTAATCTTCTACAGTAAAATCTCTGAAGCTGTCAACTCGTCTTGCCAGGTCGATTGTCTCAAAAAGTGTCATAGGGAAACAAAAAAAGCGGGACAGCGACTTCTCAATCGGGACATAAAAATACAGTAAACCATATCCAAACGGAACTGTTTTTTACGGAATTTTGTTTTAAACCTTAAAATTTAATCCTTCCTACAGTAATAATATCATACAATTATACCTGATGTAACAGGAAATTGATTAAAACGGAATTTTTCGTCGGTCCCTTTTGATTCCGCCTTAGAAAGTTTTACTATATTAAACGCAATAACCTTATACAGTAAAACTTAAGAAAGCGGAATCGCTAACGATTGTCACAAAAAGTGTGACAGGGAGACACAAAAAGCGGGAGAGTTGACTTCTAAATCGGGACATAAAAATACAGTAAACCATATTCAAACGGAACCTGTTTTTAACGGAATTCTACTTTAAACCTTAAAATTTCATTCTTTCTAACAGTAAGAATACCATACAATTATACATGATGTGACAGGAAACTGATTGAAACGGAATTTTTCTTCGGTCCCTTTTTATTCCGGCTTAGGAGACCTGTGTTAGGCCTATAGAAAAGTTAGGCCTTTATTAAACACAATAATCTTACACAGCAAAACTTGATAAAGTAGAATCGCTGACGATACAAATTTTACTTTTAAAACAGAACTCCGTTATAAACAGGTCCAGTTGCAAAGGAAGTACAATAAAAGTACAATAAATAAAACCTGTAAAAACAAAATCGTTTATGAATCACAAAAATTTCTGGTTTAGACAGTGTTACGTACAGGTAGGTAGATTTGTAAGGCATTAGCTTTAAAATGATGTTATTTTTTCCGATATAGATAGGTTCTCCCATCATAGATTTTACTGTAGTCTGTTCTACTCGATGCAGACTAACGAACAGGGGTGCCCAGAGAGGGGTTTGGTGACGCAAAATGCGTCATAAAATTTATTTTGGGGGGGGAATTTAGAGAAAAAGTACATTTTTTTTGGGGGGGGGGGATTTTTAAAATCTTAATACTATTTCCTTTTTTTTTTTTTTTTCACTATTAAAAAAGTTTTTGATTTTTTTAATATCACTTTCAACTTCTTTTCAACATTCAATTTCCAGAAATGGTCATGTTTTTTTTAATTCTTTAAATTCTAGATAAGGGCAATAAGAACCGATTTTGCATCTTAATATCTTTGAAAGTGCGGAAATAAAAAAAATACTTGGTATACAGGTGGGAAAATGTTTAACACATTCTGAAAGGCAATTCGGACCGCAAGACGTGATAAAAGGAATAGCTTTCCAAAAGCGTCTTAAGTAATTTATTATACTGTTTGACAGGGTCGAATCGTACAGTCCGAGTGCAAAAATACATTCTTGATGGGTATGATAAGAAATAACAACAAAATAAGCATTTCAGAGGAAGAGACAACGCTAAAATTACTTGACGATTTTCAGAAAACTAGGATTTAAGTACAGTATATTTTAGTGATGTTAGAAGAGTAGTATTGTATGTCATTAAAACAGTATAAGGTAAACAACCTGTACAGAGAAAAAGACTTCCAGCTAGTGATGGGCGAAAACGAGATATTTTTATAGATTTTATCGATTGTATGGACATCTCGATATTTTTTGATTGTGCAAAATTTTTCTCGATGACTCCAGTTTGCCAATTGCTTTTATACCATACCCGATTCGATTTTATCGAGAATCGTTTGCCGGAAAGCTGAAATGAATCGGGTTAATAAGGACTAGATGGCTACGCCCGCTAGTGCGCCCCTTCTTTAATTAGGGCCTCTAATTTATACGCAATCTTGTAATATGAAATCTCACACTGGGTCCCCGCTGCATACTGCACCGTATAGAAGGCGTGGTGTGCGCACACTGCAAAATCTTGTAAATAAAAAAAATCTCGAACCGAACGAACCTCGAACCGGATCCTTTGGGGGGTCAAAGGGCGGGCACAGGAGCTGCATAATATGAATAAGTGGTCGCAGGGATTTCAAACGATATATCACATGAGGGTTATAGGCAAAATTTAGAAAAGTGTCCCCAGGAGGGCAAAGTGGAGGAAGGGTCATCGGAGGGGTATAACATCAATAAGTGGTCACAAGCCTTTCCAACCAAATGTCACATGAGGGGTCTTGAGCTAAATTTGTAAAAATGCACACCGGGGTGACAAAGTGGGGGGAAAGGGGCGCGGGCGTGCATAACAGGAGTAAGTGGTCACAGTCCTATCAAACAATACGTCACATGAGGGGTCTCAGCTAAATTTCCAGAAGTGCCACCCGTGGGGGAAAAGTGAGGGGAGGGACACCGGAGGTGCATAACATCAGTAAGTGGTCACAGGCCTTTCCAACCAAATGTGACATGAGGGGTCTCGAGCTAAATTTATAAAAATGCCCCTCCCACCGTGAGGGCAAAGTGGGGGGGAGGGGCGCGGGAGGTGCATAACATGAATAAGTGGTCACAGTCCTTTCATACAATATGTCACATGAGGGGTCTCGGTTAATTTAGAAAAGTGCCACCCTGGGTGTCAAAGTGAGGAAAAGAACAAGGTAGGTGCTTAATATGAATAAGTGATTGCAGGACTTTCTAATGATGTATCACATGAGGGGTGTCGGCAAAACTTAGGAAAGTGCTCCCCCCCCCGGGGTCCAAATATCGCAATCCCCCAGGAATTCAGCCCCCTTTTAGAAATTTCATATATTATAATATTTTTCGGAAAACTCCTTAAAAAATTCGAATTAAAATGATGAAAACGCAAAAAAGTTAAAAAACTGGGGCCAAATTGGGAAGGGGAGAAGAAAGTCTCATAATATGAAAGAGTGATCCGAGGGCTTTCCAATGATATATCACATGAAGGGCTTAAAAAAGGTTGAAAATCCTCCCCCTTCCCGGTTTGTTCACTCTTTCGGCCCGGAATTCACGCATGCCCCACTTTTAATTTTTTATATTTAATAAATAATATATACCGGAGGACTCCATCAAAACACACATCTAAAATTATATTCATTGTAGAAATCACTACGGTTTTAAAAATTTGTTGCCCCCCCCCGCCCCCCCCGCACCCTCCTCTTTGAAATTTTTATATTTAATAAATAGTATTTAACAGAGGGTTCCAGGTATGTGACAGCTTGATAGGGCTAAAATAAGAGGAACTTTGAATATTACGGCTTCATTTCACAGCTCATTGTCATGCCTCTTTCTCTATCTCGTCTCCATAAATCTTCTCACATCTCTTCTCTGCCGAGAACGAGAAATTGAATTCTCGTTCTCGGCAACCTATGAGAAGGCACTAATCGAGAACAACGTATCGAGAAGCGAAGAAAATTGATTTCCCATTCTCGGCCAACATACGAAATGTTGAAAAGCGCGAGAGGAATAATCGGGAAGTCAAAAGTCGAGATGCCGGTGAAAAATCATCGAGATGAGATTTGCGGAAATGCCAGAGAAAGAGAGAAATGAAGCTTTCAGAGTCAACTTACCGCATTTCTGGTTTAAGTCATAGTTTCTCGAAGGAGTGCATTTGCTTATCCAATCTCTTTTTGTTATTAACCGATATGAGTTAGGAGGTATAGTGGTTTATTTATTCAGTTCTGTATAGTCCTAATTTCAATAATTACTGTTGAATTTAGTGTCATTTTGCCCCGAATTTTCAATGTTTCTCTAACTTTAGCTCTGTCAAGCTGTCCCATATCTGGGGCCCTCAGATAAATATTATTTATAAAATATAAAAATTTCAGAAGAGGAAGGTGAGTGAATTCTGGAAGGTGCGAGAATGGACCGACGGGGTATTAATTTTCAAACATTTACCGAACCCCTCCTGTGACATATCATCGGAAAGCCCTTTGACCACTCTTTCATATTATGAAACTTTCTCCTCTTGGAGTAAATTTCGGGAGGGGAAGCAGTAAGGGGATGATTTTTTTAAATCGTTGCGATTTCTACAAGAAATATAATTTTAAGTGTGTTTTTTTTATGGAGCCCTCCGGTAAATATTATTTATTAAATATAAAACTTTAAAAGTGAGGGTTGCGTGATTTCCGGGTGTATTCTGGTAAGAAAGAGTGAACCCATGGGTGAGGGGTAAATTTCAAACTTTTTGGACCCATCATGTGATATGTCATTGGAAAGTTTTCGGACCACTCTTTCATCTTATGAATCTTTCTTCCCTCCTCCCCAATTTGGCTTCCCGGGTGAGGCGCTTTTCGAACTTTTTTGAAATCGTAGCGTTTTTATCATTTTAGATCGGATTTTGTTACGGAACCCTCAGATGAATAATTTATAATACATTAAAATTTCAAAGAGAGGGGGGAGGGCGTATTCCGGAGCGCGCAATAGTTGGAATCCTGGGGGTACTTTTCTATCTTTTGCCGTCACCCCTCATATGATATATCATTGGAAAGCTCTGTGACTTCATGTACATACCTCCCGCGCCCTTCTCCACTTTGACCCCGTGGGGGGTTACTTTTCTAAATCTAGCCGAAACCCCTCATGTGATATATCGTTGGAAAGCCTTATGACCACTTATTCATATTATGCATTTATTGCTCCTCCCCTACTTCCCCCCCAGGGGGGTCGTTTAATGCATTCCAGTAGATGGTCTTCTAATAAAGGGGAAAATCATAGAACTAATCTCAAATGACGTAAAAACATCAATAAAAAATATTGATACTATTTACCATCCTTTCAGTTCATGTTTTTGCCACTAGGGGTGCTTTTTATTCTAATTTCTTTGGCCAATTTGCTGCTAATTGTCGAAAAATTCTAATTATTGATATTAAACTCTTCTTACCGTTTCATACCTACTCGCGACTTTTCAACTTTTTGCAACCAAACAACGCCGTTACATGACTTTTCCACTATTATGGCTCCATTATAGCCTCCCTTCGGTTTGTTGTTTTTTAAATCCATCTTTTTTCAGTTACCATGTATTTACTAAATACTGCTTTATAAACATATAAAAACAATGATTTTAATAAACGATTGTAGAAGATCTGGATTGCAGGTTCTCGGAAGTAATCGATTGTGTTTTTTACCGATTACGATTTGTTTTATTGATCCACGAATTATTTTAGGGGGAAGGGATAAATTTATAGAAAAATTAGAATTTTTTGGGAGGGAAAGGAGGATTAATTACTAGGTAATAAGACTGAAAAATTATAGTGTGAAAGAAAAACATACCTATACAGAATACAGGGGCTTACAATAGATTAGGACTATGTTTTAATGGTATAATGTCTGCCATTTTATAAGAATCCGTACTTTTATAAGAGTATATTGTATGTTATTAAAGCAGTATAAAGCAACACTGGTACTGATATAAACGCTTCAATCCACAGTTTATTTTAGGGTTGGGGGTGATTTAGAGAATTTTTTGGGAGGGTGAGATTAAACTGTATGACTAGATAGTATTAAAAAATGATTGGGAAATCTTAATCGTTAATGTTTAATCTTAAACAAGGGCGTATGCACATGCAAATATATTTGATATGCGTTTGATATAAACGACTCGTCTTTAATATTTTAGTTTTCTTAAAACAACATTCAATTTTTGTATTTAAGATTTATTTTGTAATAATTTAAAAGATTTTTATTTTAAATACTTGTAAGTAAATCTTTATTTTCATAAAAAAAGTAGCTTTATTTATTAAAACGTATGTAGTGAACACGGGCTTGTCAGTCAGGACTTATAAATGTGAAAACAATCAGATTGCTAATAAGAAAAAATGTATCTTTTATTATTTATTACACTGTTAAAACTTTTATTTCATGTTTGTATGACAGTACGTAAGAATACTATTATTAAATAATTTAATAATAAGAATATATTTTGCAATTGATTTTCTGTTTAGGGGGGGACTCAGTGTTAATGTATGAAGATTTTTTGGGGGGGAATTTGCGTCACTGGGTTTGGGGGGGATGGTCACCACTGCTAACGAATAGGATGGTACAGTGCCTCCTATTGCTAGATGTCCCAATTTATGACAGATGTCCCTATTTTCAGAAGCTTCCAAGACCGGTTCTGCGGAACCACTGGGTGGGACGACAAAAATTCCGATTTTGCAGTATGCAGTCATTCTTCTAAATTTCTTTTAGTACCATGGCATTCATTAGTCTGTATACTATAAAATCTCTGAAGACAGAACCTGTGTATAACAGAATATTTGTCTAGTCTCTTCCAAAAGAATACTCTACAAATCTGCCTACTTAAACAGAAACCTGTCTAAAACGGATTTTTTGCGGTTCTTAGCAATTCTGTTTTTACAAGTTTTACTGTACTTGGCTCTGTGCTGACTGTAATTTTATGTAACAATTTCGAAGCCGCTACCTCGCTTTGTTTTGCCCCCCCTGTCCCACTTTTTTGTGACGCTGGACCTGGAAACACTACTACTAACCATACTCTAATCTTTAACACAGGATTCCGTTACAGATAGGTTCGATTTTCTCAGAGCTTCCTGCAATTTTATGTCCCGATTTAGAAGACACTGTCCTGTTTTTTTTTTTTTTTTGTTTTTTTTTTTGTTTTTTTGTTCATTCCTATCCTGGTTTTTGTGAGGCTGCACCTGGCAACAATATTGCTAATCTAACTTTAATCTTTAAGACAGGATTCCGTTATAGACAGGTCTGTTTTAATAGAGTTTAGTGTTATTTTATGTTCCGAGTTAAAAGCCATGTCTTTGCCTGTCCCTTTTTTTGTGACGCTGGAGCAGGCAACGCTACTATTAACTTTACTCTAATTTATCAGGCTAAATTCCGTTATAGACAGGTTCTGTTTTCATAGTGTTTACTGTAATTTTATGATACAATTTAGAAGCCGTTGTCCCACTTTTTTGACGCTGGACCTGATACCACGACTAATAATCTTACTCTAATCTTTTAAACAGAAATCCGTTATAGGCAGGTAATTATTTCATAGGGTTTACTGTAATTTTATGATACAATTTAGAAGCCATTGTCCCACTCTTTTGACGCTGGACCTGACACCACCACTACTAACCTCAGTGTTGAATTCAGACACTTTTCTCCGTGAGGTATTTTTATGGCTCCGGGGGGGGGGGGGGGGGACAGTATGGAGTTCCGGGGGGGAGGGAAATTTCACTTTTTGACCATTGAAAACACAAAATCTCAAATCTTCCGGGGGGGGGGGGCATCCCATTGCTCCGGGGGCCACCCCCTGAATTCAACACTGACTAACCTTACTCTAATCTTTCAGACAGAATTCCGTTATGGAAAGGTAATAATTTCATAGGATTTACTGTAATTTTATGATACAATTTAGAAGCCATTGTCCCACTTTTGGGGACCCTTGATCTGACAGCGCTACTACTAACCTTACTCTAATCTTTCAGACAGAATTCCGTTACAGACAGGTTGTATTTTCATAGGATTTACTGTAATTTTATGATACAATTTAGAAGCCTCTCTCCCGATTTTTGGGACTCTGGACCCGACAACACTACTACTAACCTTAAAACACACACCTAAAAAAATTTAATAAATTAAAAAAAAATCTTTACAAATAAAAATACATACTTAATATTAATAAATTACATTGACTTAATTTTATAAAGGAAATTTGGGAGCTATTTAAATACCCATGTGTTTACTTGTGCATTTCATTTTAGATTACTCAGAAACAATAAAAGCGAGAAGAAAAAAAAAGACACCGCAAAAAAACAAAAAGATCCTGTGGCAAAAAATAAAAAAAAATTAAAAAAAACTCCGTCTGTAAAGTTAAATCCCATTTCTACCGTACAGACATCCGTGCTTCCCGATTGGCCGGCTACTCCATTCATAACATTCCAACGTATACGCTCCTCGAGTGGTAGCGCCATCTAGTGGCAACAACTTCCCACGCTCTTATTCATATCTTAAACAGCTGTATATGACAGGTATATAGTAGCAACAAAGAAAATATTAAATATAATTCCCTATGCCTTTAAATCTTTATAAGTTCGACTACGACGCCATAATACTGTACAGAGCCTTGTGGGAAATAATAAATTAATTATCCAAGAAATAAGAAATAGAGGGGGTGAAGCAAAAAAATCATCTGTGTGACGTACTTCCGGTTCCCAGTTCAGTTCAACCGGTGAACGGACTAGACGTTAGAAACTAAAAAGCTTCTCTCGCCAGCAACCAATCATAGAGTAGTATTGGTAAAGATTCGCCGGGACTTCGCCAACGTAGAATATACAATAGATTCCAGGAGACACATCAATTCTGCATGAATTGTCCCAAATAAGTGGCTGCCCGAATTATCAAAAGTAAATTTAATGATCTTTTTCTGTGTTATTCATGACATTTTGTTTCAGTTAAACGGTTTCCTAAATAACCGGAATATGCTGTGTAAATGTTCTGTAGTAAAATAATTTGGAAAATTTAGTAATTTTTAAACAATTTTGTTTTCGGAAAAAATTAATTTCAATTTCACCAATTAAATTTTCCTTTTCTGTAATGAGTTTTATAAAAATAGGAAAAATTATTCTTCATAAGTGACTTAACTAAATAAACACTAGAGGAACTAAGAATTTTTCGTTTCCGCCCTCCCCCTTTCCCCAACTTTCCATGGAAATCGGTTTTTATCTCGATTTTTTTTTTTTTTTTTTTTTTTTTTTTTTTTTTTTTTTTTTTTTTCATGTCTAATATATATCATAAATGTGGGGGTTCGTGGGGCGGTGGCAATGCACCCTTTTGAAAAAAAAAATCACTGTTCCTTTTTTTTTTCTGAAAAGGGCTGGTAAAAAATTATTTAATCTTTTTTTAAAGTTGCTATAATTAAAATTACTACAATAAATTTATTTATAAATTGCTGTAATAACATTGCTTCTGTATTGTTTATTACGTTGATATATTTTATTTTATTTTTTACCAGAGGGGGGATGGGGTGTCTAACAAAAAATTCTTAACGCGCGGTTCAGACAATGAAAAGTTCCGAGCTGGATTTGGCGCGTTGGCCTAACTTCTCCCCTTGTTCACTCTTATTGGTGGATGGCAAGCTGACCTGCTCAGCAACTAACGTCTAGTCGGTGAAGAGCTATTTTTCATTCAGTGCCTTGGCAGTGTGTGTGGAACAATTGCGGTGTATAACAGTGTGTGTGTGTGCCAATCATTTTTTTCTATTTCCTCATTTTAAAGTGGATATACACATTGGATACATACATTTCTTGACTTTTGAAATTGCATGAAGTGCTGTTAGCCGTAAGTACAGATAATTTTATTTTTTCCCGATAATATGTTCTTCAGAATGAATGATAAGATACCATATTGCTGGTGTTTTTAACAACTTTGGCCGACTGTGTTGTTTTTTATGGAATATTATATTTCAATTTGTTTACGTGATCGGGGACGTGTGTTCTTCTTCCCTGATTAATTTTGTTTATATGCGTATTCACATAAACTCTTTAAAATGGAGTCTGGGTAGAAGTATATAATTTTTGTTTTATATAATATATATATTTTTCCTTTACAAATTAAACTAAATTTTCTTTGATGAGCTTGAAAAAATAAAAATAAAATTTATTATTCAAAAATGACAGTAAGAACTGAACACTAATAGAAAGGGGAAATAAAAAGTCTTCATGAGGGGGTATTCTGACCCCTCCTCCCCCATGAATCCCCCCTTGAAAATCAATTTTTAGTTAGTTTTTTTCTTTTTACGGTCATGCGTTTAAAATCAGTCTTAAGTGAGATGTTGGTTCCGTGAAAACAAAAAATTATGTATATTAAAACACATTACTATTTTACCATTAAAGTTTAATTTGTGTATTTTACAGATAAATTATCCCATTATGTTTATGAAATGGAGAACTAATGTTCATAGAACAGTTAATAGTTTTATTTATATAAACAATCACATATCTATATAAGTTCCCTTTAAAGGGGAATTTTAGTTTTTAAACGCTTATTTTTTCCACTAAGTAAAGTTTAATATGTATGTTTAAAAAATAAAGTATTGAGACCGCTTTTATAAATTTTAATCAAATTGTTTGAGGGTATTTTGCAAATAGAATTGTAGTCAAAAATGTTATTTCATTGTATGATATACAATTGTTTAATTGGTAATCTAACTGGAATTAAAATAAGCAGTAAGTAATCTGTTCTAAATTAGAATAAGAATAGATATCATATTATTATTCATAATGTCTGGTTATGTTAAGATACTCTTTTGGAAAATTCGATATAAATTTTTATTTAAAGTATCACTAAAAACATGACAGTTTGAGCTTTATTTCATTTTAACATGTAATCCATTCAACTGAACTTGTTTGCTTTTGTAATGTTTTAAAATCTTTTAAGTTCACTTAACTTTATATAGTATTTCTTGATTGAATGTTTATTATTAATCTATTGATTGATGACAGCTTAGTATTACTTTCAGAGTGTATTTTAAATGATGATTTAAAGAATTCTATGGAAAAATAACAGCATATAAAGTAAATCTATATCAAAAACATCCAGCTAAAAATAACTTTAAATGATTTCATTAAAATTTACGTTTACTCCTCAATATTAGATATAAACAATTTAATTTCAAAACATTTAAATTAAATATTATTTTAACTGAAACACAGTAACACTTATAAAAATTCAAATTTAATTTGCGAAGCTATTTTTATTTAAAAGTTAAGCATTATTTATTCACTGCGGTTTTTATGATGATGATACTTTGAAATATGTTACGCATTTTTTATTTAACCCTTTTTCGCCTTTTTGAAAATATTTGAAATGTGGAAAAGTTGTTTTATATCAGAAAATAAAGAATTAACTTTTTGCCAATTACTTGGAGAAATAGTAAGGTTTTTATATTTTTCAAATTAATAGTACTCATAATTGCACATTGTTTTATAATTATTTTTATTTAATTTATCGGGATTTAATTTATTTATTTATAAAATGTGGATTTTCAGTGTTGTAAAAGTTCGTTTACACTATAAGGAAAATAAGGGAGTTCTATCCTAAAATTATTTTTGAAAATTTATATTATTATTTTATATGCATGAATTAGTTCTGTTTTAAGTTTTTTTAAATATAAGCGTTGATTTAAATCAAACGCGAGAGTTAAAATTGTATGTTTGCTTAGCTATGCGGAATTTTCTATTTGTGTGTGGGAACTTTTATTTATTCATATTAAATTTTTATTTATATTCGTATACATTTATGTTTATGAAAATTTTATAATAAATTTAATTTAATTTCAACCTGATTGCGAAATATAAATGATTTTTTAAAGTTTGTCAAAGGCATATACTGTATATATATTATGTTTTTAAGGCGACTTATTTTAAGTATAAAAAGGCATTTTTAATAACTCTTTATGTTATTTACATTGAGTTATTAATGATATTATGTTAATTTTATAATTATAACAAAAAATTTTGGAAAAACATATAATGAAATTTTGAAGAAAATATGCATTTCTAACATAGTTCATGTACTTTCAAAACCGCGGTTTTAATTTAATTTAATTTATTATTTTCTATTAAAAACTCATTTTTAAAGATTATTTCGAATTAAAAAATGCAATTTGATGATAAAACAATGCATTTATGTAAAAAATATCCCCTTTTTTAAAAGAAACTTGATGACACGCTACGATAAAAATGGCGTTAAAAAAATATTTTTTGATTAATTTTAGTAACTTTTTGCAGATTCAGTTAGATAAATATTTTTGACAACTTTTTAAAACATTTTCATGAAAAATTGGTCAATTGACGTACGCGAAAAACGTAATTTCCTAGCGCGCTACCACGCGTGGAAAAAGCGCTCTAAAAACCCGCTTTTTGCACTGTAACCAATTCAAGTTACCAAAACCTAAACTAAGTAACCCACTGTCATTTTTCTTTGTTTGTATGGTAGCTAATATTGTATTTTGGTCATCCATATAATTTTATAGCTTCCCAGTTGAAAATTTTTATCGAAATCGCCTCTGAAATATAGCACTTGTTGATGCGAGCGACTACTTTGCGTAGCTGATATGAAGTTTCGTAATGTTTCGTAAAAATAAAGAATTTCCGAATAAAATATATTGAAAATAGTAATATGGATGCTTGTATGGATCTATTACTGTGTTATATTAATGGTTTTTGTTAAAGTATTTCAAGCGGTTACGATTTTGTTAACTAGTTTAGGGTTAATTATGAAATACGCATTTCGTTTTCGCACTACAGTCCACGTAAGCGCCATAGCAAATGCGTGCTGTTTATCGTTGAGTTTGTGCCGAAATTCAATTTTGTGCTTGTTTCGCTTTGTGTAAGTTATATGCAACTTTACTGGAACAGTATGTAAACATTATTTTATACATATAATATATGTTTACCTTGAAATATTTTAATATTAAATTCGTGAAGTCGCTGAACTTTCACTTTTCAGATACTGTTTTATCGTAACATAATCGAAACTAAATTTTTAATACTGCTTATAGATAATGATTATTTCTTTATCATTTTTTAATATTTACTTCTTATAATGTATAATGGTCTTCCGTTATTGAATTAAATTATAACGTAATTAATACTTCGTACTTTAAATAATTAAATTGAAATTATCGTAATGACTATTTTTTTAAACATATTATGTTTAACAATTTGTTAAATTTTTTAACAATAACTTTCTCAGTAAAGAATGTTAAAGGAAAGACTTAGTTTTAAAACATTATTTTTTAATAATACAACAGAATTTATTTTTGAAAAAAAAATAATACAATTAAGCGATTATTTTTATGATTATTTCGTCATCAATTTTTTATAGTTACTTCTTACAATGTATAATGATTTTCTATAAATCCATTGTTGTTATTGAATTAAATTATGTAATTAATAATTTGAATTTTAAATAATTAAATTGAAATTATTTTAATCACCATTTTTAAAAAACACATTATTTAAAATTAAAAAATACTACATTTAAATCAGACATAGAAAATAAAATTACACAAATATTTTGATAAAAATTGATATTTATGTAATTTTAACTTGTATGCCTGATTAATTGTAGTATTTTTTAATTTTAAATTTTATATATCAGACGTTAGAAAAATGTTTAATTATTTTAACACATTATTTAACAATTCAGGGATCTGTTTAGGAAGAAATTGGGTCCTAAAGGACCCTTCACAAAATTTCTTTTCAAAACAGTACCCTTCACAAAATATTTCATCTCAAAACAGGACCCTTCACAAAACTTTTCACATTGAAACAGGACCCTTCACAAAAATTTTTGTCTTAAAAATTGATCTTTCAGAAAACTTTTCTATCTTTACATAACCTTTCACAAATTTAATCATTTTAAAGTAAAACCTGACCTGTCACTTTTACATGTATAAAGAAAAAAATGTGTATTTTACATACAAATATCTTCTTAAAAATGTGCAAACAAGAATCTGAATATAACGATAATTTCAAATTCACAAAGTTATGATAGATTTTTCACAAATGTAAAAAGCTGTTCACAATTTCATAAAAACAGGATCCTGGAGAAAAATCTGGACAGACCCCTGCAATTTATTAACTTTTTTTAACAATAACTTTCTCAAAAAGGAACTTTAAAGGGAATATTAGTTTTAAAATATAATTTTTTTATAATAATTCAACAGAATTTATTTTTGAAGAAAATTAAAATTCAATTAAGCAATTATTTTTTAAAAAAATTTTGCCAAAATTTTTTAGCTAATAATAATTATTTTAAACGTCATATCATCTGATGCTGAATTGAATGAAACTTTAATATTTTAAAGAATAATTTGAATCTTAATATATATATTTATGGTTTCATAAATGATTTCATTTGTTGAAATTGTTTATTATTACAAAAATATAT
Source organism: Maratus speciosus (assembly GCA_963932465.1). Taxonomy (NCBI): domain Eukaryota; kingdom Metazoa; phylum Arthropoda; class Arachnida; order Araneae; family Salticidae; genus Maratus; species Maratus speciosus. The sequence goes on along the minus strand of OZ010799.1, from coordinate 461,076,793 downwards.
AAATAATGTTTTAAATAAACATATTTCATAGCTTTTATTTCATGAATCTCGTTTATTTGTTGTCTTTTACAGCATATATTGTTATACTTTTAATAATTCAGTATTAAATTGTCTTTCCTTTGATTTTTATTTCCTTTAAACAAGCGTAAATTACACCATTATCTTTTATTTTAAAGATATTTAAGAAATATTAAAGAATATCATGTTTAAAAGTTATTTAAAATGAATTTTTAATAAATGATAAAAAAAAAAATATTAAACCTGCTATGTATTCTGGCATATTTAAAATTTATTAACTTAAGAAATATTCAGAGATGCCAATGTTTAAAGAAAGTATTATTATTAATTCTTTTATGTTACTTATGCTTCCCTATATTGCATAATTTTCTTAATAAAAATAAAAAATAGTTCTTTTTTTAAGCATGTCAAAGCTATGTTTTTGCTCTGTATGGCAATTTAAATTATTTCGTATAGTATTATTTTTTCCCCGACCTAAGATAATAAGTAAATTTTATGTCTAAAATTGTTTACCTGTTTATCTAAGTAGTTTTGTTTACCCATTTTGACTTTAAAAAAAAGTAATAATGTAGTTCAACCAAATTAGTATTAAATTATTATTATTATTATTTTAATAAGAAATAAAGAATAGGCATAAAGGTTGATGCAGAGTTTTTTCCTTTGAAGTCCATTTTATGAAAAGTAAAAATTATATTAGTGACATTTATTTTAGATTTGTGAAAAATAACATTTTGTAACGAAAGATGAAATTCCAGTTACTTAAATTAGAAACAAGAATTTATTAATAATACAATAGAACATCTTTTATCCGAAACTCTCGATTAACCCAAATCCAATTTTAAGGCTTTTTTTTTAACTATCACATTTCTTGTGTGCAAAATCCATTTTGTAAGCTTTTTTTTTTTTTTCCTTTAACTATCATATTCCTTGTATGCAAGCGGTCTTTTCCGAACCACGAGTGCATATAAATATTTTTGATCCCTTTTCTTTGGAATTCCTTTGAATTTAACTTGGAATTCCCGTAACTTGATTAGATTGAAATTTAACTTGAGTTCCCGTATTCGTTCCCGTTTTGCGAGGTGGAACTAACAAATTAGCAATTCTGAAGCTTTTGCAAAAGGCTTGGCATGGCTGGAGCAGCAGAAAGACTGTGATACTGATAAATTGATAATATTAAAAAACTTTGTGATAGAGCTTCAAAGCAAAGGCAATCGAAACTGCAACAAACAAAACATTGTTTCAAACCCTTGTGAAATATGTAAAAGGTACTTAATTTCAAAATTAAAATTCAGGTAATTTATTCTTGTTTCTATTTTGCTATTGCTTTACTTTTTATTAGGGATTTGTTACCATAATAAGAAATAGTGCATATATTTCTCCTTAATCTTAAAATTGAAGCATTCTCGATTATCAGAAAATTTCGATTTTCCGAAAGAGGGTCGATCCCAATTACTTCGGATAATCGAGGTTCTTCAAATCTTTTTGCCAAAGTTTTCCTTTTTAATGAACTTGTTTTGTTTCCCAATGACACATTTAAAAATTTAACAAAGTAAAAAATTATTAATGAAGAGTATTATGTATATGTTTTTATAGAATGAAATTTTGTGAAGAGACCTTTTTATTAAAAGTAATTTTGTGAAAGGGCTTGTTTTATTAAGATGAATTTTGTGAAGGGGCTATTTTATTAAATGGATGTTTATGCAGGGGACCTAAACAGGCCCCGAATTTTGCCTAGGACTGATTCTTGATATGTTAAAATCTTTCTTTATTACTTAATGAAATATAAATGAAATACAGTGAAACCTCCCTGTGCGACCGCCTTCCTGAACGACCATTCTTTCATGGAACGAAATTTATTCCCATAGTCCCAATACTAATTTTACCTCTATTCAGAGACCATCCCAGTGGAACTCCTTCGTGAACGGCCCATTTCTTTGAAGAAAATGAAATAAATTCCGTTTTTTCCCGGTCGCTTGAAGAAGGTTTTATTAGAAAAATAGTTCCGGAGTTCCAAAAATAGTTACATTATTCATCAAACTTCTGAACTAAGTTTAGAAGTTTTTTTTATACCGGTAACTTTTAAGTGTTTAAACCACTTTGTGCCTTTTTAGGCAATGAATTGAACTCTCATGACAAATTAAGAATGACGGTCCATAAACTCCCCTGTCGTATTCTGTCGGGAAACTCTCAAAGAAATAGATAAATGAATGAAATCGTCATTATTAGTTCTCGTCCAAAAAAAAAAAAAAAAAAAAAAAAAATGCATTTATTGACTGAATTTCGAAAGGACTTGAAGTAAAAGTTATGAAAGATAAAACCGCAAATTCAAAGCAAACGTCAATATATATATAATCATTTTTTAAACTCTACAGTCAGTAACTTATGTAATTAACTTTTGTTTTGATTATATTTTTTCCTAATGTGAAAAATAAATTTTAGTAACATGAATTGTTACCTTTTTTTAACAATAAAAATCTGGATTGGAACATGACCTCCATTAAGAGACCACCTCTCGAAGCGATCCATTTTTATTGGAACAGAACGTGGTCGCTTTTAGGAGGTTTTACTGTATTATGTGTTTTTATGGAATGAAATTTTGTGAAGAGACCTTTTTATTAAAAGTAATTTTGTGAAAGGACCCGTTTTATTAAGGTGAATTTTGTGAAGGAGCTATTTTATCCAATGGATGTTTGTGAAAGGACTCTAAACAGGTCCCAAATTTTGCCTGGGATCGATTCGTGATAAGTTAAAATTGTCCTTTATTACCTAATGGAATATAAATGAAATATAACTTAATTAGCTGTATGAATTATATTTAGGTTATTTTATTTACAGTGCAACCTCGATTATCCGAGGTAATTGGGACCGTTAGTACCTCAGATATCGGAAATCTCGGTTAATAGAACCTGTGTGTAAAACCTCACCGTGCTTGCGAATTTAACTCTCTCTCTCTCTCTCTCTCTCTCATCTCTAAAGATAAAAAAAAAAAAAAAAAACATAGAACGTTTTTTAAATAATAAAAATAAATATACGTAAAGTTCTGTTTCACAGCTTAACAAATTTAAAAAGGAAATCGACTACTAGTAGTAAATTTTAAAAAACAAATTGAAAAATTTACGAAAATTCACACGGAAACTGGAAACAAAGCATTGTTCGCTGTTGATTTCTCAGGGTCCAATGTTTCTTGGGAGTTGGGTGATTTTGGGGGGCAGAAGAGCCTGTATAGCACGGACAGTGGCACGGACTAAAAAGTGTGGTCATTTTCAAGGCTCATTCAAAACAAAAAAAATCAGACTTTGTTATCGACTCGGTTAACAGAAACCTCGATTAATCAAAGCTCGGTTAATCGAGGTTTTTCCGTATTTGTAAAATAATGTATTTTAAACTGGTTAAATTGAATTAAATAAAATTTGTATGAGATGAATTCAAAATGCAGATAAAGGAATCATTATAAAAAATTATAATTTAAAAACATTGCCAAATCATGTGAATCAGACAATGAAAAATAGTGTAAATACCATCACTATAAATTTTACCTTATTTACTTAAGCCCATAAATTAATGTAAAGAAAATTTGCTTCTTTATAGCGTTTTATTACTAAACATATTCCGTTAATTTTTCCTGTTATTAGTTTAATTTATAATAGGGCGAACTGCGCATTTAAATTTTTTTATTGATAATTCATGCTTCTTTTACTCTTATTATAAGATATGGACATATATGAAACGACAACGAATACTTTTAATACTTCATGATATATGTATATATTTTTTCAAATACAGTGAAACCTCCTTGAACGGCCACCTCTAAACAACGAAAACCTCCGAACACCGGCCACATGTTGATGGAACCAAACACGCTCCATAGCATTAACGTTAGTACAAACCCCTAAGTAAGGAATTCTGAACAACGGCCCCTCAAAAGTCACGAGAATTTTTTTTTTTTTTTACAGCTCCTGGTACAATTTCATATTTATTTGCCAACCGAAATTTGAAGCAGATCAAACAAAATTAACTTGATATGTGAACAAACAGAAAATGAAGACAATAATAATAATAGAGAAATTTTATATAATATTCTTAGAACGGCAGGCATAACTAACATAAAAGGCCAGCTTGTTTGTATCTCTGGTAAAAAATTTGGCAGTTACTGCCACATTTGATTCCATACAGCAAATGGTGGAAGAAAGGAAGAGGAAATAGGTAATAGAATCACCGAAAATTTCCAGTTTTAACACATATACCGAGAAGAACCGTCGTGAAATCCAAAATTTCTCATTAAATCATACTGATGATGAGTTGTATAGCAAATCAGGTCATTATTATTTTTTTTCTTTGGAGAAAGACATTTGCAGCAAAAAAAAATCCCTGCCGGCTTGGGCCTACAGGCGGAGGTAGATTTCGAAGTTAAGTACTAAATTCACCAACAAAATTTAAATCAAGATTAGAGATAAACCCAGTTCCTTCACTAAGAATGAGCTCTAGGGAGCTAAACATTTTGTGAAAATTCTAATATACACGAATACACACACATGTATGTGGAATAGGTTTAAAAATGACTAAAACAAATTCAGAGAACCTCAAAGTGTTAAAATATGTAAATATTTCCATAGTCGGGTTTTTATCATGTTTTAATACGTTACTTCAAACTCACATGACGTTACACATTCACCTGCTAAGGTCCATTATATTTCCAATATGCCGCAATATATATATTTTTTTAATTCCTCAAACTATTTATTTCATTTTGAGTTTTCATGCTAAAATATTGCTCTAGAAAACTTATGGCGTAATATTCAATTTGTTTTCAATTCTTCAAACTATTTAATTTATTTTTTCACGAGACAAACTTGCAATAGAAAAACAATTGTTGTGGTGAGAATTTTATTGTTTTTTTCTTTCTTAATTGTTGGCAACTGCTATAACGAAAAATATTTATTTTTTCTTGTTATTGCTGTGTAAGAGCAGGTTTTATCAGAATCTTGTTAAGACGGTATTCAAAATTTTGAACCCTCCCCATTTCGATTCCCTTGGGCCGATTTTGCCCATTTTCAATCCCCGCCGAGATATTAGCCATCTGAAAGTTGTTGGCGAGTTTTAAGACGATCCGTGCATAATTGCGACTTTTATCGTGCGGACAAAATTTAGTACATACATATATATATATATATATATATATACTTTTTAGGTGGGGGTGGTTTTGGGTTCCTGGGGTCCTATAATGAAAAGTTATGAAGGAATTTTTCAAAAGTCGCACCATGGTAACGACTGCAATAGGTAGTATTTCTTACGAAATCTACCTAAAAAGCTACTGCAAATCACTAATTTTCTTATTATATTCAAACAATGATGATTAATTAAAATGACTGTGGTTATTTCTATTTAAATTTATGTAATTTTGATTTTTTTTTTTTTAAATGAAACCTCTGAAGAGCGGTCATTTTTCACCAGTCCCACGGGTAATCGTTATTCAGAGGTTACACTATATTAATAAACGAAAACACATATAAACGCAGAATTTGCTTATTAAATTATTTTAGGAACATTTTATAACTTTATTTAACAAAATTATGATAGTTTCTTCATATATTGAAGGGCTCCGGTGTAAAGTAATCAAAATACAAGTTTCGAATTACTTTTCCGCATTTTGAAGGAGGTTTCTGTTAGATTTTGTAAGGAAATTCAACAGTTCGCTCAGTATGTTTAAGAACAACAAAAAAATATTATTTATTCAGATAAGGCAGGATTCAAAAAAATATTTTTCCACCCTCAACAATTCGAAATTTTCTGACACATTTTCAGACTCATTTTTAAAAGTAAAAACATATTAAACTTGCTGATGTGATTTTTTTGAAGAGATTTATAAGCAACCTGTGTAATTTATTTTTCGTTCAATTAATTAAAACTCGATTTATAAACAATTATGTTCGCAGTATGACCCTTTTTTGCGTTTCCAGCACTATCGCTTCGGGAAATTCGGTTCAAAATGACCACTTTGACAGCATTTTTTGAAATACATTCTGCTTTTATCAAAAAATCGACCCACACGGTACATTATATTAGTTTCTAAATAAGAGAACGTGCCAACTGGATGCGTTTGAGAGCGAAAACGAACTTATAAAACTAAAGAACAGGAATTCTGCTTTTTCAGAATTTAGTGTTGCCCCGGCATTTCCATTACTTCATTTTCTTCTGGTGGACTGGTGGCTTCTATTATTATGAAACAGCCATTATAAACGAAGCGTTAAAAAAAATTATGGCCATTTTTTTTTTCCATTCTGACCAGAAAATCAGAGTTCTAACTTTTTACGGCAGCTCTTTTATCTTCACCTAACGCTTCATTTAAAACGGCTGTTTCATAATAATAGAAGCCACCAGTCCATCAGAAGAAAATAACTCGGTTAAGCGTGACTCGGATAATCGGGACTGTACTGCAAAACATATTTCAGTTTTAAGACTTAAAGCACACGCTTTTATTTTATGTAAAATGACGTCATTTGCATTAATATAGGAACTTAAAATTAAATATAGTATATCCCTGTTTTATCATAAATCCTTCATTTATATTTTTCTCAAAGTAGCGCGTATTTTAATTAATTTTTTTTTCAATTTAATTTTTTTAATTAATTTTTTTTTCCATTTTATGAGAAAATGGCAACAAAAAGATATAATTGCTATTTTTCAGCAATTTTTTCTTTACTTTCTACAGAAATGGCGTACTTGAGTTGCCAAAATGAAACAAATGTCGCTAAAAACTACAAAAAAATTAATATTTCAAAAACAAATAGAGATGCAGTTTTCAAACAAATTGCATTAAAAAGTACTTTTCTTTCCCAATACGATGGTATAAAAACTGAATATGTGCGATGTTTAGAAATTTTAAAAAATGCTATAGAGCATTTAATTGTACAATGATACATCTACTTTGTTTATTGCTAGCGTCTGTAAGCTAACGTTATTTTTTGGACACAAAATAAGCTGGGAGAAAGAAATAGCATACCGTACCGGGGCTAATTAGTCAGAAAATAAGCAGTTTGAATTTGAGTAAGGGAGAGTAGGGAGGAACGGGGCACTTTTTACAAAAATAAGAACATCACCTTTGTTATTGACACAAAACAAAAATTTCGATATATAGAATACAAAATGAAACACTTTCCAATGTCCTTGAACAATACAGAAACATAATTTGCAGAAACAATTTCATAAGTAAAGAAATTGTAAATTTCAAAATGTGTACCATACCTCCCTACTAACTAGGGTTGGCAAGTTTTTGACGCATGACGGTTTTTACCGGATTTTACCATGGTTTTTACCGTCATGTCAAAAACCTCTTTGTCAAAAATGTCAAAAACTGTCAAAAACCTATTTTTTAGTAGTAGTTTGATTTTACATTATTTTTTTTTTCATTCTGTCTTTAGTATTAAGTTGTTTCACATAAGTATTCAATATCAAAGAGACTCTAAAGTATATTTATCCATCTAAGAAAAACAAGAAAGAATTGCATTAGAATATACATATACATCTCTGAAGTGTTAAATACAAATTGTTCATTGATTATTTTTATTTCTAAATAGCAATAAATGAAATAAAATATTTTAATAGTTGAGAATTTACGTCTTTTAGGAGAAAGGAATAAGACTTGTTCATCAAAGTTAAATCTTGTAGAGATTAATATTTGCACATCAATTTTAAACTTTAACAATGTGATAACTCAATTTTTAACTATTTTTGTTAAGTAGTTTATTTTAGTCTTATTATTTCCTTAAACTAAAAAAAAAGTAAATATTATTTTTAAGCAGAAATGTAGACCCCTAAAGATCCATTAATTAAAAATTTAACTGCATTAAAAAAAAAAAAAACATTTAAGAATCTCTCTAAATTTAATAATGATTTTAAAGGTAAAAGATTTTTACTCATACAGTCATATGTATGTAATAAAAATATGCAATGTGTTATTTCTTTCAATTCACTTTAAATAATGCCTAAATAATTTTAAGTAAAATGTATACAGGACATAAATAGTTTGTCTTTATGGTAGCTTTAATAAATTTCAATTAAATCATTTTGCGGCGAGCGTCTTTTACAGAATGTTTAATCTTTTATCACTGGTATTTTTAAACAGAAATTTTTTACCTAGATGAATCGAGAAAATGCCTTGATTAAATAAGGCAAAATTTACAATAAAAAATAACTGGTAGGAATAATCACGAGCGTATACATGACGCTCGTCTCCAAGGGGTTAAAAATATTTCATGACTATTCAGGTATAAATTTATATCTAAAAATATAAATGCTGGAATGGTTTTGTCTATAAGGTTCATATATATTGGACCTAAAGTTAACAACAACAATAAACACTATAGTATATGTATATAAATTAATATTTTATTTTGTTTTTTCTTGAATATTGTTTGGTTGTGTTACATTTTAAGTCTAAGAGCTTTCACCTGAAATCAGGACTTACAGGTTTGTATATAAATTTAACAAAGTAATTGTGAATAATAATAATAATAATAATAATAATAATAACAAGAACAACAAGGAAAAAACAAGTTACAACTGTATTGTACGCTACACTTACACTATAAGTTGGAGGAAAATCGAAAATGATAGGTTTTTGACGGAATAAACCGGTAAAAACACGGTTTTTACCACTGTCATGTCAAAAACCCAACCCTGCTACTAACAGGAAGGTATGGGACAGCTATAAAACAATGCATGATAAAGCACAAATTGTCCAGTGTTGGCTATATATACAGTCTAACAAAGATTGTAGATAACAAAAATTGTAGTCTAAGAAAGATATGTCTGTTCTACAATATCAAATTCCATTACCTTCATCACTGGAAGGAAAATTCAGAATTGTCATTCAGAGATGACATTTAAAAGTCATCAGTTTAATTTATTTACATTTTGAAGTAAATAAATATATTTATAATGTTATAGTTAATATACTACCCTCGAAAAACATTTGCATATTAGCAATTTACATCCATCTTATTGAAAAGAAGGAATTAGACGTGTCCCATTCCTCCCTTTGCTGGCATGTCCCATTCTCTACCTCCTTTTATGCTAAACTTCTTGTATAAACAAAAATTCTGTTTTTAAGCATAATTTAAATTAGAGATAATGTACAGTTATAATGTTCCATAAATGGGGAAATTATTACATCTACGCATAAACAAGTCATTAATAAAAAATAAAAAAATAAAAAAACATAAAAAGTATATGAAGCAAATTTACTTTTGATTCTTGAAATAATCTTTTTCTTTATACAATCTAAAGCTTATGCAGATCAGCTTCTTTTTTCAGCTGAAGCTTGGGGTACCATTGCTTCATCTAATGTGTGATTGATGAAAATATTAGAATGATATATAAAGAGAAAAACCTACTGTCCCATTCCACCCCGCTCTCCCCTATAGAGTTCAAAAGCTTCCGTAGGTAAACATTCGTTAAATAACCTTTTGTGAGTTTGATCTGAAAAACCCCAAGGAGCATCCTCACTTGATTATCAATTTTATTTTAGTAAACTAAATTTCCTTTTTCACAAATGTCTTTGTAGCTGCGTTCGTAATTGTAGCGCCTATTAGAGGTCTGCACGGGCCGACATTTCCAGACCCGGGCCCGGCCCGTCTCAGAGAAAAAAAATTCGGCCCGGCCCGGTAAAAAAGTTGAAAGTTCGGCCCGAGCCCGGCCCGGCCCGTAGAAAAAAAATTATTGGCCCGGCCAGGCCCGGTTAAAAAGTTAAAAGTTCGGCCCGAGCCCGGCCCGGCCCGAAAAAAAGTTAAAATCTCGGCCCGAGCCCGGCCCGGCCCGAGTGAATTTCTACAAAACATTGATTTTTATGTCGATTTGGTTAAAAGTTTTTCTCGTACGAGGAGATCAAGCCAAAAATATTTATCTTAACTTTTCTTTTCATGTTTATAATCTTCATTTTTATAGAAGTGTCGCAGGGTGTGATATTTATTTTTTTTAATGAATCTCTATTTCTTGTATGTAAATGTTTCAGTTATTATTAATATTGTTAATCCATATTCCATGTATTGAAGTGTTAAATATCTGAAAAATGCTATACAGTAAAATCTAAGACTGAATTGCATAGAAAAAAAAAAAAAAATGCGTTATAAACAAGTTCCCTTCTTAACAAGTGTAAATGTATTATATATTATTTTCTTATGTAGTATATTAATTTTGTTTGTTATTAATTTTTATAATTTTCTTACGTAGTATTAAGTAGTATATTAATTTTGCATGGATCAACACGTTTTTCAGTTTAAAACAAGATTCCGTCATAGACAGGTTCTTTTTCACACGTTTTACTATATTTTAATTTAACTATATTTTAATAAGTGTAGAAATCTACTACGCTTTAAAAAGAATGAATGTTTAATTGTAGAATAATGGCGATTTAAAAATGTATGCGTTTTTTGACGAAAAATTTGTGCCAAGCCTAATTTTACTGACCTTTGAATGGGCCAGGCCATTCCGAGACAATGATTTTCATACGGGGTGGGTGAAAACTAGGAATGAAAATTTTGGGCCATGGAGATTAGAAATGAAGTAAAAACCAGTAACCGGGTGTGTGCAGAAAAAATAAGTTAGGCCCGGCCCGAGACTTCAGAAAAATGTAGGGCCCGGCCCAGCCCGAGTGCCGTGAATGAAAACAGGCCAGAGCCCGGCCCGTGCAGATCTCTAGCACCTATACCGTTGTCTGGTCAGTCCGTCTGTCTGTATGTCTGTCCGCATATAACATTACAGGAAAGATGAACTAAGAATGGCTTGTCAAAGGTTTCTGCCTCCCCCCCCCCCCTTCCGAACGTCAAAGATTTTTTTTTTTTTTTTCTGTCTTTCCATTACGTTGATGCATTTAAAGTTATTTTACACACGGGGTTTTGAATAATGACGATTTTCTTTCAAAATAAATAAATAAAAAACACTAGTGCATAAGTTGGCATAGTTTAAATTCACAAAAAGAGGGTCAACTTAAAAAAAAATCTAAATGTACTTTGCATAAGAATTTTTTTCTTTCTGTAATTTCTAATGATTTTCTAAAAAGGGACTTTTTTGCAGATGAAAATTTACTTTGCGATTTTTTTCTGTAACTTTGAATCAATTTCTAAAATGCTTAAGTTGGTATAATTTAGTTTTAGGAAAAGTAGATCAACGTTTTTATTTTTTAAAAAATCTAAATGTACTTTGCGTAATTTTTGTTTTTAATTACTAATGGTTTATGGTTTTTAAAAGTTTTTTTCAATGATTTTTTAAAGTATTTTCTGCAGATACAAATTTTACTTCGCATAATATTTTTTTTTTCTTTCTGTAATTTCTAATTATTTTCTAAAAAGGGATTTTTTGCAGATGCAAATTTATTTTGCGATTTTTTCTATAACTTTTAATAAATTTCTAAAATAAATATAAAACTAAATAAAAGATTTTTTTTCAGATGCAAATTTACTTTAAACTTTTCATGAAATTAAACAATGCCAACTTATGCACTAGTTATTACATTTACGCACGCAGCTTCATTTGAAGAAGTTAACATTTATCAAGAATGTCTAAACTTTTTCTTTTATATTTCATACATGAACACTGGCTATTTTCTGACTTAATTCCCCCCCCCCCCCCTTCGCCGTGTCTTGCCTATTTTTTGGAATATTTTTTAAAACAGAGGCGAGCTCATTCCTTGCAAATCACCAATAAGCTTCCAGACATGTCTGACGTTGAGGGTCACGTGCACACCCATGTGTCCGACTTCTGCTGCCCTTTAAATCTTGAATCCTTATAATAAGATTTTCCAAGCCCATGATAATGTAAGTATGTGTGATTCATTCTATATTACCTAATGTACCCTAAACTGCAAAATTCACGTACACTTTCAAATACCTTATTAAAATCTTAAGCAAACCAGATGCGTCATTGCCAGGCGAATAAAGAAAAAGTCCGTATCAGCATTTTCATGGCGTCTCCCGGCTTAGAGATTTGTACAAAAGTCGTCTGCGATTTCGATTCAAGGAATTTATAATTAATTCTTTTGATTTTTTAAAATTATATTTTTGAGGTTGGGATTCTTGTTAATCTTTAATATTAAAAATTTTCAGTAGTTACTAATGGCTCTCATTGTTATTGCAAATGGAGATTAATGTCTGTCGAAAATAGAATGTAAATCTGACTCGCTTAAGTCACTTCATTTCGCTGTATAGTTTCGGAATTTCGATTTAAATTTCTTTTCCGATTTCTAATGGATTAATATATATATGTATTTTAACTTTCCGTTTATGATTCTTTTTAATCCTAGTATTGTAATCGTTTGTATTAAATTCTTCATAACTGCCTGATGGTGAAAGTAGTATTTTTTTTAATTAAAATTGTGAATAATCTTGAAATCTACTTACTTAAATCACTTCACTTCACTGTACATAAAATATTTATCCTCTAGTCATTTATAAAAGAACATTTAAAAATATATTTTATTTACACGGCTTTTAGCAATATTTTTGGAATTAGCGAATTTCCAATGAATTTTCCTTTCCTTTAAATTTTTCTTTTACGCTTTTGTCTTGGGTCCCATTTCGTAAAAAGAAAATTTTATTTTTGTGAAAAATAACTTTGTATAAGGAAAGATGAAATCAATTTACTCTAATTCGAATCAAGTAATTATTAATAAGTCTATTAATAAGTCCTGCTCAAGTTTTCCTTTCTGGTGAACTTGTTTTGATTGCCAATTTTATGGGATGGAATTTTGTGAAAGAAACTATTTTGTTAAGAGAAATTTTTTAAAGGAGCCTGTTTTCTTAAATGGATTTTTATGAAACCTAAATAGATACGAAATTCTGCCTGGATCAATCCCTGATATCTCGAACTTGAGGGTTTTCGAAAATTTATTGTAAATATCGTTTACTTTACTTCATTTCACTGTTTACAAAGGACTTTACCCCGATTTAAAGTTCATTGTTTTCTAACCACTAACATTTAACTGAAAATTTGCTAAATAATTTCACAAACGTTTATCAGTTCTATTAAGGCTGTTCTCAAATCCAACGGAGTTTCTTTCTGAATTCTTTTTTGTTCGGAAACGCATGGAATGGGCAAATGTTCTTATTCAGAAATTATGTCATCAAATGGCGTTTTCCCTTTTTGGTAAAGGCAGGAGATCTTCCAGAAAGTATTGTCAAAGTACGCGTTTTTAACCGAATTTCCGGACGCGGCACCGCTAGAATGGGGGAAAACGTGGCGTCACGTGACAAGAGTCGTTTATTACTTGATGAGTCATTTATGAAAAATGGAAAACGCTATTCGGTTACAATAAGCTTCAATAGTTAGGGCTGTTCATTTTATGCCTTAACGTTTAAAAATGTGTCTGCGAATGTGTCACAAAGTTTCAACTTGTTAAGCTAGGAATTTGGGAACCTCGTTAAGGACGCGGCAACAGCTTCGAACACTATGTAAACTAGCTGACATGGATGTATTTTCTTCTCGGGAACTACTGAGCCGATTTAAAAACTGTTTAAAAAACAGTTTCCGCAAAAGCTAAACTCTAACCTGATTTTTGGGCACTGAATAAAATTTAAAAATATTATAGTTATGCGATTAAAATTTAAAATGCTGTAGTTACTCGATTTTGCAAGCACGAAGAAAAGTACATGCAAAACATGTATTCAACATTGATGCACTTTTTTCTGGAGAACTGCTGAAGCGATTCGAGTACTCTTATCCAATTGTTTTAGCAGAACTAAACTAGAAATAAATCGTTCGGGAAAAAAAAAAAAAACATGCTATTATGCTATATTATTTAGTCATAATCATAGATCAATTGAACATTTTTTACATAAAAAATGATAAAATGTATATCAGAGTTATAATTGTAGACTACTTTTTCATAATTCTATTAAATATAGATTAATGTTCTTTTACTTCGGATGCGGATTTAAATATTTTAGATTCAAGTTGATTTCGTGTTGAACTATGTCAAGTCCGGGTCGAGTTTCGGGTTGGTTTTAAGCAGAATATCCGCGTTCGGACTCGCCCCACCAGTGGCTGAGAGGTTCTGCTCTCGAAGTTGGTAGACGGGAGGTGCTGGGTTCGAACCCAATCGCGCCCGTCGGCCTAACCGTTTCGGAGTTTTCGTGGTTTTCTTCGAAACCGTGGATTCCCATGCGTAAATACGGGTTAGGTTCCCTTAGAAAGAAACCCCACGAAGGGCACCCCCCCCCCCCCAGGGCCTATATCCCACGTGTTGATAATCGGCCGTCATAAACACAAACCAAACCAAACCGCGTTCGGACTCTACTATAGGACGAATTGAGTATGATTTGTCATGGTGCGTAGTTATAATCGATTGCTATTCGATGAAGGTATCAAACTGTCGAGTTTCGAAAATTTGTTCAAAAATCAACTTTCACAGCATTTTCTGAAAGAGCTTTTGCTTTAATCGAAAAAATAATAAACGCTATTCGATTTCTTAATTGCAGATTAAGAGCACTTACCCATTTCGTTTATTTTAGAATTAAAAGGGCTTCATTGGATGCATTAAAAAATAGCGAGTTTGGATCTGAGAACAAGGCTAAATTAAAAGTAGGATAACACAGCACGTGTAATGACGATGTACTAGAAAACACGCATAGATAAAGAAATGAAAAGTAAAATTCGAGGCTCTCCAGTAAAAAGTATACTATTATAACGAAGTGTCACGCAGCATATAAGAGATGTCGCGTTTTAACTGTACCACAATCCGATCGAGATTTTGACCATTTATTCAGGGTTCTGACTTCATCCTATTTTTTATTCGTTTTTTTCTCTTCTTTGAATAGCAACAAGTAGAACGTCTTAAAAAAGAAGAGCCAAGCAGAAAGTTATGTTATAATTTAACGGAGATTGCATTTAGATTATGAAAGTTGAGTCAATTAACAAAGTTTGAACTGGAGAACCTGGAATCAGGCTTTGCCTGTTTACTTTACCAAATGTTTTAAAGGGCCACTGCACTGAAACGCCCAGAACTGGAAATCCCATGTTAGCCTATGGGAAAACTTTCAAGCGCGAGGACTCATTACCTAATATAATTATTAAAATACCCTTTTCACCATCAGAAAGTAGACGTCAGATGCCGATGATGTGCGTTTTTAAAAATTTAGGTAATTAAAAAATTTTTAGGTAAATTTTTAGGTAATTTAAAAATTAAAAAAATAATGCAATTTAACAAATTACAACGACCATTTGGAAAATGATTTTTTCAAAGACTAAAATTTAAGACATAAAAAATAGCACGGAGTGGATCCTACGTTACGTACGCCATGGATTAAACATTAATAGTGTTATTACACGTAAAAATTGCAAGCGACAGAAATCGCCTGCGACTGGTACGTATTATCCACCTGCAACTGACGTATTATCCAAGCATTTCATTGGCTGTTCGGGAAAAGACTTTTAACATCCTCAGATTTCCAAGAAATCTGACGGCCAATTTTAAATGAAATTTATTTCTTAAACTTCTAAACATCCCACACTATTACTTTTTGTATCGTCGTATATAGAAAAAAAAGTGTACTTTTAAATGCAATTTGTTTGAAAGCTATATCTCAATTTGTTTCTGAGTTATTAATTTTTTTTTTTTGTAGTTTTTATTACATTTTTGTCATAGTGACAACACTCTGTTGCCCATCTCTGTTGAAAGTAAAGGGAAATACAGATTACTGTATAGACCCATCAGAAAACGAATAAAATAATGATTAAACCAATAAAAACCTTCAGATATGCTTTTGATTTCCTACCCTGACGAGGACAATAACCATTTTTCCAAATGGTTAAAAATTCTAAGTATGTTTAAGAAGATGATAAGATTTAATCAAATGGAAATTTCAAAGTCTATAGGGATTTTTTATGCACTTAAAATTGACGGAGATAATTTTTAAAAACGCACATCAAAGGCATCTGACGTCTACTTTCTGATGGTGAAAACGTCTATTTTAATCAGTATATTAAGTAATGAGTCATCGCGCTTGAAAGTTTTCCCATAGGTTAACATGGGATTTCGCGACCAGGGAGTTTCAGTGCAGCGGAGCCTTAAGGCTGTTCTCAAATCCAAAGGGGCAACTTTATCACAAGTTTCAATTCATTTTTGTTCGGAAACGTATGAAATGGGCAGATGTTGTTATTCAAAAACTATGTGATCGAAAGACGTTTTCCGAAATTTGGTAAACGCAAAGGATCTTTCAGGAAATACTATCAAAGTTGTCAGTTTGAACCGAATTTACGGATGAAAGGAGAAGTACCAGTCAGCGAAGATAAGAAATAAGAAAATAATTAAAAGAGTTCAGAAGGCAGATTTCCACTCAACTCATAGTTAAATGAGCATCGTAAGTTATGTGAGTTTGAGAAATTTGATCAAGTCGAAAATTTTGATTCCGGGTTGTCCACTTCAAAAAACTGCAAGTTAAGAGACTTGTCTAACATAATGTGAACGTGATATAAGACTCTTTAAAATATCGAAAAGTAAAAACAGGTGACCACTTTGGTCGTTTCAAATGATTTAAAGTAGGGCAGAGTGGGGAGGAATGGGACACTTTTTACAAAAAAATGACAACCAACTTTGTTTGATACAAAAGCAAAAATTTCAATTTATAGAATACAATATGAAACACTTTCTAACGACCTTGAGCAATATAGAAACATAATTTGCAGAAACAACGTTATAATTAAAAAAATTGTAAGTTTCAAAATGTGTCCCATATCTCCCCACTGACAAGGAGGTATGGGACAGCTACAAAGCAAAGCATGATAAGGCACGAACAGTCTAGTGTCGGCTAATACAGTCGGATTGTAGGTTGATAATGTCTGTCACAATATCAAATTCGTATCTTCATCACTGGAAGGAAAATTCAGAATTGTCAGTCACAGATGACATTAAAAAATCATCATTTCAATTTATTTACATGTTGAAGTAAATTAATATATTGGCAATGTTATAATTAATATATTACTCTCTAAAAATATTTGCATATTAGCAATTTACATTCATCTTATTAAAAAGTCGGAATTGCACTTGTCCCATTCCTCCCACTGTCCCATTCCACCCCACTCTCCCCTATGCATTATAAAAACTCCATATTTAAATGCAGTAATAGAGACATCTTTCGTCTTTCATTTCATATGTTTCTCAGATCTTAATGGGGAAAATTAGTTTTTTGACAGGTTTTTAAACTTGTCGAGCAGAAAATTAGAATCATTGGTTGCGCGCATGATTACAAAATAATTCCTGTATGTGAAAGAAAATTTTTAGTATCTTAATTAAACCCAAAAGTCTTGTGCTTACACCGAACCTAAAAGAAATGTTTATTTGTGGCATTTTTATGTTTTAAAACAAAACTGTATCTTCCTTATATAAGGACCCCAGAAGCCAAGGGATACAAGCGACAAAATTTAGATTTGGAGTAAATTTAGTTCAAAGTTGAACATCAATAGTAATTGACTGAATTAAAATGGGAAACTGTTGCTTATTTCTAAGGATAGACCGAAAGGGGTTTTTAAGGCCGAAATCGAAACCGAATTTCGGTGATCTTTCTATCTTCGGCCGAAAACGAAAATATCCAATTTTTTTTTAAAGTAATTAAATTGTATGTATTAAAGTAATTAATTACAGCGTTCGAAATCCTTGGTAGTCCGCTGGCCAGGACCACTAAAAATTCAATCGGACCACTAATTTAAAAAAATTAGTGGTCCCCAGGACCAGTAACTTTTTTCCCTCTCTGACAGGCAAACGTAAATTTTCCTGTATCTGAGAAAACCGCAACCAAACACAAACCGCAAAATTTTATTTTATTTAAAAAAATTAATTAAAAATTGCATTAAAACTTACAATCAGATAAAATAAATAATCGGAAATAAAATACATAATTTTATTTATTTTTTAGCAAATTTTAATTTTACATTTTATTATGCTCAAAATTTTGGGTAAGTGAAAGGAAGTTTGGTTTTTATTCCAGGAGGAGGAGGGGAGGGGTATCACTCAAAGGGTTAAAGGTACTTAATAGAATTTTATGCCGGAGATCAGTAAAGTCTGATGTTTACTGGTCCTTGGGACCTGTGGCTTTTTTTAACCAATTCTACTGCTGTAATACATACATAAATATACATAATTATTAATTAGGTATACGTATTTATTAAATATGCATAATTATTAATTAATTATGCGTATTTATTAAATATACATAATTATTAGTTAATTATACGTGTGGCCCAAATGTCTCTGTGCCTTAGACCCAAAACTTTTTATTTTCATATAAAATAAAACGTAATTAATTCATCCACGACGGAGAGAGATTTTCTAATCATACGAATTTCATTTAATTAGAAAATATTTTAGATTTATTTATACACACCTCGATTTATCTTTTAGAATGATTTCTGTAAATGATCATCTGTTCTACTAGAACTTTCTCAAAGAGTATTCGAAACACTTCTGCAGTTTCAAACTTCAAACGTTTTCAAAATGTTCTGTTACTGTTATGTCTGCAGCTTCTAATGAACACGTGAAAAAGTTTAGTTATATGTGCTTTGCTCGCTTTATAATTTGAATTCACGTCTTGAGTCAGTCATGACTCATCATTATAAACAACGAAGTCTGTAGTAATAAAGAGTCTTATTTGTGCCGATAAAGCTCAAATCGATGAGTAATGTTGAAAATTTCCGAAGGAAGAAACGAGATTTTTGGAATACTGATAGTTTCGGTCGAGTTTCGGTTTGGCTCAATTTTCAGCCCCATGTTTGCCGAAAACGAATTTTCCGCGAAACTCGGATATTGAGCCGAAAACGAAACCGAATTTTCGATCGATCTCTACTTATTTCATTGCAGTCATTGAATTCTTAGATTCAATAACTGTGAAAGAAAAATGGAGTATAGTATTTTTTTTTAATTTTAAGAGAGATTAAAGAGGTTAAGTAGTTTAAAGAGCTTATGTAGTTGACCGCTAGAACGCAGCACATAATTAGAAAATCACTTACATCTTTTTACCTCCAAACAATTAGCCTTATTTCCAGATAGCCTGTGCACTTAGATCAGTTTTTTCAATTTTGTCACTCATACCCCCTTGGCTTCTGGGGTCCTCATATAAAAGTTTCAAAATTTTAGCAATACTATACCAACAACAAAGTAATTTTTTTTTTCAATAAAAAATTATGAAAATTTTGGTTCACGTTTTTGAGCCTAACAACTCAAAAACGTCTTTCAACTCGGGAAATTTCGAACCGTTTAGTTTCAGCAAAAGAACCTCACACGTAACAGTTTGTAAGAGTCTGAAATCAAATAATAATGCAAAATGTATGAAACTATTGAAAAAACCGAGGTTAATGAAACATCATAAAGAAAAAAGACTGAAATGGGCTAAAAAATGCATATCATGGGGCAAGAAATGTAAACAAGAAATATTTTGAAATGACCTTTTTTTTTTCTGACGGTCTGGATGGTTATAAACACTATTGGCATGATTTGAGGAAGGAACCGGAACAATGCTTCAGTCGACAAACGGGAGGAGGATCAGTAACAGTTTGGGGAGTCATGATGGATTATGCAATTTAACCCGAATTTCAGGATGTATGAACTCTGCGCAATATCAGACTATGTTATATGATCATTTGATCATCTCTGAAAATTTAAGGAAAAAATATTATTAAGTTTCTTAAGGCACGCAATGTCCCAAAGTTACATTTTGAAAAAAAATTACTTTAAAGTTCTCTGTTCAAAAATATTCCATATTTAACAGCTGCATTTTGTTTTAAAGTGTTCAGAAAGATTATTGAATTTTTTTTAGGTTTAAGGGTTCTAAGTCCCTTTAATGAGCAATTGGCGATGTTAAAGACTAAAGATTCGGAAATTGATCAGTAATATAATAC
The DNA here is from genome assembly GCA_963932465.1 of Maratus speciosus. NCBI lineage: Eukaryota > Metazoa > Arthropoda > Arachnida > Araneae > Salticidae > Maratus > Maratus speciosus. The sequence continues at coordinate 461,056,894 of OZ010799.1, read as the reverse complement.
AGTGAAACCCTCTTACAAAGATTCCTGTCTATAACAAGATATGGTAAAGAAAATTTTAACGGTCCCAACGGCAAAAAAATGCAGTAAAGTTTACCCCTTGTTAACACGAACACCTGCCGAGATTTTCATGGTTCTTTGCGATTACTCTTTCGCTCGCAAATATTACGGCAATTTTTATTCGCCTTTAGTTGCCAGTGTTGCCCTTTTTTTAAAATTCAGAAACTTCAAATTCATCGGGAAAATCCGAAAGAAGAATTTTTATTTTATGTAAACACAAAATGTCTGTCGTTAAAAAAAAAATACTATTTGGAATTTCTGGTATGAATTTGGAGTTTCTGAATTTTTCTAAAAAGGCCAAACTGAAAATCATATGTATGAGGCCTGCAACAGGGTTATAAGTAATTTATTATTTACCCATTTCCTTCTGGGGTGTCCATTTATCACCTGTTTCCTTCTGTGAATTTATATACAGTAGAGCACCGATTATCCGAACAAGTCGGGACCGACCCTAGTTCGGATAAGCGAAAGTTCGGCTAAATGGACAGACAATTCGACGGATGTTCCTGACTATACTGAAATCTTTACACTTTATCCACGCTTTAGACTGACAGCGCTAGTTAATGCTGGGATGTTTAAAAATTGACTTTTGTCTTTTTAATTTTTTTGTTTACTGTTTATTATCATTTTCTGAACTCCAGAGATCATAATTTAAGCAAAAGAACTTTCGATTGTTGCTTTCTTCAAATAAGATATTCTTTTCAATGCTGCCATATCTCAAACTCTTCTTAAATACGTCAGTTGAATTGGAACAGCATTCTTCTGACGTTCGAGCCATTTCATAGCTGTTTCCAAACCTTCAAAGGCTTCGTTATATAATGGACCTTGGTCATTTTCAAAGGATTTTTTTTCGTCTTAAATATCATCCACAATCTCATCATCATTTAATATCTGATATCCAGTCTAATAGAGTGTTTGGATAATTGGTAGTTCATTAATTTTTTTTTTTTTTTTTTTTTTTTGTGTGTGTGTGTGTGTGTGTGTGTGTGTGAGAGAGAGAGAGAGAGAAATAAATTGTTCAGATAATTTAAAGTTAGGTTAAAAAGTATTTTATGAGAGAAATTGGCTGTTCGGATAATTGGAAGTTCGGTTAATTGGAGTTCGGATAATCGGCACTCTACTGTAGTTTATAATACAGTTTTTAACGTTGATAGTAGATTACATTTTTTTTTTTTTTTTTTTTTTTTTTTAATTCAGTACTCTTAAAATTGGAAAAAATGAAAAAAAAAGACCATTTTCAACATTTATTATCTCAAAAAGTATTTGATTTTAAGACCCAGTTTTAATTGTGATGAAAGATATAAGTATGTTCTTTCATTTCATGTATTTAAAAAACGGCAATATGCAGAATTAGCATTTACAGGGGGCTCCAAATTGTCAGACATTTGACGAGCAGAAAATCAGCATAACAGAATACGCGCAGGATTACAAAATAAATTTTGCAACTAGAAGGAAAATTTTGGTGCCTACTTATACTTCAGATTGTAATGATTACCCTGAATCTAAATAAATTTGTATTGAAAGCCTTTTTATATTTTTAATACAAAGTTGTATTGAGCTAATGCAAAATTTTGAAAATTTCAACAATATAATCACCTAAAAAATATATTTCTTTGAACAGTAAGAAGGAAAATTTAGGTTCAGTTTATACAGACTAGCATGAAACAATATGTTTTGAAAATTTCATGAAAAAACATTCAGAAGTTTTTGAGATATCTTGCGCGTTATGCCCAAAAACGTCATTTGGAGAAAAATGACTTCAAAGTCTCGGAATCGCCGTTTCAGGTGTTGAAGAGGTATCATTCTAAAAGCTATAACTTTTGTTCTAATGGGAATTTGAAGGAAACAATTGTATCAAAATGTTCAGAAAAGATAGAAGTTTAACTTCTAAAAAAAAAATTAAATTTCGAAAATTTTGATATTCAGAATGATCAGTTTTACATTTAAGTATTTTAAAAGTTTCTTCGTGTGACATATTATAGAGCGAATCTAAATACAGGTCTTATTCATTAAATTCTATTCGAATGTTTTTTTTTTTTTGTTTTTTTGAAAATCTGAAAGATTAATTCAACAAGAAGAATTATAGAAGTTTTTAAATATAATAAAGGTGTCAAAATATCATTAAAAACAATTTCATACAATTATTCCGGTAAATATTGTAATTTCTACTTTTTACCCGACTGAAAAGAAGGGTTATGTGTTTCACGCGTATCTGTGTATGTGGATTTTTTTATACCCTCGAAACATCTCAACGGCTGGATTTTAATGAATGAAGTCTCTATCAATTCGTCTTAACGGCCCTATGGTTATAGGCTAGGTTTTGTTTTTATAAATTCAAAATGGCGGCCGTAAAATTCGAAATGGCGGTAGAGACGAAAAATTTTTTTTTTGCACCCTATTGAGTGGCATATCATTGGATAGGTCTTTCAAAATGAATACGATGTTTCATTGACTATTTTATAGTCAGAAGATCTGTTAAAATGTTATACAACCTGGAAGTTGTGTATGTATTGTAGATCTCTAGCATTACTGCAACTCTAACCATCATAGACTTCTATAGATCTCATCAAAACAGTGTTTATAGATAGGAACTAACTATTAAACACAACATAAAAGTCATCAATACAAGTAAATAAAAAAAATAGGTAAGTAATATAAACAAGTAATATAAAAAAAATATTTTAAGTCAATTCCTACTTAGGTCAATAAGAGAATTTTTTTCTCCCATTCTTCTTTCCTTTTGAGTGGCGCTTAAAACGCCTTGATTAAGAAGAGGGCTCTCGCGGTCTTAAAATACCTTGATCAAGAAGAGGTATCTCTCGATTATTGAAAATTAATTAATTTAATTTAATTAATGAATTAATATTTGAAAAAAAACTGGATTAACATCCAGTGTCATCCACTACAAGTTTAAAAAATTTTATTTGAGCTTGATTGGATGAATAATAAGTATTTTATTAAAGATTGAAAATTTGAACAAGATATATATAGCGAGAGTGTGAGCTAATAGTAGGAACTGAAAAAAAAAAAAATTTTGCATTGATGAGAAATAATTAATTAGTTCGCTTTTTACGCAGTCGGGTTTTTTTATTTTTTAAATTTAATTGTTTATTAAAATTTGTTATTTCATTTTATTTTTTAAATCTGCATGTATTACTTTTACTTTTAATGTACAATATGAAAATGTTCAATTTTCAAAGAAAGAAAAGAAAAAAGATGAGCACTGACAGGGAATAGGTTAATAATAAATCTGGACTTGTCCCCCCCTCCCCCCTTGTGGGGGTTACGCCTCACATTGGGAAAAACTGCTGTACACGCAAACACGCACAGAAAAAGAAAAGAAAAGAAAGTGAAATTCCAGGCTCATCAGGAAAAAAAAAAAAAAAAAAAAAAAAACGGTTATATTGAAAAAATGTCCCCCCAGACAAGGGAGGTACCGGATTTCCGCCTATACATAACTCAGCTGCATCACGATCTGGTGTAAGACTAGGGGAGAAAACTTCCTTTTAATTGAGTCCCCTAATATAATTATACTCTAAAGCGGAACCTGTTTTTAACGGAAAATTTCCATGTTCCCGAAGAGAAGAACACAATTTCAAACAGAATTCTAACAGACGTTGCACCAGATAAAATGGAAACTTGTCTAAAACGGAAAATTTGTATGATTTTGGAGAGAAGAACACAATTTCAAATAGAATTCTAACAGACGTTGCACCAGATAAAATGGAAACTTGTCCAAAACGGAAAAATTGTATGATTTTGGAGAGAACACAATTTCAAACAGAATTCTAACAGACGTTGCACCAGATAAAATGGAAACTTGTCCAAAACGGAAAAATTGTATGATTTTGGAGAGAAGAACACAATTTCAAACAGAATTCTAACAGACGTTGCACCAGATAAAATAGAAACTTGTCTAAAACGGAAAAATTGTATGATTTTGGAGAGAAGAACATAATTTCAAACAGAATTCTAACAGACGTTGCACCAGATAAAATGGAAACTTGTCTAAAACGGACAAATTGTATGATTTTGGAGAGAAGAACACAATTTCAAACAGAATTCTAACAGACGTTGCACCAGATAAAATGGAAACTTGTCTAAAACGGAAAAATTGTATGATTTTGGAGAGAAGAACGCAACAGAATTCAAACTTACGGTGCACCTGGTAAAATGGAAAGCTCTCTAAAGCGGAAATGTTAATGATCCCGGAGAGACGAACATAACAAAATTCTAACAAAGGGTGCATCTGATAAAATGGAAAGATGTCTACATAGAGCGTGCACCTAATAAAATGGAAACCTATTTAAAACTAAAAATGTTCATGATACCGCGGAGAAGAAGACAAACAGAATTCTAAAAGAGAGTGCATCTAATAAAATAGAAACATGTTTAAAACGGAAATTTTCAAGAGCCCGGATAGAAGAAAAAAATTCTAACAAACAATGCACCTGTAAAATGAAAATCTATCTAAAACGAAATTTTTTTCTGTGTCTCTTACTATTTATTTCATCGGTAAATTTTAATGCATATTTTTTTTCTCTTATTTGAATGGCAACAGCATAGAAAGTCGAACAAAAATCGAGAAGGATATGCTGTAGTTTAAAACAGGCATGTCAAACTCATTCAACACCAAGGACCAAAGGACACAGAGGACCAAATTAATCATTGAATACAAAATCCCGGGTCACATTAAAACGAAGAAAAAAAAAAGCAAATATATTTTATTTCCATCACACAGAATGAAATTCGTACATACAAAGATCCAACACGGAGAAAAAGTTTCCAAACAGGGCGCCATTTCAAAAGTTTCTTGGAGTGTTGTTGGGGGTGGGGAGATTATTATTATTTTTTTTTTTTTAAATGCTAGAACATTTATTTTGATTATTATATATTTTTTTTTTGTGTGTGTGTGCACATCTGAGAAGAAATTGATACAGTTTTATTCTCACAAATATATATATATTTTTAAGTTCTCAAATATGCTTGATTTTGAGAATGTCGAAATCGCAAATAAAATTGATAATTATAATTTTCAGAGCTTAAAGTGTTCTTTTAATGCTAATGTTCCTATTTTAGTCAAATTTGACACGCTATTTTCGCGCTTTTTTTTTCTTTGTCTTGGGGAAACCGTCTCACCCCTTGCAACTACCGAATGGCGCTCTTATTTGCAAAGAACCACGCATATGTATATTCATATAAAAAAGGGTTAATCTAGGTAATTAATAATATTGGTTTAAAGTCTTTATTTTTAAGTTAAATCATTTGTAATCATTTTATATAATCTAATTTTTCATTAAATAAATTAGTATTTTAAAATTAATTAATTAATTTCGTTAAGTCCTATTAACGTTTAATTAATAACTAAGCTGTCGTTACTATGCAACGTATTATTCATATGTCATACATATAAAAGGTGATTCGTAAAGATCGAAACAATAGGCTATTTCCTTAAATATTGCCCCTAGACACATACTTACAATTGCAAAGTTTCACAAAAACTATGCAAAATTTAATGACATAAGTTGCAACTCCATGGAGGTCTATTTGAGAAAATACAAAAACTGAATTTTTATACGGGCTCCGTGAAGTAAAATTTTCTTTTCCTTATCCATTCTGAATTAATCACAAAAAAAAAAAAAAAAAAAAAAAAAAAAAAAAAAAAAATCATTTTGATATCTGCAAAACTTGCAGAGATATTAAAATCCAAAATTCGTGACTTACACCATTTAGCCATGCCTCTGAGTGATGAGTTATAGACTCATTTTGAATGCAAGATAGAGATCATCCACAAATTGTACGTATTTAAAAGTCGATTTAAGACAATGCCTCTCCTTTGGACATCAAATAGCACCGTATAGATTTTACGTTAAACCTGCTTTCAAAATATGCTGCAGGTCTGCACGGTTCGAAATATCCAGGCCCGGTTCCGAGCCGGCCCATAGAAAAAGTTCAGCCCGCCCTGGAAAAAAGTAAAAATTTTAGCCCGTGCCCGGCCAGACTAAACTTGTACAAAACTTAGTTTTTTTTTTTTTTTTAACGTGAATATCGTTAAAAAATTTTTCGTATGGTGGAGTTCTGATCAAAAATACTTATCATAGGCTTTTTCTTTTTCACGTTTATAATCTTCATTTTTAAAGAAGCGCCAAAGGCTGTCATATGTATATTTTTTTAATGAATCTCTATTTGTATGTAAATGTTTCACATAATTTAATATCGAAATCCATATTCCATGTTTTGGAAACTTTAAAAAATGCTAATACAGTAAAAACTTCTAAGACAGAATCGCATATTACGAAATAAAAAAATGCGTTATAGACAAGTTCCCTTCTTAAGAGGTGTAAATGTAGTCTATTCTTTACCCCAGGTATTATTATATTCAGTTTGCATTGATAAAAAAAAATTCCGTTTAAGACAGGATTCCGTCATCGGCAGGCTCTTTTTCACAGGTTTTACTGTGTTTTAATTTTTTTGCCTTTAAATCTACTATCTACTATCTACTAAATCTACTATGAAAGAACATTTTTATACCTTTCATCCCAATAAAAATTGTGTTTTAAAATCATATACATTTTAAGATATTAAAATGTTGAAAACGGTGGGGTTATTTTTTTTTTTTTTTTTTTTTTTCATTTTTTCCAATTTTAAGAATTTTGAGACCTCTTAACACAGGATTCCGTTATACATAGTCTTCATTTTAAGAAACTTGTTACTATATTAATATTTTTCAAATATGTAGAAGCTCTTTAATCCGGTATTCTTCGGTTCGGCACATTCTATAATCCGGCACCAATGAGATGCTTGAGTTCGTATTTTTCCGGGTTGATTCTGGCGGAAACAGACTTCTGACGCATTAAATAAAATTATAGAGTTTTCCAACAAAAGTTACAACTCTGAAGAAATAAATTTGTGTATAATCCGTAACAATTTTTTGAAGAAATCCAAATCATGAACGCAACGTGATATGAGAGACTTTTAAAAAAGTGTAACGCATAATGCTCATGTTGTTTACATGCGCAATATAACTTGCAGTCCTTATTACACAATTTGAATTTAATTTTGTACTCTTATCTTTTTCTTCAAACGCCACAGTTGCTAAAAGAAGAAATGCAGTATAGTATTTTGTCAGATAGTATTTACATCGTTTGCATAGGTTCATAAGTAATGTACATAAACAAGTAAAACAGATATTGACGTTCGATAACCCGGCAAAATCGCTAATTCGGCACGGCCGTGGTCCCGAACATGCCGGATTAAAGAACTTCTACTGTAGCGAGTTTTATTCTCTTCTTTTGTTTTATTTGTGAATAAATAAAATTTTCGCTTTTATCCCGAGCCCGAAGAGAGGTATAAAAATCGAGCCCGAATTCGTTTCGCGGTCGGTCTCATCTCTAGTGAGCAGAGCACCGCTACTTTAAAGAAATTTACTCAAGCATGATACTGTGTTCACCATTCTCGGATGTGTAATGTAGCTTATAAGGAGTGTCGGCTTATAAGAAGGGTGGGGGCACGAAACAAATTTTGTGTAAAAGAGCGTTTAATTTGTATTAAACACGCCACTGATAAAAAGCTGAAACGGTGCATGATAGCATGACCGATACTAAAAAAGGAAATGGTGTTTTTTTTTCCCTTGTAGAATCATTAGGCAGAACAGCATGACGATCGTATTTACTCATTCTCTGCCATAGTAATTGTTAATTAAATTTTTGGCTTCGTTCTAATATTTTATAATAAACAAGCCATACCATTGGTAATACTTCAAAGGGAAATAATTAGCATTACTATTTTAAGAATTATAAAACAGTACAAAAATGTTCTGTCAGCAGCAATTATAAAAAAAATTAAGACATAAAAAATCGCACGGAGTTGATCATAAATTACGTACGCCATGGATTAAATATTAACATTCCTGGACCCATCATGAACAAATTTTAAAAGAAATTTCAGTTTTACAATTTTCGGTACTGTAAATTTTTTAAACTTCTACGGAGCTGGTCATACATTACGTACGCCATGGATTAAATATTAACATTCCTGGACCCATCATGAACAAATTTTAAAAGAAATTTCAGTTTTACAATTTTCGGTACTGTAAATTTTTTAAACTTCTACGGAGCTGGTCATACATTACGTACGCCATGGATTAAATATTAACATTCCTGGACCCATCATGAACAAATTTTAAAAGAAATTTCAGTTTTACAATTTTCGGTACTGTAAATTTTTTAAACTTCTACGGAGCTGGTCATACATTACGTACGCCATGGATTAAACATTAATATTCCTGGACCCATCATGAACAAATTTTAAAAGAAATTTCAGTTTTACAATTTTCGGTACTGTAAATTTTTAAAGTTCTACGGAACTGGTCATACATTACGTATGCCATGGATTAAACATTAATATTCCTGGACCCATTATGACCAAATTTTAAAAGAAATTTCAGTTTTACAATTTTCGGTACTGTAAATTTTTAAACTTCTACAGAGCTGGTCATACATTACGTACGCCATGGATTAAACATTAACATTCCTGGACCCATCATGAACAAATTTTAAAAGAAATTTCAGTTTTACAATTTTCGGTACTGTAAATTTTTAAACTTCTACAGAGCTGGTCATACATTACGTATGCCATGGATTAAACATTAACATTCCTGTATCCATCATGAACAAATTTTAAAAGAAATTTCAGTTTTACAATTTTCGGTACTGTAAATTTTTAAACTTCTACGGAGTTGGTCATACATTATGTACGCCATGAATTAAACATTAATAGTGTACGCAAAAATTGCAAGCGACAAAAATCGCCTGCGTCTCGTCAGATTTCCTGAAACTTAAGTATTATCCACCTGAAACTTACGTATTATCCAAGCATTTCATTGGCTGTTCGGGAAAAGGCTTTTCCATCGTCAGATTTCCAAGAAATCTGACGACCCATTTTAAATGAAATTTCATTCTTAATCTTCTAAACATCCCACAATATTACTTTTTACACCGTTGTATAGAGAAAAAATGTACTTTTAAATGCAATTTGTTTGAAAGTTGTATCTAATTTGTTTCTGAGTTATTAATTTTTTTTGTAGTTTTTATTACTTTTTTGTCATAGTGGCAACATAAGTATCCACCTCTGTTGAAAGTAAAAGGAAATACAGATTACTGTATAGACTAGGGATGCACAACCTGTGGCCCGTGATGGGTTAACCTGTGGCCCGTGATGGGTTAACCTGTGGCCCGCGAAGTTCGTCAATTTATAAGGAAAAATTGTGAATTTTGTCAATTTGCCGCGGAAAAAAACTGCAAATTTCGTCAGTCAGTTAAAAATCGCGAATTTCATTAATCGCCCAGCCGATACCATTTGTATCAATATAGGAAAATCTTGAGTTGCTAATTTCGCCAGTCGCTAGTCGAAAAATATCTCTAATTTAATCGATTAGGCTCGAAAAAATCGCGTGTTTCGTCGATAACACGCAAAAAAGTCGCGAATTTTGTTGATCGAGCACGGGAAAATCGTGAGTTTCTTCAGTTTATCGCGAGAAAAAATCGCGAATTTCGCCTATTTTCAGCGGAAAAATGGTAAATTTCGGCAGTCAGTTAAGAATTGTGAATTTCGTTGACTGGGCGCGAAAAATACGCGAGTTTCGTCGATCGCGGGTGGTAAAATCGCGAATTTCGTCGATCAGGCACGAAAAAATCGTTAGTTTCATCGATCGGGCTCAAAAGAATCGCGTGTTTCGTCGATCGCTCGCGGAAAAGTCGCTTATTTTGTTGATCGACCTCGGGAAAATCACGAATTTCGCCAAATCGCAATTTCAAATTGATCGTCAGTCATTTAAGATATGCGGATTTCGTTTACTGGGCGTGGAAAAAGTTGCAAGTTTCGTCGATCGAGCGCGGAAAAATCTCGAATTTCGTTGGTCAGGAACCGGAAAATCGCGAATTTCGTTCTTGGCTGGGGGGGAAATCGTGAGGTTTGTCAGTTTATCTCGAGAAAAAGTCGCAAATTTCACCAATTTGTCGAGGGAAAAAATTAAATTTCGTCTGTAAGTTAAGAATCGCGAATTTCGTCGATCAAGCACAAAAAAATCGCGAGTTCTGTTGATCCGGCGCTTAAAAATCACAAAATTCATTGATCGGAACAGAAAATTGGGAATTTTGTCGATGAAGCTCGAAAAAATTGCAAACGTTGATCGACTACGGAAAAATCGCGAGTTTCGTGAATTATCGCAAGAAAAGACGCGAATTTTGTCAATTAGCAAGAGAAAAAAATTAAAATTTCGGCAGTCAGTTAAGAATCGCCAATTTTGGTGACTAGGCGTGGAAAAATCGCGAATTTCGTCGATCGGGCACCAAACAATCGGGAATTCTGTTGATTGGGTGCGGAAAAATCGCAAATTTTGTGGATCGACCGCGGAAAAATTGTGAATTTTGTCGTTCAGGCGCGGAAAAATTGCAAATTTCATTGATCGGACAGAGGAAAAATCGCGAATTTTGTTGATGGCGTACCAAGACCTTGCAAATTTCGTCGATCGGCTACGGTAAAATCACAAGTTTTGGCAGTTTATCGCGAGTAAAAGTCGCGAATTTCGACAATAAGCCTCAGGAAAAAATTGAAAATATCGTCAGTCAGTTAAGAATCACGAATTTCGTTGAATGTGCGTGGAAAAATAGCCTAATATCGTTGATAAGGTGTGGAAAAATCGCGAATATTGTCGATCAGGCGCGGAAAAAACTCAAATTTCGTTGATCAGCTTCAGAAAAATTGCGAGATTCGTGAATTTAACTTCATTTATAAAGTTCATATTTTTTTCGGCACTAGCCACTTTCATGCCTATGTTTGTTTTTTAGCACTTTTAATAAAGCAAAATTTACTCTCCCGAATAAAGTTAAGGAACATTTTCACTCCTTGAAAATAATCCTTGCTATTGTTATATATGCAAACATAAACTGTTGAAGACCAATTGAATAGGATATGTTGACTAGGTAGGGGAACCTCAAGGGGTAAAACTGCCATCCCTCTGAAACTATGTTTTTTATAGGCCACAGATCCCCCCCCCCACCTCCCCGTAATAGAATTCTCTCTGTGTTACCTGATGTGGCCCTCGACAACTCAGACATTTTTGTAAGTGGCCCTTCTCTTAAAAAGATTGTGCACCCCTAGTATAGACCAATCAGAAAACGAATAAAATGCGGATTCAATCCATAAAAAGCTTCAGATATGCTTTTGATTTCCTACCCTGACGAGGACAATAACCATTTTTTCCAAATGGTTAATAAATAAATAAATAGGTAATTTTAGATATTGATATAAAACGATAAAAATATAACTTACATACAAATTCTTTCCCATACGCACTGTGAGAAAAAATTCTGTATTTTACAACCAAAGGTGCTGGCATCTCGGTTGCCTACAGTTTTGCTGTAAAATTTACAAGGTCCTGTCTTTATGAGTACTGTAAAATTTCTCCATTCTGGGGAAAGTCACGCTGCTATTGGTTGCGTGGGTGCACATGGCAGGAATAATTCCATTTTTATTTTACTTCTTGCTTGAATTCGCTTTCACGGCATCGGTGCTTGAAAAATTACAAGATAAAGCGCAGGAAAAATCACTTTATTTTACCACAAAAGTTTCTGACGCCCCTGCTGCCAACACACTTGCTGTAAAATTTACTGGCTGCTGTCTTTAACCCCTTAACTGCACCGGATGTATGTATACGTCTTTAGAAAATACATGCATCTATTAAAGGAATGGCGAATTGGAGGTCTGTACGGGCCGAAATTTCCAGGCATGGGCCCGACCTGACTCATAGAAAAAAAAATTCTGCCCGGCCCGATACAAAAATTAAAAGTTCGGCCCAAGACCGGCACGGCTCGGGAAGAAGTTAAAATCTTGGTCCGAGCCCGGCCCGAGTGAATTTCTGCAAAACATAGATTTGTACGTCGGTTTGGCATACCTGCCAACTGCTACGAAAAAAATCGTAGTTGCTACGATTTGGACCTATAAACTACGATGCTACGAAAATCGGTCTTAAACTACGATTTTTTTGCAAAAAACACAAGCGCATTTTTTGTTGCGATTTTTATTCCGCACAGCATATTTTTCAGGCGTGATTTTGCTGCGAAATTTCCAAAATTTCAAAGTTCATTTCCGAAAGTTTTAAAAAATTGGCCATTAGTTCGAAAATTCGGACAGTAAAAAATGCTCATGGAAAAAAAAATCTGGGCTGCAAAACAAACTTCTTAACATAAAACACTCTCTTTATGTATATTATCCATGAGTGAATCGTGTTTCTGTAAATATTTATACAGGAATTAGCTTCCTTAGAAACAAGGTGCCCATTTTAAGAATTTCTGGAAAGGATGGGATGGGGGTCTTTGAGGGGCAAGGTTTGAAATAGTGCGCAAAATCGCACGATTTGCGATAAACTACCGCGAATTTCGACAAATGACCGTGTAAAAAAAAATCAATTTCGTCAATTGGTCGCAGAAGAAAATTAATTACATCAAAGGATTGTGGTAAAAACGCGGTGTTGATTTCAGGGGGTGCCCCGGGGGGGGATGCCCCCCCCCGGAAGATTTGAGATTTTGTGTTTTCAATGGTGAGAATTTTGTCAAAATATCGCGGAAAGAAAACGCGAATTTCGTCAAAAGATCAGTAAGAAAATGCAAATTTCATCGAAAGATCAGTAAGAAAACGCAAATTTTCACCGAAAGATCACAGAAAGAAAACACTAATTTCGTCAAAAGGATCGCGGAAAAAACGCAAAATTCGACAAAGGATTGTGGTAAAAAATGCGAATTTCGTCAAAAGTTCATGGTAAAAAGTGCGGATTTCAACAAAGAATCGTGATAGAAAAATGTGAATCACGATTGCGGAAAAAATGTGAATATCCTGAAATGATCGCAGGAAAAAAATCCGGAATTTCGTCAAAATTTATTGCACTGGGCTAAAAAATTGGAACCAAGCTCCTTTTACAAATGTAAAAAAAAAAAAAAAAAAAAAAAAAACCCGCTGCGAAATGAAAAGAAACTCTAAAAATCGTATAAAAATTTTCGAAGGAAAAAATTTGCTATATTGAATTGAAAGACTGAAACCTTATTCCTTTTACGAATGTCAAAAGATGGCTGAGTAACACGAAAAACCAACCAACCAACCTCCAGATTAATTTAAATTTTGTGTGCTACGATTTCTCATTTTCAAAGGTTGGCAGGTCTGTTTGGTTAAAAAATTTTGTCGTTTGAGGAGCTCTAACCAAAAATATTTATCTTATTATTATTATTTTTTTCATGTTTATATTCTTCATTTTTTTAGAAGTGCCACAGGCTGCGACATTTATTTTCTTAATGTACATCTCTATTTCTTGTATGTAAATGTTTCAGATATCATTAATTTTTACTGTATTTCCCGTTGCAAGATCTGACAACAGGGAAGAAATCAAAGCATTATTTAAATTATCTTTTTAGGATCTAAACCCGCAGTCATAATTTAATAAACATGAAACTATCAATTGATGTAGCGTATTTTATTTATATTTCCTACATTTATTGGTTGCTATGAACATCACTGTTTATAATGATCAGTCATGACTGACCAAGACATGAGTACACATTATAAAGCAAGCAATGCCTATAGGGCTAAACTTTGAAGACATTTTTCACGTGCTCATTAAAAGCTACAGACTTAACAGTCATAGAAAATTTTTAGTTTGAAACCGCAGAAGTGTTTCGAATCCTCTTTGAGAAAGTTCTTGTACAACAGAGAATCCTTTAAAAAAATCATTATAAAAGATAAATTGAGTTATGTATATCTAAAATAAATTTTATTAGATGAAACTCGTATAATCAGAAAATAATTATGTGTCGTAGATGAATGAATGACATTTTATTTTATATGAAAATAAAAAGTTTTGGTCAGAGGCACAGAGAGCCAACTTGGCCCACAAGTATAATTACTCGTGTAATTAATTAATAATTATACAACTTGAACCACAGGTATAATTACACCTATAATTAATTAATAATTATCCAACTTGAACCACACGTATAATTACACGTATAATTAATTAATAATTATACAACTTGAACCACAAGTATAATTACACGTATAATTAATTAATAATTATCCAACTTGGGCCACACGTATAATTAATTAATAATTATCCAATTTGGACCACGCGTATAATTACTCGTGTAATTAATTAATAATTATCAAACTTGCACCATATGTATAATTAATTAATAATTAACCAACTTGGACCACACGTATAATTACTCGTGTAATTAATTAATAATTATGCAACTTGGACCACATATACAATTTGGAACACACGTATAATTAATTAATAATTATCCAACTTGGACCACGCGTATAATTAGGGGGAACTTTGGATATTTGACCCATAGGGATATTTGACCCAAGACCTTTTTCTCAGAATTGGGGAAATTTTGTAAGTTGGAAGTGGCAACACTTTCTTTCTTTCAGTTAGCTGACCATATGTTGAAAATAATAACTGAATCACTCCGTAAGTTTTTTAACTATCAGACAAAATACATTTTCATGCTCCAAAAGTAATTTTTTTGTTCTGTAAACTTCGATGTTTTAATTTTTTTCTTTTTAAAGGTAAGACTTTTTTAATTGGCTATTTGTTTTATACTTGTTTTCAGATACAGTAACATGTATAATACAGTCGGACCTCTATTTAACGAACCTCTATTTTGCGAATTTCTCTATTTTGCGAACTTTTCCTCGGAACCAATAACATTTTGCGAATTTCTTCGTAAAATAACCTCCAAATAGCGAGGTGTATTCTCTATTTAACGAACTTTTTCTTCTGATATAAGTTTTTTCCTCCCTATTTCTCAAAATATTTCCGGACACCTCAAACTTATTCTTTCGTTCACACATTTTATAATGCTCAATAACCTTGAATTAGTTTTACCAGGTGCCTAACTCAACGAGAGCAGTAAAACCCCTGTCATTCTTTGCATTTCATCCAGGAAATGCAAACTTTCAATATCCCCCTTTCACACTCAAAAAGGCTGTTCTGTAGTAAATAAGTTTCAGTAATTAAATTTAAGGACGCATGTAGTAATACATTGTTTAAAATGACTTGTTATAATAAATACGATAATGTCATTAAAATTCATTAATTTTAATGTAAATATTGTCTTAAAACTGAAAATACAGTGTATTTCCGGACAATATATTTTTATAATTCTTGTTGTCCTTACAGATTTCTTTTTGTTGGGTAAAATGAATAATAATAAAAAAAATAAATATGATTTACAAAAAAAAAAAAGAGTGATTTGTTAATTTTTTTTAATAATGTTTAGTGTTTATGAATTAAAAATCTGTTTTGTGTAGTTTAAAGTATTTAAAAAGGTTCATCTCTATTTAACGAATTTTCCACATAACGAACTTTTTTTCGGGATTTAGCGATTTCGTTAAATAGAGGTCCGACTGTAATATTAATCTTTTCATTAGCAAACGGTTGCATTTTAGGTTTATGTAGTAAATGTGCAACTGGGGATACTTGACCCAAGTCACCTAGGGATACTTGACCCAAGATTGGGATTAGTATTATTCAAATGCATTTAGCATGTTTAATTTATGAATTAAAAATATTATAATATTAAATATTATAAACATATAAATATAAGTATTATAAGTAAATAATATAAATATTATAAGTAAATGACTTAATTCTTGTCAAATATTGTGGGAAACGGAATACAAGAAGATTTGTTGGAAAGGGTCTTGAAATCAATTCTGACAGGCTTTCTATTCAGTTTGCAAGAAGAACGGATGGTACGCGATTTAAATGGCTTGAAATGAATGATATAAGTTGATCCTGACTAAATAGGAGGTATTCTTCATCCACTTGAGTTTTTGACACAAATGATAGAATTACTAGTTTTGTGTTTAAATATGATTTTACATTTGGAGTTGAATAAATTGTTATTTTCTTATTCTGGAATTTGTTTAGGCACAGAATGTACTTTCAGACTGCTAATATTTTGAACTTTCTGCAATAAAAATTTAAATTGGGTATATTAATGTTAGGCCTATGTACTAAAAATTAAAAGTATTAATTTTATTTGACAAAAATAAAAAATTATTAACCTTAATATTAATTATGTTCTTATGTAAAAGTGTTTTGTTTGTTATTTTTAATCATACTCCCAAATCTATGACTTGGGTCAAGTATCCCTAATGGGTGGGTCAAGTATTCCTATACATTGGGATACTTGACCCAAACTGAAAGTTTTGAATATTCATATTTTTCTACCTTTTATAATTAACACTTCGGAATAATAATAATAAATATTGTGTAATACTTCATTAAGTATATATAGACTGTATTTACACACCCACAAGTAATGTAAAAAAATAATTAACAATCAAAAACTAACAATTGGGTCAAGTATCCCTAGTTTCCCCTAATTAATAATTATCCAATTTGGACCACACGTATAATTAATTAATAATTATCAAACTTGGACCACGCGTAAAATTAATTAATAATTATCCAACTTGGACCACATGTATAATTAATTAAGAATTATTTATGTTTATGTGTGTATTAATTACTTAATTTTTCGGCCAAAAATAGGAAGATTACCAAAATTCGGTTTCGGTTTTGGTTTCGGTTTTAAAAACCTGTTTCAGTCGATTCTTACTTTTTTGTGTGGTCTGTAAACGAACTCAAATGCATACTACACACTTCATTTTCTATATCAAACGTATCCTACGTATAACAGCATGATATCAAACGTATTCGTAAAAGTTTGATTTTTGAAAAACGGTTCACGATTGTATAGACACTTCTTGATGAAATTCAACTCTGTTTCGTCTCTCTTCTGCACATCCATAAAATATGAATTTGAAGGTACAAAACTATAGCAACAAACAGTCAACAGATAACAGTCTGGTTAATACCTTAGTTAAAAATCCGCCCAGCATCGAAAAACAATGTCGATTGTTGTTTGGAGACTTGTTTCACCTCATCTTTTATTTATTTTCTTCAAATGGCAGCAATTTCTTAGAGAGAGATCCGCTTTAAAGATCGTGGGAAAGAATTTAAAATAACGCTGACTTTTTTTTTTTTTTTTTTTTTTTTTTTCTTTTTTTGCCGGGTCCTGGATTACATCTGTATTCTCAGAAAAATTCGTTTTTATAGACTAAATTATCTGTCATTTTTAAACAAATAATTTCCCTTCTCCTACAAAACATGCTTTTTCCGTTAATTCTTCCCGGAAGTTTGGAAAAGAGGCAAAAATTCGGTTTATTCCTTGCATGCATGCGTATTAGCTGTATTAATACCAAATTTCGAATTTATTTTTTTAATGAAAAACCGAAAATTCAATCCATTAAAAAACAAAAATAATGCCTTCGAATTTAATAAGGTAACAATTATCATTCATTTAAAATAATTTTTCATAATTTATCTTTTAGAATATTTAAAAAAAAAAAAAAAAATCGCATGTAAATGTATTCTAAACGAACACATTTAAAAAATATATAGTAGTTCAATCAAGTTAAAAAAAATCGATTTTATTAAAAAAGACAAACGTTTCTTCTCGAACTTAATTCAAAATTTATTATTCGTATTTTAAATCTATCAATCGAATTATGTCTTATTAAAAATATGTCTACTAAGTAATAATTTTTATCCCCTATTTATTCTATAAGTGTTAAAATACCAACCATTATTTCATAACGACGAAATGTCCCCGTAATTAAGTTTAAATTTCAGGTTAAAATTCGAAATCGGTTTCGAAACTGAAAGTACCTTTATTTAAAAAAATCTGCAACGAAAATCGAAAAAGTAAACAAGTAAAAATTTAATTTGGAAAATCAAAAACCCGACTGCGTAAAAAGCGAGCTAATTAATTAATTCTCATCAATGTGAAACTATTTTTTATATTACTTGCCTATTTTTTATTTACTTGTATGGATGACTTTTAAGTTGCGTTTAACTGTTAGTTCCTATCTATAAACACTGTTTTGATGAGGCTTTTAGATGTCTAGGATGGTTAGAGTTGCAGTAAAGCTAGAGATCCTACCTACACCACCTCCAGGTTGTGTAATATTTAAACGGAGCTTCTGACTGTAAAAGAGTTAATGAAACATCGTCTTCATTTTGAAAGACCTATCCAATGATAGGCCACTCAATAGGGTGCGTAAAATTTTTTCTTCTTCTTTACCGCCATTTTGTATTTATAAAAACAAAACCTAGCCTATAACCATCGGGCGGTTAAGACGAATCGATAGAGACCTCATTCATTTAAATCCATCCACCCGTTGGGATGCTTTGAGGGTATAAAGAAATCCACATACCCAGATACGCGTGAAACACATAACCCTTCTTGGAAGTCGGGTAATAACAAATCCCTCTAGATTTTCATATTAGCATAGTTATTTTAATTTAAGGATAGAATAGATTGCTAAAACAGCAGTAACATGTAGAAAAACAGTCCCACACATGACATGGAAATGGCCCATGTATACAATTTATCATAGTTTATTGTACTATTGTTCTACATGTACGACAATGAAAAACCAATATTGTATAACAGCAGCCGATAAAGTTTTGGGATGTTTTTGAATTTAATATTTGTATTTGTTGTCTCATTAGTCTGTTATAGTAAATTTTAGAAAAAATCATAATTTTCATTATAAGTGGTAAAATATGGGTTAAAATGCGTTCTCAACAACATATATAACTTAGCAATATATAAACCTAGCAATAAATAAAACAAAACCTAGCCTATAACTATCGAACGATTAAGTCAAATCGATAGAGACCTCAGTCATTAAAATCCATCCAGCCGTTGGGATGTTTCGAGGGTATAAAGAAATCCACATACCCAGATACGCGTGAAACACATAACCCTTCTTGGCAGTCGGGTAAAAAGAGTCATATTAAAGATTGAGCTCAGCTATCCTATGCAAAAAAAATCGTTTAAAAATATTCAAATTGAAACGAGAAATTCGAAAATAACCTGCCCATAGGATTAACATTACGGAGCGTATGTTTTCAAGTACGTGAAGAATCCCCTTGAAGCGCGCAGTCCCAGTTTCAAAACCAAATGGATCCACGGAAGAAAGAGAGGCGAATTTTTTTTTTTTTTTTTTTTAACTGTTTTTTTCAAATTACGGAAATTTTCTGTCTTAGAACAAAAATTTCTTGAATTATCGGATATATAACGGTAGCAGTGCTGCCAGGAATATTTTTGTGAATTGAAGAAAGTATTTCGAGAGTGTAGTCAAAAAATTAGGGGCGAAATGTGAAATGACCATTGAATGCTTAAAAAAGAGTATTTTATTTTATTTTTATTTATTTTTTTTTTTACATTTTTATTAAAGCCCGCATATTCTGTATGTATGTACAGTCATGGAAGAAAAAAAAGTAAACACCACCTACTAACTCCTCAACAAATTATCATAGAAGAAAGTTACTGGTACCGAACGATTGGAAATTAAGTCTACTTTTAAATGATGTCTATAAAATTGGCTTAGGGGGCCATCTATATATTAAAACGTACCCAAACTTTATTTTTTTTTTAATGGCAATACCCAATTTTAACAAGATATTTCAAATCTTCAGTTCAAACTATGCCTAGACACCCAATTTCAAGTCATTTGTATGATAAGTTTTTGAATTATAAACATTCAAAATTGAGTGCTTCTAATGTTAAATTACATTTTCATATTTTCATTTATATCTCCTGAAATTATACTCCTAATGTGCTAATTTTTTGTGTAGCAATAATACTAATATACCCAAACAAACGTTGAATTTGCAATTTTTATAATTTTATGATGTGAATTATGAATTATGAAATTAATATTCGAAAAAATTATGAATTGTAACCTACAGTTTTTTTGATGGATTTAGGTTTATGAAGTCCTGCTTTATGGAAATCCAAAATTTCACATTTTTCTTCCAAATAATTTTCAAATGATGCTTAAAAAACGGCAAAATGATGGTTTAAGGGGCCGTCTATCATAGAAGTGACTAAATATTTTGAAATTTCTTCTGCTGCCCTGTAATCTAGCAGGCTTCATTGACTGCTTAAGGTGCCTTGATCAAGAAGGGGGCTCTCTCGGTTAACATTTGAGTACCGAACTTCAATTTGGATACAGTCCTTAAAATATGCTGGTTTTAAAATAATTAATTTCTCGGAAACTTATTGTACGAATTGCATAAAAATTCGTTTTTAGGCTTATTGAAGTGTGTAGACTGTAGAGTTCATTTATTCTATCAGAATTGTATACTGCTCTTAAAAAAAACACAGTTATGGCTCGTTTTAATATGTAGATGGCCCCCTAAGACAATTTTATATACATCATTTAAAAATAGACTTTATTTCCAATCGTACGGTACCAGTAACTTTCTCCTATGATAATTTGTTGAGGAGTTAGCAGGGGGTGTTTACCTTTTTTTTTCCACGACTGTACGTACGTATGTATGTACGTAAAGCGATAACTCTTGATAGAAATATCCGATTTGCTTCAATTTTTTTTCTAGTTTCATTCTGATAAGGGGCTTTCCTGATTAGATTTGGAGGTTCATTGGTTAAGTATAAAGGGGGGAACTGGGGGCTAATCCCCCCTTAATGTAGATAAATGGGTTTTTCTATCCGACTTGCTTCAAATTTGGTATACCAATTTAATTCTGTAAGGCGCTTTCCTGATTAGATTTGGATCTTCATTGGTTAAGTATAAAGGGGGGGAAAGGATGCTAATACCCCCTTAATTTAGATAGATGTGTTTTTCTATCCGACTTGCTTCAAATTTGGTACACCGGCTTATAATGATAAGGCGCTTCCCTGATTGGGTCGTTGGTTAAGTGTCAAGATGGGGGCTAATTCCCCCCCCCCCTCCCTCAATTTCTTTGTCGAGAGGCATTATTCCTTGAAATAAGAGTATAATATACAATTAGTGTGAATAGCCTGTGAGCTCAATGCCATCAGTTTAACTGGGCACTTTCCTTTTTTATTTTTATATTTATTTGTAAATACCTTTATTTCATTGGTTAAGTGTCAAGATGGGGCTAATCCCCCCCCCCCCTCCTTTAATTTCTTTGTCGAGAGGCATTATTCCTTGAAATACGGGTATAATATACAATTAGTGTTAATAACCTGTGAGCTCAATGCCATCAGTTTAACTGGGCACTTTCCTTTTTTATTTTTATATTTATTTGTACCCAATACCAAACTGTTGTGATTTTGAGCCGAGTGCTAAACACAAAGTATCTTTTCATAAATTCCTCAGTAGGTCAACTTGTAATCACGCGATTTTTAAAACGCGTAACCCGATACCTTCGGTAGCTAAACGATCTTGTTGCTTAGATAAACTTTGAAATCCAACACCGGGGCTGTTTGGCCCTTACACGGGGCTACCGTGACGTAAGTTTGTTTTAGGACACGCTTCTTTTATTTAACTTGACTCGGTTTCATGCATGTAAAGATGGGCATTTGGTTGTCGATTACTATCGATGTGCTATCGTCCTTGAAATTATGTATAGTTGTGTGCTGCCGATGATCAATACAAAAATAATTTCATTTTTTTTTTTTTTTTTTTTTTCAAAACTTAAGGGGACAGTTCACCTTCAACCGGTCGAAAATGCTAGAAAACTGATTCAATTTGCAAACCTTTTCACAAACTAAGCTAATTAATGCTATGAAAAGTGATAAAATATCTTTATTTAGATTGACGAACGTTTCATTTCACGCGACATTTTCAAAATCCGATTTTGAAAATCTCGCCGTTTGTGCGACGAAACTTTCGTCAATCTAAATAAAGATATTTTATCACTTTTTATAACATTACTAACTGTTTAACCGGTTCTATGCACGGGAGTTCATGAATTGAATTCTAAAACCAAAATTAAAAATAACTATTCGATTTAGTAAAATATTTTTCTGCTACTGTGCTTTTTTTTTTCAATGAAATTTAATTTATTATGTTACTATGGTAGCAGACGATAAAACGATATCTTTGGAATAAGGAAATAAATAGAATAAAAAGTTTTGTTGATGTTTGTGATAAAATATGTTTTTTTTTTTTTTTTTTTTTTAATTGTAACAATTAAGCACAATTAAATAATCTCTAATTATTTGTATGTGAGGTAAAAGAATTATCGTATCGTAGTACCCGCTAAAGCTTCTTAGTATTGCAGCGTGGCGTACGTAATATGCATATCTCTAATTATTTGCATGTGATGTAAAAGAATTACCGTATCGTAATACCCGCTACAGCTTTTTAGTATTGCAGCATGGCGTACGTAATATGCAATGCGTCTTGCAATAGAAAGGTAATTATTGGGGTAAGAATTTTATTGTGAATTTTTAATTGTTGGCAGCTGCTATAACGAAAAATGTTTAAACTTGATATTAAATTGCTGAAAAATTGGTGTTTTTTTATTAATTAAAAGTTAAATATAAATTATTTCGATTCCGTATTGCTTTAGTTGCCTCGGCCGTGTTTTAATACACATGTACCTAACATTTCACAATTTTGGATTCCAAACTGTGGATTTGTATAATATTACAAACAGACAAATTTTCATATTTATATATTAGATTTAGTTTAATCTGCTTGTATTGTGAGTGTTGTTATAATAAGCAAATTCAATGAATTTTTTGGGATTGTTAAGTATAGCTTTACTTGTTACAATAAACAAAACAGATTGATGAAAAGATATATAAATTAATTAGGAAAACTTAATTAGGTAACGTACTTTTCTTTTGTTTTCGTAATTACGATATCCTCTTTAGTTCTGAAGCTAAAATAATAATACAAATGTTTATTCATTGTTTTTTTCCAAACACAATAACATCGTATATGGCATAAAAAATATCTTCTCTGAAATGGATCCTTTAGGCGTTTAGTAATTTAGGTTCAAAATATGGATATAAAACTACAAACCCCTTGAAAACATCAATTTAATAACCATTAACTTAAATTAACGTAATCACAAATTTAAGAGCTTTAAACAAGTAAATAATCAACATATCCTCAAAATTTTTTATTTAAAAGGATTTAAGTTATTATTACTTTTGACAATTTCTCACTTTCTGGGTCATACTGTCTTTTGGGCATTTTTAGGCATTTTGCAAATTCAGATGAAAATAACATTTATTTTATGTGGGAATCAGCTTAGATGCTGCCATTGATTACTTTACTTTGAACGCAAAAAACATTCAGCTATTAAGAAGTGATGTGAAAATGTGAAAAAAATCGGACATTTTAGTTTTAATAACGAAAAGAACAGAGGTCCCCGTATGGGGAACCAGGGACCGAAGAGGTTAAATCACTGCGCGCTGATATCTCGTGTTCATTTTAATTTATTAACTTTAAATAGACTTTTTTAAGGGTAACACTTTTCTTAACATAATGAACTAAAATCTTTTAATTATCTTTATTTATAATACTTATAATTAATAATAAAAATAAAAAAAAGAAAATCTGTAAAATTTTTCACATATTTTTTAAAATAAAATTTTTATTATTTAAGATATTTCTAAGATTTTAGTTCATTTTATGCAG
The DNA here is from genome assembly GCA_963932465.1 of Maratus speciosus. Taxonomy (NCBI): domain Eukaryota; kingdom Metazoa; phylum Arthropoda; class Arachnida; order Araneae; family Salticidae; genus Maratus; species Maratus speciosus. The sequence continues at coordinate 461,033,281 of OZ010799.1, read as the reverse complement.
AAGTATAATATTAATGCACTCGGAAAATTTCAACCGATTATCTTTACTACTTACGGCGTTTTTATGGAACAAACGCCGCACCCGTCGTAAGCGCCGCATACCTCAAAATTAATTTCAATAAGTTTAAAAATGTCGTAATCGCTGCACCCGTGGGGAACGCTACTTTTGTCGACGGCGTCTCATCGACCAAATTTTAATTAAAGTTTTCTGAACAGTGTAGGTTGCCTCATTTTTAATAACTTAAAGAACCTAAAACTTTATTTAAATTATTTAAATCAGATTTTAAATATTTTTATGTAATTTTTAAATTAAGGAGACGCTAGTTGGTATTAATGCCATTAGAGCGCGTTACGAGGACCCTTCTCCTTAGTCGTTATGCGGTCCACATTTTTTTTAAGTAGTCGATGAAACTGAACACACTTTTTATGAGTCTTTTTACGTCGGATCCACTTTAAACCTTCATTAAATTCTATTCGAAGCCTTCAAAATCTGAGTTGTCAATATCTGAGTGGAAAATTGTAAATTTTCTTTGTCCACCTGTAAGATTCGGTATCATTATCGGAAATGTAACAATTTTCATTATCGACGAATTCTGTAACTTTCGCGTTGTTGAGATGCGGACTGAAGAATAGTCTTAAGAAATTTTTATTCTATTCTAATCTTACGCTCGCAAAAAAAAGAAGAAAAAATCGTGAACGCATATGGTGTAATCGTTGCACTTGAAAAAAAAAAGTCCTTCCGGCCAGTGCCGGGAGGAAGAGGTAGCTTTCATATTCCTTATTTTAAAAAAGCCAACTTATATCATTCAAACACACGAAGCTCAATTTAGTGGAAACCGAATATAGGAGATTCAATCCTAATTTTTATCAATATAATGAATGAGAATTTCGCGAAATTAGCTTTATCCAAGCTGCTTTTCTTTAAAGTAACTTATATTTGGCTGCCAAATTCGGCGATTTCTTAAAGTGCCTGCCATTTTAAGACAACATGGTGGATGAGGCTAACCAGTGAACTTGGTCGAGACCTTAGTAATTGCTGTGCACATGCTCACTCACATCGGAATCGGTTGATATATACGAGTGCTGTCGCATGCAAAAAATCAGATTTTTCAAAATGTCACCCACAATAGAAATTGAAACTGCTATATCTGAGCCATTTTTTAAGGTAAAGACAAACAAAAAATGCTCCTGAATCCTTATATCAAGGTCAAATACTTAAGAAAGAAACCTTTTTCAATTTCTAATTTTTTTGCACCTCACTTTAAAAAAATATATATTTTTTTAATTTAATGGCCGCCATTTCGAAACAAGATGGCTAATGAATCTGGCCAGCGAACTTGGTCGAGGTATTGATGTATACTATCCACATGCCTTCTTACATCGAAATAGGCGAATACGTGTGGTATCGCGTGACAAATACAAGATCGTTTCAAAATGTTAGCCATGCTAGAAATTCAAAGTGCTATAATTCAAACATTTTTTAAGATATAAACAAAAACTGCTCAGGAATCTTTGTATCAAGGCCAAACGCATAAAAAAAAATCTTTTCCATTTTCCAATTTTTTAATACCTCATTTTAAATTTTAAATTTAATTTATTTTTAAATGGCAACCCTTTTGAAACAAGATGGCGAATGAAGCTGGCCAACGAACTCGGTCGAGACATTGGTATGTACTATGTACGCACCGAATTACATCGAAATCGGTTCATAAATACGCCTTTTATCGCGTGACAAAATTCAGGACGTTTCAAAATGCGCTAGAAAATTCCACGCTAGAAATTCAAAATGCTATAACTCAGCCATTTTTTAAGATATAGACGAAACAAAAACTGCTCCGGAATCTTTGTATAAAGGTCAAATACATAAGAAAAAAATATTTTTCCATTTTTAATTTTTTGGTACCACATTTCAAATTTTAATTTTTTTTTTAAATTTTAAATGGCCGCCATTTTGAAACAAAACGGCGGATGAAGCTGGCCAACGAACTCGGTCGAGACATTGGTATGTACTATGTACACACCGAATTACATCGAAATCGGTTCATAATTACGAGAGTTAGAGTGTGACACAGGTCAGATATATATATATATATCAATTTTGAACGGAGGGTGGTTTCGGGGTCTGAGGGTCATGATCGATGAAAATATACCAAAATTTTTTGAAATCGCTTTCCTCCGAACGGCTGCAATAGGTAGCTTTTTGTAATGAAAGTTACCTAAAATTAACTTTCAAATTCGTAAACCACATGGCGTTTCTTCCATAAAATACGGTAGTTTTTGAGAAATCATGCGCGCAGTGATATATAGCAATTACGAAAACAAAAAAATAGTAGGCTACCTAATTGAGTTTTTCTAATTAATTTAAATATTATTCATCAATCTGTTTTGTTTATTGTAACAAGTTATATTCTACTGAACAATCCAAAAAAATTCATTGAATTTGCTTTATTGGTTAGTTTGTGAAAGGGTCTGGAAATTGAATCAGTCTTTTAGCATTTTTGACCGGTTGAAGGGGAACGGTCCCCTTAAAGGGACAAGGAACCTTCAAACTCATTTTTTGAATTGCTTTTTAAATAACATTCAAGGGCGCACTATATGAATTATTCCATATATTTATCACGCAAGAAATTAAAAAAAAAATTTTTTTGATAAAAATAAGGAATTTTCCTGAATATTTAAAGCGTTATGAAGAACTTTTCGTAATGCCCCATGCCCATTCATTATCAATTAAAATCTCCAATATTTTTTATACTAATTCGGTTTACATATTACATATAAAACTGTGCATAGTTTTATGAAACTAAATATAATTGAAAAAATTAAAAAGATTCATAAAATTTAGATTTTCTTTTCTTACCTCATTCAAACCCGTATTATTACCTAATATTCAACTATATAAAATTCGATGCTCAGTTTTATTTATACATGAAAACCAAACTGGCATAAAAAATGTTGGGGATTTTAATTGATATGAGCTGCGTATGGGGCTTTTTGAAAAGTTAACGCAAGTTGTTTAAGCTTCATAAAGCTTAAGGGGTCTCAGGGCTGTTAAAGCTTCAAAAATTTCGAAATATTAATTTTTTTAGATGTTAAATGCCTGTATTTTTTTTAACATTTTGATCTGACTGTTTCCTTGAAATTCTCATTATAACAGAACTTATGGCTTCTAGAATTATACCCGCTCAATAGCTGAAGCGGCTTTTCCGAAACTTAGAAGTCATTTTTCGCCAAATGAGGTTTTTGGGCATAACCCGCATGATATCTCAAAAAGTCTGACTAGTTTTTCATGAACTTTTCAAAACATATATTTCATGTTAGTCTGTATAACCTGAACTTAAAATTGTGTTTTTATTTCTAAAAGAATATATATTTGTTAGGTGATTATACTGTTGAATTTTCAAAATTTTGCATTAGCTCAATACAACTTTGTATGAAAAATACAAAAATGCTTTCAATACAAATTTATTTAGATTCAGGGTAATTACTGCAGTCAGAAGTATAATTAGGCATGAAAAATGTCATTCTAGTTGCAAAATTTATTTTGTAATCCTGCGCGTAAGCTATTATGCCAATTTTCTGCTCAACACATGTCTGAGAGTTTGGAGCGCATTATAAATACTAATTCTATGCATCTTGCAATTTTTTAAATAAATGAAATGAAAGAGCATACTCATATCTTTCAACCCAATAAAACTTTTATTTTAAAATCATATACATTTTAAGATATTAAATGTTCAATATGGTCCTTTTTTTTTTCTTTTTTTCCAATTTTAAGAGTTCTGAGACCCTTTAAAATATTTAAGAAAATTCCCTATTTTTCTCCAAAAAAAAATTTTTTTTTTAATTTTTTGAGTGATAAATATATGCCATAATTCATATATAGTGTGCCTTTAAATAGTTTTTAAAGTGCAATTTAAAAAAAAAAAATAAAAAACGAGTTTGAAGGTTCCTTGTCCCCTTAATACACTGTAAAAAAAAAAAAAAAAAAAAAAAAAAAAAAAAAAAAAAAACGACATTTTTACAGTACAAAGTACTGTTCATCTCGCGCACAAACTCGATCACAGTGAATGTGCTGTATCTTTTTTTTTTCCTGACTATATTATAGAGGTCTGCACGGGTTCGGGCTTGGGCCGTGCCCGGCCCGGCGGAATGGAGGAGAATTTTCCAACGGGCAGGGCCGGCAAAAAAATTAAACGGGCCTGCAGGGCCGGGCCGGGCCGGACCGATAAAAAAAATTAATCGGGTCTGTCGGCCCGATATACGAAATTGAGAGTAGCAGATAAAATAAGAGTCCATTTCCAATGAATATGACTTTTTCGAGAAGTATAAATGTGCGTTACCAGCCGATGCGAGTTTAACAACATCAATACAGAAATGTAACATGTCCATCGTAGAGATCGGCATCGTACAGTTACATGATGCCTGATCCCGGGTTTAATTTTTTCGGCAGACTTGTGCCGAGACGGAACTGGTCTTAATCGTTCTCAGGATGTGTAGGACACGCATTATGTTTTGTAAAAGTATTAATAGCGATAATGAACTTCTGTGAACAGTATCTTTGGAAATGTACCTTAAGGTGGTTCTCATATTTACTGCTGAACAATGCGAAACTTTCAGACACATTTTCTGACTCATTTTTAACTATAAAGGCATAAAATTGACAGGCCTGAGTATTGAAGGCATTTGGGATCGAATAGCGTTTCCAGTTTTCATAAATTACGTACAGAGATAACAGAGACTCTTGTCACGTGACTGTACGTTTTTCTCCTTTCCTGTGCTATAGCTTACGAAAATTCGATTCAAAACGCTAACTTTGACAGTATTTTCTGAAAGATATATTACTTTTATCTAAGAAAAAAATGGCATTTACATGGTTTCTGAATAAGAATACCTGCCAATCTCATGCGTTTCCGAAAAGAAATGAATTCATAAATGTATCAAAATGTAGCTCCTTTGGATTTGAGAAAAGCCTTAAAAATGACAGAAATATTTTCACAAATCTACTTATTTTAAGCTTCAACAGTTATCATGTTTTTTAACCCTTTATTCTAAACTACAATAATCTTTTAATAAACCCTTATTTAAATTTTGAAACGTCTGTAGAGACGTTGACTAAAACACTGTAAGTAATCGTTAATGTTTACTATTGTGTGTTTTCTATTTTGCGAACACATAGTAATTTAAAATATACTGTAAAATGTTCCCATAAATATGCATGTAGTATTCATTAAAAGAACCTTAATTGTATGTCGAGAAAAAACGGAATATTTTGTAGAAATTTAGTCAGCCCGGGCCGGGCCTGTTTTCACTGATTTTTGTACGGGCCGGGCCGAGAATGGTAAAAATGTAAACGGGCCGGGCCGGGCTCGGGGCGAACTTTCAATTTTTACACCGGGCCTGGCCAAAATAGCTTTCCTTCGAGCCGGGCCGGCCCGTGCAGACCTCTACTATATTAACATGGAAAATACTGTAGTTGCGTAAAATTAACAGCAGAATATGCTGGCAATTTGGACGGCAGCAGTTTGTGCTGTAAAAAAATGAGTCCAAATTGCCAGCACATTGTGCTGTTAATTTTACGCAACTACTGTATTTTCCATGTTAATATAGTCAGGAAACCAAAGAAAGATACAGCACATTCACTGTGATCGAGTTTGTTCTGGCAAATCTACAGTTTTTTTTTTTTTTTTTTTTTTTTTTACAGTGTAGATTGTTATTAATTAAATTGTTATTAAACGATGTTAGAAATTCTGAATAGATATAGTCTAAATCAGTGTTTCTCAAACTTTTTACATTGCGGCATATTACACCGTGCCCGGTATCACGCATCAATACTGGTGATGGCAACATATCAATCAACGATATATCCCTTTAAGACAGTGTTATTTAAAGTGGGGCGTACGCCCCACTGGGGGGCAATTTGATTTTCTAGGGGGCAATTCCAAATTTCTAACTCACTCATTCGCTATCAGTTTCTTTTGTCTTTTTTGGGGGGGGGGGGAAGTAATTGTAGACTAAAAATAAATGGAATACAAGTAAAATTTAAGAAATCTGTTTTTTTATTGAATTTTTAAAATGTTCCCTATCAAAATTTTAAATAGATTTACAACAGAATAATTATGCGAATAATCTTTTAGAATATTTTGGTATGTATAAATGTATTAAAACTCTTTATAATTTTTCTGGTGTATGTTTTTTTAGTTTTTCGCAATGTTTTCCATTATTTAATGAATGAGTTTTCTACTTCTATTCGTGAAGACAATTAACGATATTGGGAAAGGTAACTAGAGGAACGTGTTATGCGGAATAATGGCTACTTAAATTTGATAAAGATGATAATCTTGAAATACTTCTTGTACACTGTGTTATCCATAGAAAGGAATGTCAGTCTAAAGATTTTACACCAACTCTTTATAAGTTACAAGAATGCATTATAAAACGTACGAATTTATCAGTTTTAAAGTTAAATGTAAGTGTATTTTAAAGGTATTTTGTGAAGATGAAAATGCAGACCGTATAACACTTTTCTTTAACATTGAGTGAAGTTGGGAAAGTACATCAAATCTCGTTTTGGCATCTGGGCAAAGATGTATAATCTCACTGCATTTTTAAAATTATGTTAAAAACACATTTGTGGTAAAAGATTCACCTCTTTCACAAGTTAAAAAATGTGAAATGAATAGTTATTGTTAAAGCACTATTACACTACCACCGTGTGAATAGTGTTCATCTTTTAAATAATAAGAGGCATAATTTACAGATTACGGGGGGGAGGGGGGGGCATAGTGACTTTACAGATGCTTTGGTGGGGCGCGGCCGATAAAAGGTTGGGAACCACTGCTTTAAGACCTGATCTACACAATTGTGTAGATCATCCTAAAGAAAAAGAAAAAAAAACATTTTCCTCTTTTTGTGCTAAAGTCGATCCTGCACCCACAAAATTAAGTGGATCTTCCTTGGCCTAACCTGACATCGGATGTATTTTAAAAAATTTTGTTCAATCAAATAGGATCCTATTAATTAGGGGAAACCACCAAAACCTTTCATTTCTACCAAAAATCCTTCGGTCTTAAAGGGATAAAGAATATACTGGGTGTTTCAAAAGTTCGGCGCGAAAGTTAAACACGATAAACAAGTTGGAAATTGCACGTCAAACGTGGCAAATAAGGTGCGTTCGTACCATAATTAGTTTTATAAATATCTTTCGCACCGCATAGTGTACTGAATGTATATATTAGTGCACTTCATAAGTGCCTATCAGTTCCATTCTGTTCGAAAGGCTGTGCCATTATTAAAATGCACTTGTAACAATTTATTCCCATTGGCCGTCATGTAACGGAAAACTTTTGACTGTCCCTGTCATTAAACTATACATGCGATTTTCATAAAATTTCAAATGACTCGACAAAATGTTGCAACAATTATATAGTTAAAATTTCAGACCATTCGAAAGGCTGTAACATCATTAAAATGCACTTGTAACAATTTATTCCCACGGGCCGTCATGTAACGGAAAACTTTTGACTGTCCCTGTCATTAAAGTATACATGCGATTTTCATAAAATTTCAAATGACTCGACAAAATTGTGCAACAATTATATAGTTAAAATTTCAGACCATTCGGTTGGTTCGTTTTCGCTCTGTTATAGGCGGACGGACGGACGGACAGACAGACGGATGGACTGAACGACGACTGTAGGTGCTACGTATTTATATAATTACGAACGCACCTAAAAACGCTCTATGGGTCGGAGGGACTTGCGGTTTGCAGATAAATATTCAACGTTGTGCGGTATTTTTTTTATGACACCAACAAAATATTAGTTCCAAATCTCGAGAATAGAGGGCGCTACTGCAGATAATTCGATAGAATAATTCCATATTGCCCACACAGCGCAGGACTTGGATAGAAAAGAGTGTACTTGCACCTAATGTTTTTGTATCCAAATCTTGCGCTGTGTGAGCAATATGAAACTATTCCATGGAATTATCTGCAGTAGCGCCCTCTATTATCGAGATTTTGTACTATTTTTTTTGTCGGTGTTATAAAAAAATCCCGCACAACGTTGAATATTTATCTGCAAACCGCAAGTCTCCCCAACCGATATATCCTTTTTTATTGCGTTTTACTTTCGCACCGAACTTTTGAAACACTCGGTATATATCTTCACGTCTGGTAGACTGAAAGTGGGGCAGTATATATCCCAGTCGTTTATTTATTTATTTTTTTTTTTTTTTCAGAAACAGAGAAAAATATTATTTCGATAATCTTGTCACAATACCTTTCTCTATTTACATTTCGTGATAGTATTGACGATGGTCGTCAAATGGTATCAGATTAACCAAAAACATTTATTACAAAAACTGTCAGTATTCATATTACCGTATTTTATGGAAGAAACGCCGCACCTGTCGTAAACGTCGCACTCCTCAAATTGGCCCGAATCAGCTTAAAAATATCGTAATCACCGCACCCGTTGTAAACGCCGCATCCATCGGAACGCTACTTTTGTCAATAGCGTCACATTGACCTAACTTTAGTCAAAGCTTTCTGAGCAGTGTAGGATGCCTCGTTTTTAATATCTTAAGATCTCTGAAGTTTTATTTAAAATATTTAAATCCGATTTTAAATATTTTTATGAATTTTTAAATTAAGGAAACTCAGTTGGTATTTAAGAAAAATCGTAAACGCCGCACTTGGAAAAAAAATTAACTTTTAAACTCGTAAACACCGCGGCGTTTCTTCCATAAAATACGGTAGGTCCGTTCGTAGCAATATAAATGTGTAGCACCTAGAGACTTCGTCTGGTCTGTCTGCCCGTCTATCACCATAGAAGAGCGTATTTCAGGGCGGGATGGCGGGATTCGCGCCCAAAATTTTGAAATCCTGTCCAAAAGAATGTAGTGGGCGAGACGCTCCCGTACAAAAAATCTTACCATTTTCCTGAAACTTTTGCATTTTGAAATACGATCAACTCCCGCGAACGCCTTGCGAATTTCCCGATATTTTCGCGCGACCGATTGACATATTTTGCGGGGTTTTTTACCGTGAAAGATCGTTGAAATTCACGAATTTTTCACGCAACCGATAGACAATTTTCATTATTTTTTGCTCGAGATGGGTTGACAAGTGTCCGCGACCGTTTGGCAAACCTAGGAGTGATTCTGTTCCGAATTCTCCGAAAATGTAAGACATTAGGTTCCGAAAATTATGATAAATCGGTCATCAGTTTAACAGAAAAATATCGCGAATTTCGACAAATGATCGCCGAAACAATCAATTTCGTCAATCGTTCGAGGTAAAAACCGCCCATTTCGTCGCAAAGAATTGCGAATAAAACGCAAATTATGTCAAAAGATAGCGGAAAAACGTAAATTTAGTCAGATCGCAAATAAAAAATCTCGAAATTCATCAAAGGATCGCCAAAAAACGCATAATTACATCAAAGGATAGCAAAAAAAAGTAAATTTCGGCAAAAGAACGCGGAAAAAACGCGAGTTTCGGCAAAGGATCGCGAAAAAAATGGAAATTTCGCCAAAGGATCGTGGAATAAACGCGAATTTAGTCAAAGGGCCGCTGAAATCAACCGCGAATTTCGTCAAAGGATCGCGGAATAAACGCGAATTTAGCCAAAGGGCCGCTGAAATCAACCGCGAATTTCATCAAAGAATCGCGAAAAAACTCGAATTTACGCGAAAAAAATGCGCATTTCGTCATAGGATCGTGAAAAAACGTGAATTGCATCAAAAGATCACGGGAAAAAAAAAACGCAAACTTCGTCAAAGAACAGCGGTTTTCGTCAAAAGATCGCGGATAAAACGCGAATTTCGTCAAAAGGCTGCAGAAAAAATAGCCTGAAATCAAACCGAACCAAAAAAAAAAAGTTTATTCGACCTGCAACAAAAAATAATTAGCACCTGCTGAGGATTTTCCAATCCCTTCCCATCCCCTGCTGTAACCTTTCAGAAAATTTGCTGAGAATTTCCGATTTTTTTTTTAAAACTCAAAAACACCCTGACAGTTTGTATTAATACAGACATGACAGAATAATTAATGTAAATCTTTAAATAACACGTAAAACAGTGGGTTTTAGATATTTTACTCCCTCCCAAATAGCTCAACTCCCCTCCATTTATAAATGTTGGTAGGGAGACTCCCCTCCTAGGAATAATTTAATTTCAAGCCCTGAGCCGTATAGCTTAAAATTTAACCTACATAACAGTTGTAGAATTTTTGTCGAGTCCTTTCAAATTTTATGAAAATCGAATCCAAACTTAAAAAAAATATTCATAAAAGATTTCTTCTTTCTATTCAATCCTATCGTACGTCATGAATTCAATGATATCCCATGATAGGTCATGATTCTAGATTGCCATGGTGATGACGTCCTATTTAAATAAGAGTCCTATTATTTCCGTATGACTGAATTTGTAATAAAATTTGTATTCCTGCATGTTTGCATAAGAGTGCAACAGCTATTACACCAAGATCTGAATATTGATAAAACTAGCTATACTACAAAAGCACCTCATTTGCCACGTTTGACGTACAATTTCCAACTTGTTATTAAGGATACTAGGAGATCGTACCCGGGCTTCCCGGGTAACAGAATGTAGGTGAAAACCATTTTTTTAATTGAAAAGTAATATTTTTACATGCAATACATTATTTAGATTGCCCACTAAAAATAAAAAAGTATTTTTCATATGAAAAATATGAATTATACAATCAAATAAACTTTTGAAACTTATCAAAAGCGATTTTTTCGTATTAACCGCATACTAAGAGTTATTAGCCCAAGATTTTGCTACTTACGGCATTTGTGTTAAAAAGGTTAGTTTTGTCTAAGAAAATCATCGTTTTCTTTTAAATATGACGTCATTTTCTCTTACTTAACCATTTCTCCTAGTGTGGGAAACATAGTACGCAAGGGAAAAAAATATGGAAACTTTATGAGGAAAATGCGTGTTTTCAAAAGCAGTACGTAATTTTCCGTTCAAAGTATTATGTCTCTAATGCGAGTTTACGCCATTAAACCCTATACAACAATTTTTATCAACGCTTTTGAGTTTTTATCAGATAATCACATGAATAAAGATTTAAAAAAACTTCATTATTTCTGTCTTCTCTGCAGTAATGAAAGCTATCTCATTACCATCATTTTGAAGAAGTTTCATAGAATATTTTTAAAATTAAAATATAATAATGGGATATTAAAAAAAAACAGCTAATGCGAGCACATCTACAAATGAACAGTTTCCAGTTAAAAAATTTATTAGTAAATTTGGTTCAGCAGAAAGCTCGGGGCAGATGACTAAAAAACATTCTTGTGTTTTAAATATATCTACCCTATATATATAAAATCCTAATGAATCGAATTGAAACGAATTTATGTAACGATTCTATGAAACGACTGATTAAACAACTGATTACTTTTCACAGCGATTTCTCCTAAAATATGGAATACTTTGAGATGAAATTAACACCAAAAATCAATATTGATCCGCAGATTTCAAAACTGGTATTAGAATTTTTAAATTTGAATTAGTTTTCGAAATATTATTTTTTTTTTCTAATTTTATATACATTTTTCTAATGATGGCAACTCAAATTTTAATCAAACAGATATTATTTTTCATATTTTAGAAAAGGTTATTTTAAATTAATTTGGCGACGAGTTTGGCCTCCCTTAAATGTATGCTAAGAAATACACCATGTTACTTTTATTCAGAATTCAATTTGTATTTCATTATCATTTTATTTAATACAAAACTTTCATTTAAAATTGAAACCATTAAAATAAATGGCTTTTACTTCATTCTTTTTTTTAAACGAAACGAAAAGAAAAATATTAGACACAGATGTCATATACGCAACGGGGTACCTAATTGGCGCCAAAATGGCGTTATTTTGCCTGACATGGTAACCCGGCTATTGTTGCTTATTTATTAATAAATGTTTATTTGAATTTATTTTCTTTTTATTTACAAAAAATGTTATAAATTATTTTGTTCTATAGTTATTAATTATTTTTTTTTATTTATTGTTATTTCATTTTAAAAATAACAGAAAATAATTTAAAAATACATATGTAACAGGTATTTGAAAACGAGGTTTTCGCCAAATTGTCGTAAAAAAAAAAAAAAAAAAAACTCCCGGTGTCCAAAAAAATCAAATCGTACGTCAATGCAATTGACAATGCAACAAATCATGAGATTTAATTTCCACTTCAAAGCAACGTTTTAATGTTATTCTACAGTGTCTGAACGGGGGTTGGCGAGCGTAGCTTGCAGGGGGCAGAGCTAGAGGTCTGCACGGGCCGGAATTTCCAGGTCCGGGCCCGGCCCGGCCCGAACGAAAGCTATCTTGGCCCGGCCCGGTGTAAAAATTGAAAGTTCGGCCCGAGCCCCGCCCGGCCCGTTTGCATTTTTACAGTTCTCGGCCCGGCCCGACTCAATTTCTACAAAATAAATCCGTTTTTTCTTGACATACAATTAAGATTCTTTTAATAAATACTACATACATATATATGGGAACACTTTACAGTATATTTTAGATTACTATGTGTTCGCAAAACAGAAAACACGCAATAGTAAACATTAACGATTACTTACATTGTTTTAGTCATCGTCTCTACAGATATTTCAAAATTCAAATAAGGATTCATTAAAAGATTAATGCAGCAGAGAATAAAGGATTAAAAACATGATAACTTTTGAAGCTGTATAATAAAAAGTAGATTTGTGAAAATATTTCTCTCATTTTTCTCAAGTCCAAAGGAGCTACATTTCGACACATTTATGAATTCATTTCTTTTCGGAAACGCGTGAGATTGGCAGGTATTCTTATTCAGAAACTATGTAAATGCCGTTTTTTCATAGATAAAAGCAATATATCTTTCTGAAAATACTGCCAAAGTTAGCGTTTTGAATCAAATTTCCGGAAGCGATAGCACAGGAAAGGAGAAAAACGTACAGTCACGTGACAAGAATCTCTGTTATCTCTGTAAGTAATTTATCCATTATGGAGAAAGCTATTCGTTTCCAAATACCTTCAATAGTCAGGCCTGCTTTTATGCTTTTATAGTTAAAAATGAGTCAGAAAATGTGTCTGAAAGTTTCACATTGTTGAGCAGTGAATATGAAAACCACTTTAAGGTATATTTCCAAAGATACTATTAACATAAGTTCATTATCACTATTAATACTTTGTTTTACAAAACGTAATGCCTGTCCTACACATCCTGCGATCGATTAAGACCAGTTCCGTCCCGGTACGAGTCGTCTGACTCCGGGTTTAATTTTTTTCAGCAGTCTAGTAACTGTCCGATGCCGATCTCTACGATGGACATGTTACATTTCTGTATTGATGTTGTTAAACTCGCATCGGCTTGTGACACACATTTATACTTCTCGAGAAAATCATATTCATTGAAAATAGCTCGTATTTTATCTGCTTCGCTTGAATTCTTATATCGGGCCGATAGGCCCGATAAACTTTTTTATCGGCTCGGCCCGGCCCGTTCAAAAAATTGTCCTGATTCTGCCGGCCCGGCGAAAAATTCGCCTTCATTCTGCCGGGTACGGGACTCGGGCCAAGCCCGGGCCCGTGCAGACCTCTAGGCAGAGCCCGTAGTAGATTCTATAAAAGTATGAAAAATTAAATTATGCAACTTATGTTATTTTGATAAAATTATAGTAACATGTCTTAAAGAATAGCAATAAAATTTTATTAGTAGAGAGAATTCTGGACAAAAACTTGCGGATTCTAATATTAAAACCTCAAATTATTGGCAAGATCTTCTTTAATTGCTTGTCTAACTCGGCGAAAAGAATTAATCCAAGAGAGAATCATCAAGTTCTGTAATATAAATCGCTATTTTTCGGACAAAGAGCATGCACACTGTATGTTACTGCTTTTCCATAAAGTCACTCTAAATGTTTGTAAAACATTGCGTTTTATCAGTGTGTGATTTCGATTTTGTTATTTTCAAAGATAAAGCATTTTCACCTCTGAAAAATTTCAAAGCAGCTGGGGTGAAAATGACGCACTTCTACAAAACATATTTCAGTTTTAAGAATTAAAATACACGCCTTTTTTTTTTTTTTATAAATTTACATCATTTAAGAAGCCCAGTAATACAATCTCGGGTATCTAATGATTTACATGACTTCATTTTTTTTTTTTTTTTTTGTTTATAATAGCTCACTGTTTTATCATTCATTTATATTTTTTCAAAATTCGGAAAATGAAATTACACACAGATTAATAAAATTGCATTCTTTCAGGTACACAAATATCCTTTAAAATCATTTTTGTAAAGAGAAAGTGTTGTATCGTTTGTAAAGTTAAATTGCAATAAACTAAAAATCATTTAATTGATAAATAGAAACAAAATAAAATCAAAACTCTCTGGGTTTTATAACAAATCATAATCTTGACATAGCACGTATTTTAATTTCAATTTTTTTTTCAGTTTTTATGAGAAAATGGCAACAAAAAGATACAGCAATCTACTATTTTCATTTTTTCCCCTTTCGTTTAAACAGAAATGGGGTACTTCAGTTGCCACGATTACAAAAAAAGTAGTAAAAGCTACAAAAAAATTAATATCTTAAAAGTAAATTGAGATACAGCTTTTAAACAAATTGTATTTAAAAGAGAATTTTTTTCTGTATACGATGGCGTAAAAAATTAAAATATGTGATGTTTAGAAGTTTAAAAATTTTCAGTAGAGAAAATTGCAAAACCAAAATTTTATTTCAAATTTCAAAGTGTTGCCATTTGCAAAATGACGTATGCGTTACGCACAGATATGTTTGTCCTTTATAATATAGATTGGTCGGCGAGATCTCAAAATTTCCCTCGCTAATGTTAAGCCCAGTGTTGAATTCACGGGGTGGCCCGGGGCGGGACATTTTCCCCAGAGCAATGATATGTCCCTCCCTCCAGAAATTTTGAGATTTTCTGTTTTCAATGGTCAAATAGTGCAATACCCCCCCCCCCTGAACTCTATACCCCCCCCCTGAACTCTATACCCCCCCCCCCCTCTCTGGAGCCACAGAAATCACTCCCGGAGAAAAGTATTTGAAATCAACTTTGGTTAAATCTATGGTCGTGTGTACTCTTCTTTAAGAATGGCTCTTTCTTTTTAGTTGTCAACCTATTTCTAAAATAGATGCTCAATATTATTTAAAGTTTTTAAGCTTTGTTTACCACGTTTGAGGTCCAGAGTTCGATTCCCGGCTGGGCAAGGCTTCCTCAATCTTTCATCCCTTCGAGATCGATAAACGGGCTAAGGGGAAAATGTCTTTAAAACGATGCATTAATTTATTTAAGTTCTAAAAATATTAAAATGTCGTATTATCATCGGAAACTCATCTGTGACGTAATTTGTATAATTCTAGCCTATCAAGAAGAGGGTTAGAAATCGATTACAAAATTCTATCTATACATACAAAAACCCGATTGAGTTAAATAAAACAGTGTAAAAATGCACTGTAAAAAAAAAAAAAAAAAAGAAAAAAAAAAAAAAAAGAAGAAGTTAAAATACAGAAATTGTACTGGCAATCGAGACACCAATACTGTTTCCGCATTTTAACGGAATTTTTTTCCGTAATTTCCAGAAAAAATTCCGTTTTTTCACACAATTTACGGAAAAAAATTCCGTTAAAATACGGAAATAGTACTGACGTGTTTTTTTTTTTTTTTTTTTTTTTTTTTTTTTTACGGTGAACACACACACACACATATATATATATATATATATACTAGGGGGCTCTGCCCCCTACGAGCTATGCTCGCCAACCCCCGTTCAGGCACACCAAAATCCAAAAAGCACGCTAATTGCACGCATTTGATCGGCTTTAAAAATATTGAATTAAAATTAAAAAAAACAAAACAGTAGCGATCTCTCTGTAAACGGGTTTCCATTCGTTTTCCTTGGATTGGGGATTTTTAAGACCAAATCTGTTGCTGATAACAGATACAATGGCTGTTTTCGTATTTAATTAAACACATTAGTTATTTGAAAATAAGCTAATGTAAAATGAATTAAGTAAACAGTGTCATTGTCTCCCTGTATTTTTTAGCAGCGCTATAAGATAGTTCTTTTAAATAATTCATTTTAAATGTATCGTTTCAAATCTGACGTAATTTACACCAAACTTTTATTTCTCTTATTAATATTCACGTAAAAATACTTTTGTTGTTAGAAGGAAATATTATTTGCGCTGTCTTCGAATTCACGATAATAGTTGAAAAGATTATCTCAAACTATCTCGCGCAAATATATTTTTCAATTTAAATTGTTTTACCATATTTTTGGGGCATTTTAAATATGACGTAAAATTCAAGTGTAAATATGGTTCTTATGACGTAATTTTCCTGCTTTTAACATGTAATCATTTAATTCTAATTTTAAAGTTTTTTTTTCTGTTCGTAATAGTCACGTGTAAATAAATTTTTAATTTGAAGAAATATTTGATATGATAATTTGTTTCGCTGTTTATACAATTGGCAACAGTTTAAATTAATGACATTTTCTAAAATTTGTAAAAAACATCTCTCGAAATGCTGAAAATTTGAATTAAAAATAGAAATAAAACCTCAAAAAATGCGTCAAATAAGAAAAATAAATGCAATCTGCGCATTGGGAACTTATAACGTATAAAATGATCTAAAAATGATTAAATTCTCATGCATAGTTTTTGCTCCAATAAAACTTTTTTAATGGAACGACTTTGTCCAACTTTAGCATTAAATATCTCTTAAAATAATTCTTCGATTTGAAAACTGTCTGCATCAGCGTATTTATCAAACATTTTTCTATAATACCACCGATTTTCATATTTTTGTATGCAACAGTTTTCTTAATATTAACGATGAAAGGCCATGCTTAAGCATTCAAATTGGATGTGGATCTACCCGGAATATCTACGCAGATGTTCATTGGTCCATTTCCAAATCAAAACTTTTCCAAATCAAAACTTTTCCAAATCAAAACTTTTTTTTTTATATATAGAAGGATATAATTATTAAGATACTACTTGGAGCAGAATGATATAAATTTAAAATTGAATCCACTTCTCCTGCATATAAATGAGCAAGTTTCCGTTATTCTTTATTCCGTTATTCCGTTATTCGTTATTCCGTTATTCTGAGGACGGTACGCTAAACGCTACCGAAACTAGTCTGCTGAATGTTTGCTTATTCTGCCGCTTTTAACGTTGCTTTTAAATTTAGAACATATATATAGCCCGATTTTTCAATATAAAATTGTAGACTACTTTTTTTCACAGTTTTGTTTTTTAGATATTTAATTTTATATTTAAGAATTCATTTTCTTGGGTTTCTCATCGTTTATAAATGTCGAATCAAAGAAATTTATTAGGTTATGTCCGGTCGTTCAAATATAATTAAAGACAAAACGATTAATAACCAATATAATATTTAATTAATTAATAACAAATCGATTAACAATCAATGTAATGGTAAATTAATAATCAATCAAGTGATAAACAATATAATATTTATAATAATAATTGATTAGTAATCAATATAATATGTAACTAATAATAAATCAATTAATAATCAATGTAACATTTAATTAATGATCAAGGAGTTGATAATCAATGTAATATTTAATTAATAACCTATCAATTGATAATCAATGTAATATTTGATTAATAACCAAGCAATTGGTAATCAATTGTTAATAATAATATTAAATAAAAAATCATTCAATTTATAATAAATAAAATATTTAATAATTAACCGATCAATTGATAATCAGTGTAATATTTAATTAATAACCGATCAATGTAATATTTGATTAAAGACCAATCAATTGGTAATCAATGTAATATTTATTTAATAACCAATCAATTGTTAACAAATATAATAGTGAATTAATAATCATTAAATTTATAATAAATATAATATTTAATAATTAACCGATCAATTCATAATCGGTGCAATATTTAATTAATAGCCTATCAATTTATAATCAATGTAATGTTAAATTAATAATCAATCAATTGATAGTCAACGTAATGTTAAATTAATAATCACTCAATTGATAATCAGTATAATATTCAATTGAGAATATCAATAATCAATCGATTGATAGTCAACGTAACACTTAATTAATGAACAAGCAGTTGATAATCATTGTAATATTTAATTAATAATCGATCAATTGATAATCAATGTAATATTTGATTAACAACCAATCCATTGGTAATCAATGTAATATTTATTTAATAGCCAACAGGCCCGTAGCCAGACCATACTTCCAGGTAGGGCAAATGTTTTTCCATGAGTGGCAGATTATTTCTTTATTTTTTCCCGTCTCTTATCCGTAGTTCTTCAAAAATATGTACTGCAATTATAGGGTATAATTTTTTTCATTTAAAAGATAAGATCTTTCAAAATCCAGAATGAAATTTTTAAAGTTCCTTCCAAGACACAATAAAAATATAGCAAAGATAAATAAAATATTTGACATAACGTAAATAAGATGTTTTTCTTTTAATTAAAAATATAAATATATGCATGTTTTATGTTTGTTTATGTTAATAACTAGCTGACACATCCGGCGCTGCCTGGGCCCATCAAAAAATGCCACGAAAAAACACCAAAAATCTAAAAAGGAAAATCGTGCAAAATTTAAAAATAGCTGCACGAATTCTGAATAAACTTAATTAAAAAGAGAAACTATTAAGCTAGAAGATTGAAACCCCATTCCTTTTACTAATATGGAAAAATTGCAGCTAATCGCGAAAAATCCCTAAAATAAAATCGCAGAAGTTAAAAATTACCATTTTGGACTGAATTTCTTTTATGAAATTCTAAAAATACCTGGGGAATGCAAAAAAAATAAAATAAAATAAAATAATAATAAAACAAATTCAGGAAAAATTAGAAAATTGCTATACGAAATCAGAAAAAAATTTGTTGAAAAGAGAATAGAATTTTACTATATTAGGCCAAAAAATCGCCATGGATTTTCAAAGAATCGGAAAAACTTTCAAAGAATCGGAAAAACTTCAAAAATGACGAAGGACAAAATTAATATTCGGATAAAAGTTTGAAATGAATGTCAAAAATTGCCCGGAAGCGTTAAAACACGCTAAAAATCACGATAGAACGATCTAAAAAAATCAAAAATCACACAGGAGAAAATTTAATGTATTAGGTTAAAAGTCTAAAATGATATTTCTTTTCCGAATGTCAAAAAATCGTCGCTAAACTCGGGAAAAAAAAAAAAAAAAAAAAAAAAACCTCACTAAAAACTTCATTGAAAACAACATTAAAAATCGCGGAGGGGGAATTGACTAAACAAGCCTAAAAGTTCGAAACCAAATTCATATTGCTAAAACTTTTAAATAGAATTCCTTTTACAAATGCCTAAACTCGAAGAATTCATTTATTTTTTCGGATAAAAATCAGTTTTTTGATAACATAAAATGTTACTGGTGAACAGGCCCGTAGCTAGGTGGGGGCCAGGTCGGGCAGCGCCCGACCTGGAAAAATGTTTGCCCGTCCTAGAAAAATTGACTGGACACAGTGATCGACGCATTAAATTGCTGAACTTTTCTTTGCCTCATTATTTTTTTTTTTTTAAGAATAGACTGTAACCTAACTAACAGACACCCATCCCATCCCTAAAACTTCTGAATTCAAACAAAACAATTTAAACAAAAAATTCATTTGTGAAGACTTTTTTCTTTCATTCCAAGAGCTGTAGGACATTTTTCGTTTTGTTGCTTTGTAGAAGTTTTCCTTACCGCCTCCCCAAAGAGTCAAACTAACAGACTTTAGAGAATAATAGGGTTTAGATATTATACTCTTAACTCCTTTCCTCAAACTGATTAACTGATGTCCGCGAAAATCTCTTTCTTTGTACAACTGCCATGCATGAAATTTATTATTATCAGGTAAGGGAAACCAAAGGTATGGATTTTCAGTTGCACATGGCTACCTATTTTATGGCTTGACAGGACAGGTTGCACAAAATATGCAACTATCATGTGTTACTGTCATGTGGTTTTGTCATTGTTAACTTCACTATGTTGATTTTGGGGGCTTTTGAACAAACGTGGAAAATGTTCTTTAATAGCTTTCTTGACACTGTTGCAAATTATAAAAGTTTGTAAAATCAATCAGTGTCACAAAGAATTGCAATATCTAGAAAGGTTTTTTATAATTACATTGTAAATGTCATCTATGACTATTTGAATTTAATATTTTGTTATTTGAATATTTTATGTTAATTAAATGATATAAATGTAATTCAGAAATGAGAATATTAGAGAAAGTACAAAAAGTGATTGTTCCTTCTGGTGCTTCCCCGCCCCTACGTTATTTATTCTACTTTTAGTTGTTTCGTTTCTTTCTTCCTATATATGCGATATAAATATCCAAATCAGTCGCACAATTTCTGTAATAATATATAATATAGAAATAAATGTAAGATTGTGAAACGTAAATATGAACTGAAAAATTAACAAAAATTCCAAACGAGCATTAATATTTTTAAGCTATGAAATACTAATTTTTATTTAGTATTTCCTTAATTTATAGCTACAATTTACAAACAATAATCACTTAAGGCTGTTTGTAAAAAATATTTTTGTTCACATGACTTTGCGAAATTTTATAATGTGTTCGCGGACTTATTTTTAAACGTAAAAATATGACATTCGCAAGCAAAATTATTGAAGTAGTTTAGAATCGAAAAGCATTTTTCATTTTTTGAGAAATGCATCGAATCTTGAGCTTTGAACGATTGTGTCTCAGATGACCTTTCTTAATCTCAAAAATTGACTTATAACACATATTTTGCACTTTTTTCTGAAATATCCTTTGTCTTTATAGAAAACAGAAAACACTGTTTGCTATTGTGGGGTCAGAATAAAAATAATTGCAACTTTATGGCATTTAACCATAAAAATGTTTTTGTGATTGTTTTAGAGAATAGAGAGTTCGAATGGAGACCATAATAGTGAATTATGTTGACATATATTTTCATGATTGTTTTTATTGGTATGATACTTGCTGACCAGCACGACGACGCCGGTGATGTGATGATATTAATCTTAAATTTGTATTAGTTTATATCTCTTTAATCCGATTTTTTTTTTTATTTATACTTTTAAACAAAAATATTTCCAAACGAACCTCGTATCGCAGGCCCTGTAATATTTATACCTATACGACATTTTAAAGTATAATTAAAATGCGTCTCTTTAAAGGATGTTATATAATTTCCCGTATTTCATCAAAAAATAGCAGATTCGGAATTATAAAAAACATGGATTTTTTTTTTCTCATCAGACATTTAATATTTAAAAAAATATATTTCTTATTGTCCAAACGCTTTGAAATTTTTATGAGTCATAAATATAATGGTTTCAAAGCCAGTACACAAAATTCGTGAAAACAAAGTAAAATTTAACATACAATAATACTGGTAGTAAAATGATTTGAGTCCCCCCCCCCCAACGCTACGCCAATGTTTACTGGTAAGACGATGGTAAGGAGGCTTCTTTTTTCTATTGTCCAAACTGTTTAAAATTGTTATGAGTTATAAACACATATTATGGTTTTGAAGCATGTGTAAAACAAAAATAACTGAAAATATATTGATATTTAGTTGTGAGAGGATTACCTGTTTTGTAAATAAATAACGTTATTAACGTAGTTACCAGGGCCTTCTTTATATTAAATTTTAAATCATCTAAAATTCCATAAATTCTGTAAAACCTGTGTAAATGGAACCTGTCTATAACAAAATCCTGTTTTACATGAGAGCATTTCATGGTCCCGTGAAAAGAATGCAATACAATAAGTAATGAATTCAGGGGGTAACCCGGGAGGAGAGTTCTCCCTGAGCATCGAAATGTCACTCCCGGAAGCTTTGTAATTTCGTGTTTATTAAAGTTGTAGAAGTGCAATTCTCACCCGCCCCATACTGTCTACCACTCCAGGACCATCCTTTATTCCTCCCAGAAAAAAGTGCCTAAATTCAACACTCCAGTTATACCTGCTAAGATAACAACTTGTTTAAAACGGATTTTTTTCGATCCTTTGCGATTCCATTTTTATAGGTTTTACTGTAAATGAATTTCTTGGAATATTGTATTATTAGTTTATTATAAACAAAACATAAAAATGCAAGTGCCCAGATTTTCCTGCGGACAACGAGGGGGGGGGGGGTGGAGGGGGAGGAATCCGCAGACAACTGGTTGGTGACGCTATTGTAGCACCCCTTAACAATGTCTACCATTTTTGTTGAAATCCATATTTACAAAAAATAGTTTATGGCTAGACAGCGAGATGAAAGAATATCCCTTTTCAACTACATTGGGAAGAGCTATAAACTGATACTGAATAATATATATTTTTAAAAAATGATAACAGACTAAAACTAGTTGGATGTGCCAATCCCACAACTTTCTTCTATCTTATCAAAACTTTCTAATCTCATACAACTTAATATTTCAAAAAGTAGTTAAAAGATGTGAATACTTCAATACTATTAGTTCAATACTATAACAACTTTGATTTTCATCTTAAATTTCTGCTTCAGTCAATTAATCGGAGTAAAAACAAGTTAATCTCAATCATGATATTTATTAAAATTAATAATTTTTCGTTATTCTATTGTTACTCAGGGAAGCGAGTTCCCATCGCTGCATGAGCCACCGATCGAAAATAGAACTACGAAAATTCGAGAAAATTATACAAAAGTCACTATCACAGCGTCCCTTTCCAGCGGAATATTTCCAAATTCAAGGAGGACCTGTTGGCTATAGCCAAAAACATGAACAAAAAATTTAGTTCAGTTCTATGCATAACATCATACACGTTTCGATGGTACAATAAAGAAAATTGCACAAAAGTCGCTCTTACAGCGACACCTTCCGGCAGAATTTTTTAAAATTCAGGGAGGATCTACTTGCCATAGCCAAAATCATACACAAAAAATTTGGTTCTATTCTATGCATAAATTCGTGCACCTTTCGATGGTACAATAATGAAAATTTCACAGACTTCGCTATTACAGCGCCCCCTTCTAACGGAATATTTCTAAATTGAAGGAGGACCTGCTTGCCACAGCCAAAAACATACACAATATATTTGGTTTACTTCTATGCATAACTTCATACACTTTCCGATTGTACAATAGCGACACACGGACAGACAAAAATTTTGCATAAACATGTTTTTGGGATCTCTGACCCCTAAAACGTGTAAATACGTCGAAAACCGGAAGTCGAAATTTTTTTTCGATCACAATACTTTTTTCTACTGAAGATAGAAAAAAAAAGTAAAAAAGGAAGAAATAATTTTGCCCCTCCTGGAAAAACATTTGCCCGACCTGGAAGCATCTTCTGGCTACGGCCCTGCTGGTGAATTTTATTAGATTTTTCGAATTTCTGAAATAGAATATTTTGTGTAAATGTGCCAATTTTCAAATCCCTACCCCAGTTTAATTTTCCTTAATGTGTCTGAAAATCTCTGATTGTCTGATTGATTCTGGGAACCCGGATTTTCTGGCTACCTTAGCTCAGGGTCAAAATCTATTCAGTTTTGGGTTTTTCCATTGGAAAATATTGCATTTTCTAAGCAAATTGAGAAAAACATTAAAAATCAAATTTAAAAAAAATTCGCGAACATTTCAAAAATTGCTGTACTAAGTCCGAATAAACTTTATTAAAAAGAGGACAAGAATTACGATATTGGGTTAAAAAAAATGAAGCTATATTTCTCTTAATAATGAAGAAAAATCCCCTCGAAACATGAAAAAGCGCTAAAAATGGCATTAAAAATAAAGAAAGAAATCTCATCACAAAATCTAAAATCGTGCTTCGAGATGCCAAACTTCATACATAGAGGTATCTTCTTACCGAATTCCATCCTACGTCCAGCGGTCTCTTCAGAACACTGTCGACACACTCGCACACGAACATTTTTACTTATTGTTATCTATACATTCAGGTATAATTTCTTAGATAATGATTCATTATGTATATGTATACATCATACAATAACGAGATGTTAAAAAAATAATAAAGTGAACAGAACAAGTAACGAGGGTTGCACTAAGCTTTAAAAGGAGAACCCCTTTCTTCCGCCTTCCCCAAAGACTGATTAGCAACTAAAATCCACAACGGTTGAGCTAAAACTGTAAGGCATAGTGCATTATTTTCAGAGGAGGATTTTCAAGCGTCCCTAAATCTATTCATCAAAATCTCTGACAGGGACACAAAAGCTTCCAGGGCGGCCCTGCACAAACACAGGCCCGCAGTCGGCACAATCACAGGAATGACAAATTGCATCTTTATCCTCCCATTGTAAAATTGTCAAAATCTAACTTTTAGAAAACATTTCACACTATCTCTTTATTTAAAAAATAATCCCTTAAGGCTGTTCTCAAATCCAAAGGGTCAACTTTCTGACATAAGTTTTAATTCATTTTTGTTCAGAAACGCATGAAACTAGAAGGTGTTGCTATTCAGAAACTATGTCATCGAACTGTTTTTCCCGTTTTCTTGTTAACGCAATAGATCTTTCAGAAAATACTGTAAAAGTTGTCATTTTGAACCGAACTTCTGAACGAAAGAAGAAAATCCAGTCAGTAAGGGGAGAAGAATGCTGTGTCACATTATCAAAATCTCTTATAACTCAATAGGCAATTTATTGATCAAAGAATAGAAAACACAGTTCGATTTCAAACCGATTCCATGGTCAGGCTTTCCAGTTTTATATCTTTCCTTTATAAAATGAATTTGTAAATGTGTCAAAACGTTTTGCGCTTGTTGAGCAGAGCAGTTGAGAACAGCCTTAAGTAGTTTAAAGAATATTTCAGACAAAGTATAACGCCACAGGTGATCCAGTGAGATGAAAGAAAGTCACTAAACAGCCTTAAATAATAAAGGGTCTGATCAACACAATTTGTAGGTGAAAATGTAGTTTAGTCATCAAGGAAAAGTCAACTTCGCTCAAGAAGTCATCACGGAAGATAATGAAAAGACTATTGGATTGTTTTGAATATCAATGAGGAGTTTGGAAATACATGTATGGTGGGGTGGGGGAGTTATTTTGTACGTATATATATTTAAAAAAGTATTTTGTATTTGTACATACTTTTCTGTACTAAACAAACTGTATAAATAGTGTTTAT
Organism: Maratus speciosus; assembly: GCA_963932465.1. NCBI lineage: Eukaryota > Metazoa > Arthropoda > Arachnida > Araneae > Salticidae > Maratus > Maratus speciosus. Next base: position 461,008,092 of record OZ010799.1, on the reverse strand, counting down.
TCGTTTTAAATTATAGCACGGAATAAATGTATACACGTCTATATCTACCTAATGCTTTTCAGACTCAGCAATATGAAATTTTTTACAAATTCTCACTATCATATTTATACACACACACAAAAAAAAAAATTACGGGCATTACTACGGAAGTAATTTTGAACTTAATATTATTTTTCACTTTTCGATAAATGCATTATACTTAGAGCCGTAATCGATTTTTATCCTATGATGGCTTTTACCAGAAAATTGACTTATAACGTCAACTTTAATGACATTTTTGGAAAACTTATTTGCTTTTACGAGAAAGTGCAAAGCACTATTTAATTTCTTTGTTTCTAATTAAGAGAACCTATAGAATTTTTTTAATTTAAAAATAAAAATGACTTTATGAATGTGCAAGAAAATAACAAATTTGGATTTGTAAAATCCTACCCGAAATATTATATTACTTAAATTTGAAATAATGATTGGTTTATCTTAGAAGCGCTAACTTTTATAAATTTCAGAAAAATGGAACAAGTAAAAATTACAAAAGAGAAAGAAAAAAAATCGCAACGCTTGATAGTTGCTGTTTCATGGAATCGGACCAAGTTTCCATGAAACAAGCAGGTAACTGCCATATACAGCAAATTCAAATTAAGGAAACATTGTAGGCTGTTTCACTTTTAATTTCAGAAGCAATTCGTTTCAACACCGAATTCTTGCGATAAATTTTGTATAGTGACAATTGTACAAAGAATGCAAGCTTTATGGATATAAGCTATAATACAGCATATGGAATAATTTCTGCAAAGCAAAAAACCGAGGAATGATAGCTGTCAACTTTTACGCTTTCTTCCTATCACTAAAATTTTATAGAAAATATTGTCTTATTCAATCGTCGAAATATCACTATTAAGTAAGGCGAAAATCACTACTACATTTTAGTGGTAGCAAAAAAGCGTAAAATTTGGCAGCTATGGGAATGTCCAATGTCGTAATCTCCGACTGGTCTGTCAAAGAGAGAGAGAAAAGGTTTATAGATGAAGTTTTTGTTTCCTGTCTAAATATGAAATTGAGGGGTAGAGGGTTAGGTGGAGGGGTTGTTTTTGGTTATATCTGGCATGAAAGAGGATAAAAATGGAAATTTAATGTTGTATTACATAAAAGTTTTTTAAAATGGAATAGTGGGTGATAAAGTAATCGGAATGTCAAATTTTATGCTAGGTTGCATAAAAATAGGGGGTAAAAATAAAAATAAAATTAATGTTGTTGTGATCGGAATGCATAGTCTCACGCTAGGTCGGGCAAAAACTTTCCAGGTCGGGCAAAGCCCGACCAGGCCCCCACCTAGCTACAGGCCTGATAGCCAATCAATTGATAATCAATGTAATATTAAATTGATCTGATATTGAAACTGAATGATATAGACGATCAATTGATAATCAATATATCATTTAATTAATGATCAAGCAGTTGATAATCAATGTAATGTTTAATTAAGAACAATTGATAATCAATGTAATATTGGATTAACAACCAAGCAATTGGTAATAAATGTAATATTTATTTACTAACCAACCAACTGTTAATAAATATAATATTAAATAAATAATCATTCAATTTATAATAAATAGAATTTTTAATAATTAACCGATCAATTGATAAATCAGAGTAATATTTAGTTAATAACCGACCAATTTATAATCAATGTAATATTTTATTTACAACCAATCAATTGGTAATCAATGTAATATTTATTTAATAACCAATCAATTGTTAATAAATATAATATTAAATAAATAATCATTCAATTTATAATAAATATAATATTTAATAATTAACCGATCAATTCATAATCGGTGCAATATTTAATTAATAACCGATCAATTGATAATCAATGTAATGTTAAATTAATAATCAATCAATTGATAGTCAATGTAATGTTAAATTAATAATCACTTAATTGATAATCAATATAATATTTAATTGAGAATCAATAATCAATCGACTAATAGTCAACGTAACATTTAATTAATGATCAAGCAGTTGATAATCAATGTAATATTTAATTAATAACCAATCAATTAATAATCAATGTAATATTTAGTTAATAACCGATCAATTGATAATCAAAGTGATATTCGATTAGCAATCATTCAATTGGAAATCAATGTAATATTTATTTAATAGCCAATCAATTGTTAATAAATGAAATATTAATTTTATAGTCATTCAATTTATAATAAATATAATATTTAATAATTAACCAATCAATTGATAATCAATATAAAGTTTAGTTAATAATGAATCAATTTATGAAAAGTATAATATTTAATTAATAACAAATCAATTCATAATCAATGTAATATTTAATCAATAACAAATCAATTCATAATCGGTATAACATTTAATTATTAACAAATGAATTCATAATCAATCTAATATTTAATTTATAATTTATCAATTTATAACAAATATAATATTTTATTAATAACAAATAATTCATAATCAATGTAATATGTAATCAATAACAATCAATTGATAATCAGTGCAATATTTAATTAATAACCGATCAAATGATAATCAATGTAATGTTTAATTAATAATGAATCAATTTATAACAAGTATAGTATGTAATTAATAACAAATCAATTTATAATCAATAACAAATCAATTCATAATCAGTGTAATATTTAATTAATAATTTATCAATTTACAACAAATATAATATTTAGTTAATAAGAAACAATTCATAATTAATGCAATATGTTATCAGTAACCAATCAATTGATAATCAGTGTACAATTTAATTAATAATAAACCAATTCATAATCAATGTAATTTTTAATAAATAACAAATCAATTCATAATCGGTATAATATTTAATTAATAACAAACCAATTCATAATCAACGTACTATTTAATTAATAATAAATCAATTTATAACAAGTATAATGTTTAATTAATAACGAATCAATTCATAATCAAATTAATATTTAATCAATAACAGATCAATTCATAATCAGTATAATATTTAATTAATAATTGATCAATTTATGACAAGTATAATATTTAATTAATAACAAACAATTCATTATCAATGTAATATTTAATGAATAACCAATCAATTGATAATCAGTGTAATATTTAATTAATAACAGATCAATGTAATATTTAATCAATAACTCATTAATTGAAAATCGGTGTAATATTTAATTAATAACTGATGATCAATTGATAAACAATGTAATATTTAATTAATAATGAAACGATTTATGAAAAGTATAATATTTAATTAATAACAAATCAATTTATAAACAATGTAATATTTAATTAATAACCAGTCAATTGATAATCAATGAAATATTTAATTAATAATGAATCAATTTATAATATAATATTTATTAATGACAAGTCAATTCATAATCAATGTAATATTTAATCAATAGCCAATCGATAAATCATTACAATATTCAAATAAAGTTCAAAGACTTCAAATAAAATTTTCAGGTTCTAGTCGGGCACAACATACTCGTGCGGGACTCTAATTATAATTTTGAGTTGGTCGACAGTGTAATCGATTTTAACTGCTTATCTTGATATTGAAGTCGCCGACAATGCGCTATCTCTAATAATCCAAACCAACCATCGAAACAAGTCGTGAGAATTTCTTAGAAAATTCTGCAGCCAGTACCAGAATTTAACATGGAAAATAATATGCATTTGCTTACCCCACAATCTTATGCAGAAATACCAAGAACAGCCCAGACGTTCCAATTCTTTTCTGCCTATTAAAAAAAAAAAAAAAAAAGAACTGCGGCATTCCAGAACATCTCTACTCTTATCTCTCACGATGCTTCAGCACGTTCACCCATCTTCCCCTCCCCCTTTTAAAGCGAGCGACACTTAAAAAAGGTTCCCACCTTTTTCTATCCCTCTCTGATAGATAATCATGTATCAAATTAATTCCTATATCTCTGATTACATTTTTTTCTCCACAAAAATATTTCTATTCTTGTATATGCCGTATGTGGTTACAGTTCTTTGTCGCTCTTGTTTGGGAAGTTATTACTAAATGGATCGTTTGCTAATCGTTTATTTTCGGATAATTATAAAAAAAAATATATTCTAATAAACTCTATCAAAGCGAGCGACGCTTAAAAGGTTCCTTCCGTTTTTCTATCCCTCTGTGATAGATAATCGTGTATCAAATTAATTTCTGTATCACTGATTACATTTTATTTTTATTTATTTTTTATTTTTTTTTCAAAAATATTTCTATTTCTGAACTTACCGTATGCTGTTACAATTCTTGGTCTTTCTTCTTTGGGAAATTATTACGAAATGAATCGTTCATTAGTCGTTTATGTTAGGATAATTATAAGATTTTTTTTTTTTTTTTTTTAATAAACCCTTTTAAAGCAAGTGACAATTAAAAAGTTTTCCACTTTTTTTCTTTTCTTTTCATTCCATCATGATAAGTAATCGTGTATCAAATTCCTATATGCCTGATTACATTTTATTACTATTCTTCTTTTTTTCAAAAATATTTCTTTTCTTGTATTTGCCGTATGCTGCTGCTGTTCTTAACCTTTCTTCTTTGGAAGGTATTGCAAAAATGAATCGTTCATTAGTCGTCTGCTAGAATGATTCTAAGAAATTATATTCCAATAAACTTTTTTAAAGCGAGCGACAATTAAAAAAGGTTTCCACCTTTTTTTCATCCCTCTTATGATAGATAATCGAATATCTAATTAATTATTATATCCCTAATTACATTTATTTTTTCAAAAATATTTCTATTCTTGTATTTGCCGTATGCTGTTGTTACAATTCTAGGCCTTTCTTCTTTGGAAAATTAATACGAAAATGAATCGTTCATTCGTCGTTTATGTTTAATTATTATAAGAAATTTTATTCAACTTAAAGAAATTTTATTAACTCTACCTCTTAAAAGGATCTTACCTTTTTTTCTATCCTTCTCTGATAGATAATCATTAAATCTAGGTCCGGTCCGGTCCGAGTATATAGAAAACAAAAAGAAAAATCGTGAGTACGGCATAGATTATGAAACACTTTCCAACACTCCCTGAAAGCTTTAACAAAACTTCCTTATTTACGGAAATAAGGTAAATAAGATGGCTAAGTAAACATTTAAAAAATAGATTTCAGCAGTTACCGTCCGTAGCCAAATATGTATTCCAATTCTTTTGAACAGTCCTGTATTTGATCTGTATGTTGATGTATATACTATATAACGGGAAAATTTAGTTTAGCAAGAAAACGCATAACAGGTTGAAATCTCTCTTTCAGCAGTTTATACTAATAGATGGAAAAATACTTGAATACTTTTGTATAGCCCTGTAGTTTACCTAGTATCTTTATTACACGCCACTATTTAGCTAAAATTTAATTCAAACTAAAACACTCTTAAAATTACTGAAATCACATTTCCAAAAATTATGATCCATAGACAGCATGTATCGAATTCCTTGCGGATCCTGTATATCATTTTATCTATATTCTACAAACATTTCTTAGTAAATTAAATGCAGTTCAGCGCAAAAATACATAGCGCTTTTAAAAACACCAGTATGCATAAATGTAGTGAAACATAAAAGCGCATATCATAATTGAAAATGCATTTTCAGCAATCACCGCTAATGTACTGTACTTCTGATAAATACAGTATCTGAAATCTTTTGTGTGTGCCTGTAAATGCTATGAACTTCGTAATTATACAGGAAATAACTCATAGTAAACCTTAGCGACATATATCAATTCCATTATATAGAAAGTAGTTTAAGATGATTAAAATACACCGCAAACAACCCCCCCCCCCCTTAATCATTATGTAACGGAATTATTTTGTGTGGTCCTGTAAAGGAATAATAACTATTCTTTGCACCGCATATTCTACAGAATGCATATTTTAGTGCACTTCATAAATGCATATAACTTTTGTTATGTTTGGATGCGTGTAACATCATTAAAAATCATTTGAAACGATTTTTTCTCATTGGCCGTAATGTAACGGGATACTTTTGACTGTCCCTGTAGATGAACTAAAAATGCTAAAAAGTTCCTCTGAAATAGGGATCGTGCTATGGTAAACGTCCATAACATCCAAAAATTTCAGGGCAATCCGAGTATATTTACGAGAGTTAGAGCGCGGACAGACAAACCGAAATCATAAACACTTTTCAACTTTGTTTGAAAGTGTTAAGGGTGTATTCGAAAAAATATTTTTTCACCCTCAAAAGCTCAAAATTTTCTGAGACATTTCCAGACTCATTTTTAAAAGTAAAAACATGAAACTGGCTGAGGTGATTTTTGAAGAGATGTTTAAGAGGCCGTGTGATTTCATTTTCGCTCAATTCGTTAGAATTTGATTTTTAAACAATTATTTTCTCCGTATGACCCTTTTTTACATTCCCAGATCTCCCGCTTCGGAAAATTACGTTCATAACGCCCACCTTGACAGCATTTTTTAATATATTTTTTGCATTTATCAAAAATCGAGAAGCACGGCACATTATGTAGTTTCTAAATAAGAGAATTTCCCAGTTTGATGCGTTTGAGAGTAAAAATGAATTTAAAAATGAATCAGAAAATAAGCAGCTTGCATTGGAATTAGAGGTCTGCACGGGCCGACATTTCCCGGCCCGACTCAAAGAAAAAAAATTCGGCTCGGCCCGACCCGTACAAAAAAAATATTGGTCGGCCCAGTAAAAAAGTTAAAAGTTCGGCCCGAGCCCGGCCCGGCCCGTAGAAAAAATTTATTGGCCCGGCCTGGTATAAAAGTTAAAAGTTCGACCTGGGCACAGCCCGGCCCGAAAAAAAGTTATAATCTCGGCCCGGGCCCGGCCCGAATGAATTTCTACAAAACATTGATTTTTACGTCGATTTGGTTAAAACTTTGTCTCGTTCGAGGAGTTCAAGCAAAAAATATATTTATCTTAACTTCTCTTTTCATGTTTATAATCTTCATTTTTATAGAAGTGCCAATATTTATTTTTTTAATGAATCTCTATTTCTTATATGTAAATGTTTCAGTTATCATTAATATTGTTAATCCATATTCCATGTATTACAATGTTAAATATCTGAAAAATGCTATGCAGTAAAATCTTCTAAGACTGAATTGCATAGCAAAAAAAGAAAAAATGCTTTATAGACAAGTTCCCTTCTTAGCAAGTGTAAATGTATTATATATTATTTTCTTACATAGCATTTTCTTCATTTTGCATGGATCAACACGTTTTTCAGTTTAAAACAAGATTGCGTCATAGACAGGTTATTTTTCACACGTTTTACTATATTTTAATTTAACTGTATTTTAATAAGTGTAGAAATTATTTGACAAAAAATTTGTGCCAAGCTTAATTTTGCTGGCCTTTGAACGGACCAGGCCACGCCGAGACAATGATTTTCATACACTGTAAAAAAAAATCTGTAAAGTTACTAAAGTTTTTCTAGGAAACTGGGATTCCTAGAACTGTTCATGCAACGGCAACAACAAAAAGTCCTGTAACAGCGTCTGTTACAGGAATTTTTCTTGTTGCCGTTACATGGAAATTTCTTGGAATCCCAGTTTCCTAGAAAAACTTTAGTAACTTTACAGATTTTTTTTTTTTACAGGCTGGGTGAAAATTAGGAATGAAAATTTTGGGTCATGAAGATTAGGAATGAAACCAGTACCCGGATGTGTGGAGAAAAAATAAGTTAGGCCCAGTCCGGCCCGAACCTCAGGAAAAAAGTAAGGCCCGAGCCCGGCCCGGCCCGTAAAGAGTAGTGACTAGGCCCTGCACGAGTGCCGTGAAAGAAAAACAGCCGGACCGCGGGCCGGGCTGGGGCTTTGGGCCACGGGCCGGCCCGTGCAGATCTCTAATTGGAATACACCCTTAAAAACGGAAGCATGAGTTACAGCCCGGTCTATGCTCTTCTAAGAAAAATAATCCCGATTTCAGACGCGATGTAACTGTCCGATGCAGTGACATTTCTGTATTGATGTTGTGAGACTAGCATCGGCCACTGCACTCTCAGAAATGCTTTCTTCAATTTACGGAAATATACCTGGCAACACTGCTACCGGTCTATAACCCAGAATTTAAGAAATTTCCGTTCTAGGACAGAAAATTTCCGCAATCTGAAAAAAGAAGTTTTAAAAAAAATACCTCTCATTCTTCCGTGGATTCACTTGGTTTTGAACTTGTGGCCCACGTTTCGAACCATGCATCTTAACCACTCGGCCAGAGATGCATTTGATAGAGGTCGAGTTCGCAGTGAAGATACGGGGTTTCTCCAAATGGGGGATGGGTTAGGCTTGTTAAATTTCTTGTTCAGAAAGCTCGGAAATTTAAACTTAATTGCAGGGACATTTCGTCGTTAGGAAATATTGGTTGGTGTTTTAACACTTATAGAATAATAGAGGATAAAAATTATTGCATAATAGACTAGGGTTGCAAAAAAGTCGGCAAAAATTAAAAAAAAAAAGCCAAGCCGGTGGCTTTTATTGGTTTTAACCGGCTCTTTTTTTTGGCCAAAATGGGCCTTTTTTGGCCATAATTGGCTTTTATACAATGAAACATTGTAATTATAAACTAAAAATTTTTAAAGTGTTTTTAATTAGTTTTAATAACATTTAATTGATTTAGAGTTTTAATAAGTAGCCCAATTTCTCAATAATGAGGACATTTATACTGGAATAAAACTTAGATGATTTTGCTAGTGATTTGTAGCCAGAATTGAAAATATGTTAAATTTTAAGAGGGCCATACCAACTGCCAATTTTTTTTCATTTTTACTGCTTTATAAAATTAAAGAGAACAATGGTTACTTAGTTACATGTTTTATTACTTAATTTTAAGAGCTATTAACATACAACTCTTATTTTATTTCTAATAAACGTTTAAAATTATACATAATCATATTAATATATATAAACATCCTTTCTCACTATAAAAACATTATGAATAGCATATGCACGAATATGCTTAGCAACAAGCTTTTCAAAATTTTATTTACAGAATTTTTTTTTTTCTTGTTTAAATGCTCCATTTTTTATACACTTATGTACCACTCTTCTCAAATATTACATCTTTTCTAATTTCTCTTTTAACATTTATAACTTAATCTGTCCATATGGACACATAAGAATGTTTCCATTTTGATGTGCTACATTTTGTCATTAATTAAATATAATCTTTAAAATGTGTAGTATATGAGGAGCTATGTAATATAGAATTTCAAAACACCAGTTTAGAGCCTAACTTATATTCTTTTCAATGTTTATATATATATATATATATTTTTTCAGACATAATGCCTTCACAGTTGCCTTCTACAAGTTATAAAGGCTTATTTATTTGATAAAATTTAATAGAAATCTATAATTATTTTAATAGGAAATATTTATAAGTGTATTAAAAATTAATTGGTCCAAATTTAAAACAAATTTACTGTAAACCAACTTTAAAAAATAAAAGCCGGCTTTTTTTTTTGGCCTGGCTAAAAGCCCGCAACCCTGTAGTAGACCTATTTTTTGATAAGACATAATTTGATTGTTAGATGTAAAACAGGAATATTTATATTTTGAATTAAATTCGAAAAAAAATGTTTGCTTTTTTGAATAAAATCGATTTTTTTTTTTAAGTTGATTGAATCTATATTTTTTAAATGTGTTCCTTTAGAGTATGTTTTACAGGCAAATATTTTTTAATACTCTAAAAAATAAATTTCGAATAAGTTTAAATGGAGGAGAAAATGGCTGCTTTATTCAATTCGAAAGCATTATTTTTGTTTGTTTGTTTTTAAATAAATTAGAAATTTTAATTGATTGAATTTTCGGTTTTTCATTTAAAAAATAAATTCAAACTTTGGTATTAATACAGTCAATACGCATGAGTGCAAGGAATAAATGGAATTTCTCTTTCATTTTCAGACTTCCGGGAAAAATTAACGGAAAAGGGTTGTTTTGTAAGAGTACGGAAATTATTTGTTTAAAAGTGGCGGATAATTTAGTGTACAAAGAAGAATTTTTCTGACTGTGTGCAGCACATTTATAACTTATTCCTTATTGTAAATTTTACATAATTTGTCCTGTTAATTCGCCCCTTTTAAATTGTTATATTGGCCCAGTCGACATGCTTAATGTTTTTATCGGCCTGACTCGTCCATTATTTTTTTTTTATCGCCCCGACTCTAATCATTTATTATTTTTTTTTAACCTTCTCGGCCCGTTAAAAAGAATATCTTATAAACATTTTTATAAGCATCCCGTGCAGATGTCTATCAGGTACAGTCGTGGGAAAAAAAAGTAAACACCCCCTACTAACTCCTCAACAAATTATCGTAGACGAAAGTTACTGGTACCGGACGATTGGAAATAAAGTCTACTTTTAAATGGTGTGTATAAAATTTGCTTAGGGGGCCATATACATATTAAAACGATTCCAAACTTCATTTTTTTCAATGGCAGTACCCAAATTTAACGATATATTTCAAATCTTCGATTCAAAATATGCCTAGAAACCCAATTTCAAGTCATTCATATGATAAGTTTTTGAATTATAGACATTCAAAATTTAGTACTTCTAATGTTAAATTACATTTTCATATTTTTATTTATATCTCCTGAAATTATGTTCCTAATGAGCTAATTTTTTGGGTAGCAATAATACTAATATACCCAAACGTAAATACGTTGAACTTGCAATTTTTATAATTTTATGATATGAATTATGAATTATGAAATTAATATTCGAAAAAATTATGAATTGCAACCTACAATTTTTTTGATGGATTTAGATTTATTAAGTCCTGCTTTATGGAAATCTCGAATTTCACATTTTTCTTCCAAGTAGTTTTTAAATTATGTTTAAAAAAACGGCAAAATGATGGTTTAAGGGGCCGTCTATGATAGCAGTGAGTAAATTTTTGAAATTTAGTCTGCTATCCTGTAATCAAACAGGTTTCGTTGAGGCTTAAACGTGCCTTGATCAAGAAGGCGGCTCTCTCGGTTAACAATCGAGTTCGGAACTTCAATTTGGATACAACCCTTAAAATACGCTCGTTTTAAAATAATTAATTTCTCGGAAACTTATGGCACGAATTGCATAAAAATTTGTTTATAGGCTAATTGAAAGGTGTAGAGTTCATTTATGCTGTCAGAATTGTGTACTGCTATTGAAAAAACAAAGTTATGGTTCGTTTTAATATGTAGATGGCCCCCTAAGCAAATTTTATATACATCATTTAAAAGTAGACTTTATTTCCAATCGTTCGCTACTCGTTCGGTACCAGTAACTTTCTTCTACGATAATTTGTTGAGAAGTTAGTAGGGGGTGTTTACTTTTTTTCCCCCACGACTGTACCTCCTCCGCGAAACATCACATTCTCTTGCTATGAGACAAAAGAATCTCCGCATCAAAGAAGCCGAAAAAAGCACCGCCTTCTGTTGCGTAGATGTGGGTCGAACATAAGGCAACGTTTATTTGCTTTTACCAGAATTTACCTGACGAAAAGTGATAGCCCTTTTTTCCCAAGCGTTGTGTGGTCATCAATGATAGAAAGGGTAGTCTCAACAAAAGAAAGAGGCGGAGATGGACAGGTCAACGAAGGTCACTGGTGACCTCTGACCCCTAGACATCCAATGAAAGTCGTAAAACATCAAAGGGACCGCCTGACCACACAAGAGCTTGCTTGTCACAAAAGGCTGTCTGTTTGGATCTTAAGGGCTGTGTTTAAACGCTTGTTTTGCCTTCCTTCAACACTTTTCCAGTAAACCTATTCTTCTCCACCCGTCTGTGGTTTATTCACAAAAGGGTGGGGAGATTAAACAATGAAAAGGAGATTAGATCAACGTGAAGGAAACGTTTTCCTCCTGCAAGATGTCCGCCCATTTCCTTCTAAAGTTATTAAAGAGGAAAAGCGCCGTTTACCCACAAGAAAGACACCGCGAGTTCAATAATACGTCTATTTGGACCTTAAGGCTGCATTCAAATTGTTTTGACATCATTCAACGCTTTTCCAGGAAACCTTTTCTTCTGCAACTTCTGCGGTTTATTCACAAAAGGGTGGGGCCATTCAACAATAGGTCAGGAGATAAGAAGATTAGATCAAACTTGAAGGAAACTTTTTCCTCCTGCAGGATGACCATCAGTTTCCTTGTAAAGCCATTAAAGATGAAAAACACCTCGTGACCAATACAAAGTGGCGACTGTCGAAAAAAGTAGAATGATACATCCAAAAGGAGCATAACATACCTCTTGAAATTTCTCCAGTATGTTTTAAATCACCCTGTAGAACGGCCTGTGCAAGTAGGAAGATGATAATATAGATAGGACAAAATGACACAAGATTTTAATGAGAAAAACGAGAGGCTGTCTGTTTGGATCTTAGGGCTGCGTTTAAACGCTTGTTTTGCTTTCCTTCAACACTTTTCCAGGAAACATAGTCTTCTTCCGTCTGTTGTTTATTCATAAAACAATGGGGAGATGTCAACAATGGAAAGGAGATTAGATCGACTTGAAGGAAACTTTTTCCTTCTGCAGGATGTCCGTCCGTTTCCTTTTAAAGCTATCAGAGATTAAAAGTACCGCGTGACCACAAGAAAGACACCGTGAGTTCAATGATACGTCTATTTTGACCTTAAGATTACGTTTAGAAAGGAAAAGTGCTCGCTCTCATTCTAAAGCAATAAAACCTTTCTTTTCCAACCCCATTTGTAGTTTTTAACAAAAGGACGAGAGATTCAACAATGAAAAGGACATAAGAAGACTAGATCAAACTTGACGGAAACTCTACCCTCCCACAGGATTTCCCTCAGTTTCTTTGTAAAGCCATTAAAGGTGAAAAACACCGCGTGACCACAAAAAGGGCCGCCAGACTAGAACAAAAAGACCGCGAGTAGAGTGATACATCTATATGGAGCTTAACGCCACTTCAAATTTCCCCAGTCTCTTTTAAATCACCCAGTAGAACGGCCTATGCCAGTAGGAAGATGATAATACAGATAGATAACCGTAGATACGACAAAATGACACAAGATTTTAATGAGAAAAAAAGAAGTGAAACTCAAGACTCCAATTTATTGAAGGGAATCTCTCCTTATTGGAGTCCCACCCAAGATGATGTTGGGTGGGGTTTTTCCCCGAAATCAAGTCTTGTCTGTTTCCCAGGGGTGGAGAGAGGAGGGGGGTGGAGGAGGTCAAAGGTCCAGTTGTAGGGGCGCGAGAATCAAAGCCATTGATTCACTTTTCCCCGTCTTTACCCTCTTCTAACAAGCACCGCGACTTTTCCAAGAACGCGCTTTTTTTTTTTCTTTTCCCTTCACTTTTTTGAATGGCATTCCTATTTTTGTGTATCTTATACCCGAATATATGTATATATCTAGTATATGGGTATTATATTTTTCAAAATATCACTCTGTAATTTATTAAAGTGTATTTCCAAAGATTTCGTTTAAGTTCATTATCAATATTATTTAAAAAAAAAAAAAAAAAAAAAAAAAAATTGCCTGCCCGACATGTGCTGGGTACCATTAACCCTAGGTCCGACCCGGCCCTGAGTATGTAGAAAAGCATGTAAGCTTTAAGTCGGTCTGGCCCGGCCCGAATCTGCTGAAAAAAAAGAAATCCTGATTTCAGACGCGATGTAACTATCTGATGGAGATCATACGCTGGATATCTTACATTTCTATATTGATATTGTAAAATTAGCATGTAGAGAAGGGGTGGTGGGCAGAGATCAAACATTCAGTTGTAAGTACCCGAGAATCAATTTTCCCGTCTTTATCCTGTTCTAGTAAGAACCGCGATTTTTCCAGGAACGCGCTTTTTTCTTCACTTTTTAAATAACCGTTCTATTTTCGTGTATCTTATGCTCAAATATATATTTATTTCTAGTATATAGATATGAGTCCCTCCCCCCCTTCCCCCCACCTATCTATCTATCTGTAAAGGGCAGGGCCGAAACTAGCCTTTTTTGCACCCGGGCAAACATGGATTTTGCCCCCCTCCCCTCTTTCGCAAAGTATGTTTACAAAGAGAATTTTACTAATTTTCTGATAGCCGACATTTTAAAATTTAAAATATGTAATCATAAAATATATAATACTGAACTACTATGTAATCTACAATGGCGGATCCAAGAGGGAGGTCACGGGGGTCATGACTCCCCTCTGAACACCAACAAAAATATTCTAAAGATCATTTTTAAAATGAAATATACAGTAGAGTCCCGATTATCTGAGTCCCGCTTAACCGCGTTTCCGCTTTAATCTAGTTATTTTCTTCTGACGGACTGATGGCTTCCTTTATTATATGAAGCATAAAGCAGCCATTATAAATGTAGTGTTAGATGAAGATGAAAGAGCAGTCGTAAAAAGTTAGAACTCTGATTTTCTGGTCAGAATGGGAAAAAATTGGCCATAATATTTTAAGGTAACTTAAGACTGTCTGGCTATTTTTTGACACATTATTTAATTCATTTTTGTTCGAAAGCGCACGAAATGGGCAGGTGTTGTTATTCAGAAACTGTGTAATCCAGCGTTACCATTTTTTTGGTAAACGCAAAAGATATTTCATAAAATAGTGTCAAATTGGTCGTTTTCAACTGAATTTCCACACGTGACACCAAGAGAAAGGAGAAAAATATCTTCACGTGACAAATATAACTTAACTCGATAAGTAATTTATTGCTCAAAAAATGGTAAACGTTTTTCGATTCCAAATCACTTCAATAGTCAGTTATGCCAATTTTATGCCTTTATATATAAAAAATACCTTTATATTAAATATATCTTTAAGTATGTTCTCAAGTTCTCTGCTGAACAATCGCAAAACGTTTTCACACATTTATAAATTCATTTTTTAACGGAAAGATATAAAATATGAAAGCCTGACTATGGAAGTGATTTGGAATCGAACTGTGTTTTCCATTTTTGGATCAATAAATTACAAATTGAGTTATAATCGATTTTGATCGCGTGACAAATACTTTTTTCATCCTTTCTTGAGTGGTTTTCGCCTTTCGCGCGGAAATTCGGTTCAAAACACCCACTTGGACACTATTTCCTGAAAGATCTATTGCGTTTGGAAAAAAAAAAAAAAAAAAAAAAAAAAAAACAAAAAAAAAACGGAAAAAAACATCTCGATGATATAGTTTCTGAACAACAACACCTGCTCGTTTCATGCATTTCCGAACAAAAATAAATTAAAATGTATGTCATAAAGTTGTCCTTTTGGATTTGAGAACAGTCTTAAGGTATACCCTCAAATCGCCGTTTTTGCGAAAAATTTCGTTTTTGTTTTTATTATTTTAAATTAAATTTCAAACCAAAAATGCCTTACAAAAGTTCAGCGATAGAAGTAAAGTTATAGCCCAAAATATAAACCTTTATACATAAAATTTGTGCTATATTAAATTCTTAACTTGAGTTTTCTGAAAAACTGCATTTTCCGTTGTTTACGTTTACAAGAAACCTCATTTCTTGAAAAGGTTTTAAGATATTGAAATAAAATTTGGTCACAAGGTTCTGCTTATCTATTGGTATGTTCTGAAGCAAAATGGAGTGTTTAAGTATGTATATATTAATTTAAGAGCTGTTTTTATTGAAAAATACACATTGTTTTTTTTATCGTGTTTTGTACTACAAAATTGAAACATGTTAGTAAATTTAAGAGGCATTTCAAATCTTTTGTTTCATAACACAGGTAAGTTGTTTTCTAATATGTTGTTGAAAAAAAAAGTGAAATATATTGAATAGATTTTGTTATAGAAGGTTTGGCAGAAACGAAATTCTTTGCTAAAATGTGACTCAATATTGCCTAAATTTGAAAAGTTAATTAAAATTCCATTAAAAGTTTACTTGAATTCATAGTTTTATTCCCTGTTTTAACTAAAAACACACGTGTTTAGTAAAAATTTCATATTTTTCAAAAAAAAAAAAATGCCCCGAAAGTAGGCACATATCTTTAAAATGTCCCAGAAAGTTCTGCGTTTGTTGAGCAGGCGATTTAAGAGGATACTTCAGTCAAACGAAAAGACCCGTTCGCTAATGCTAATCCTATGGAAGAAATTTATAAAGATATCTTGGTCGCATTTCAATATTTTTAAATGATTTTTTTTTTTTTTTTTTTTTTTTTTTTTTTGCATTCGATAGCTGAGAATCGATCTGTACAAAGGCTGTTTTTTACTTTTTCGATTTTGATTGCAGATTTTTCTTATGGGGATGCTTTCACTTTCGAAACCGATTCTGAAAATGAAAGTGTCCTGATGAAAAATACCTATAAATAAAACCGAAAAAGTGTGAAACAGAACAGCCTTTGTACAGATCCATCTCAGCTATCCAATGAAAAAAAAAAAAATAAAATAAAAAAAAAAAAAAAAAAAAAAAAATCATTTAAAGATATTGAAATGTGACCGAGATATCTTTATAAATTTCTTCCATAGGATTAGCATTACCGAACATGTTTTTAGATGCGTTCGTAATTATATAAATACGTAGCACCTATAGTCGTCGTTCGGTCCGTCTATCTGTCTGTCCGTCCGTCTGTCCGCATATAACCGAGCAAAAACTACCCAACCGAATGGTCTGAAATTTTAAATATATAATTGTCGCAAACTTTTGTCGAGTCATTTCAGATTTTATGAAAATCGGATGTTTAGTTCATTTACAGGGACAGTCAAAAGTTTTCAGTTACATTACGGCCAATGGGAAGAAATTATTGCAAGTGCATTTTAGTGATGTTGCAGCCTTCCGAATGGTCTAAAATTTTAAATATATAATGGTTGCAAAATTTTGTTGAGTCATTTCAAATTTTATGAAAATCGGATGCATAGTTTAATGACAGGGACAGTCAAAAGTTTTCCGTTACATGGCGGCCAATGGGAAAAAATTATTTCAAGTGCATTTTAATGATGTTACAACCTTTCGAACAGAATGAAAAGGATAGGCACTTATTGAAGTGCTCTAAAATATACATTCTGTACACTATGCGGTGCCAAAAATATTAATAAAAGTAGTTATAGTACGAACGCACCTCATTTGCCATGTTTGACGAGCAATTTCCAACTTGTTTCGTTTGGCTGAAGTAGACTCTTAAGAACAGCCTTAAAACAAAAATAGATTCCTTCGCAACTTCAGGAAAAAAAATTAGCGCACTTCGCAAATTTAAAATTGGTTAAGCGAAATTCTCATTCGACAAAGCGAGTCATTAGTTGAAAGTTGTTATATTTCGATGCTGTAGGAAAACTCGATGCTGTTTGCAGATCCAGACTAATGGAGGAAGAGTATTTTGACAGATTTTCCTCCGGCCCTGACTCTAATGATGGCATAGACACATAATATAGGTTTGTCTCGATCTTATCGTAATATTATTTTAACTGCCTTGTGGTATAGTAAATTAGGGCTAAAAAAAAATGGAGCACATTATACATAAGGTACTTTCGAAAACCAAAAGATATATATTGTAATAGATGCTGCCGCGATTGTGATAAGTATTACTCCTTACTTTCACAAATCAATGTTAAATTGTTTATTTACAGTAAACTTAAATACATTAATCCCTTAACATTCGCGAGTTTTAATTATTCGCGAAATAAAAAATGAAGAATATTTCAACATTCGCGAATACTTGGTTATCCGCGATTTTTTATTTTTTTTTACTAAGTAAACTCGCTTTATTTTACCAATTCCGTAAGCTATTTCACACTAGACAGCTGCATTGTACGGTGTAGCCTAAGTTTCAAGAATTTCAGCCCTTGTATTGTGGCAAAATATAGATCGGTAGAAACCCGTGACATGACTCGATGCTAAAAATAAAAAAATCCTAAATTTTCTAAAATTGAAAATTTTTATTGCAAGTGACAGAAAA
The DNA here is from genome assembly GCA_963932465.1 of Maratus speciosus. Lineage (NCBI taxonomy): Eukaryota > Metazoa > Arthropoda > Arachnida > Araneae > Salticidae > Maratus > Maratus speciosus. Next base: position 460,990,231 of record OZ010799.1, on the reverse strand, counting down.
AATGTATGGAAAAATTTAAAGCTTTAACAACAACTTGTCGAGAAAGCGATGGAATCCGATTCTTCACTGGTTCACTGGTGAGGAGTCTTAAATTTAAAATAGAAATCGAGGCCGCAACTTTTACTTACATGGAAATTCCTAAACAAAAGATCTGTTCTTACAAACAGTCGCACATCACTAATTTTTTTTCGCCATGAACTAGCAAATATTCTGTACAATATGTTTATAATTATTCAAATTTATTTAAAGCATGTATAGTCGAGGGGGAAAAAAAAAAAAGTAAACACCCCCTACTAACTCCTCAACAAATTATCGTAAACGAAAGTTACCGGTACTGAACGATTGGAAATAAAGTCTACTTTTAAATGATGTATATAAAATTTTCTTAGGGGTCCATCTACATGTTAAAACGAAGCCAAACTTCATTTTTTCAATAGCAATACCCAATTTTAACGAGATATTTCAAAACTTCGGTTCAAACTATGCCTAGACACCCAATTTCAAGTCATTTGAATAATAAGTTTTTGAATTATACACATTCAAAATTTAGTGCTTGTAATGTTAAATTGCATTTTCATATTTTATCTCCTGGAATTATGCTCCTAAGGCGCTAAGTTTTTTTTTTTGTTTTTTTTTTTGTTTTGTTTTGTTTTTGTTTTTTTTGGTAGCAATAATACTAATATACCCAAACATAAATACGCTGAATTTGCAATTTTTATAATTTTATGATATGAATTATGAATTATGAAATTAATATTCGAAAAAATTATGAATTGCAACCTACAATTTTTTTGATGGATTTAGATTTATTAAGTCCCGCTTTATGGAAATCCAAAATTTCACATTTTTCTTCCAAGTAGTTTTCAAATTATGCCTAAAAAACGGCAAAATGATGGTTTAAGGGGCCGGCTATGATAGAAGTGACTAGATATTTTGAAATTTATTCTGCTGTACTGTAATCTAACACGCTTCATTGACTCCTTAAGTGGCGCTTCAGGCACCTTGATCAAGAAGGGGGCTCTCTCGGTTAACAATCCAGTACGGAACTGCAATTTGGATACAGCCCTTAAAATACGCTCGTTTTAAAATAAATAATTTCTCGGAAACTTATGGTACGAATGGCATAAAAATTTGTTTTGGGGCTAATTGAAGGGTGAAGAGTTCCTTTATGCTGTCAGAATTGTGGACTTCTATTGAAAAAAAAAACAAAGTTATGGTTCGTTTTAATATGTAGATGGCCCCCTAAGCAAATTTTATATGCATCATTTAAAAGTAGACTTTACTTCGAATCGTTCAGTACCAGCAACTTTCTTCTACGATAATTTATTGAGGAGTTAGTAGGGGGTGTTTACTTTTTTTTCCCACGACTGTACTTTTAATGTATAATGCTTAATAAATATATTTTTTGAATTTCAATTACGCTTTTCCATTAAAAAAAAAAAAAAAAAAAAAAAAAAAAAATTATAAAACCTAACTTACTTTTATGCACGGGAAGATAGTCTCAACATTCGCGGAGATTTCCGCGAACCTAACGCTCGCGAATGGGGATTACTGTATTCCCAACAGAACTCACTATTTCCACTTACCGGTAAGGATATAGCAGATCCTGTCCTATTGGGATGCTACCTACACACTACGTTATAGCACTATGATACACTATCCCCGCCTCTGTACACGGACAAGGCTTATCCAATACTGTGACCGCACAGATCTGTCCGAAATCTCGGCACACATGGACACTTATATAAAGAAAATAAAAAACCTGTCCTCCCAGCACCACGCACCGTTCTCCAACTCTCAAATTTCAACTTTAAATTTTCACCCTGTTGCTTCTATTCTTTTAAACCTGTAGGGTCTCCTCTTTGTTATCACGGGAAACCCGACCTGTCGTTGTTGACCACTTCTCCAGCGACAGGTCATCAAAGAACGTTATCTTTTGTTCATCATCAACGCTTACTTCTCTGCTACATACCTTCCTATTGTACACAGTAGGGCAAATTTGTTATTGCAATTATCTGCAGTGTAATTACAATTAGGGATGCACCGAATAGCGATTTTGGCCGAATGCCGAATACCGAATATTCGGCCTAGAGGCAAACCGAATACCGAATATTCGGCTAGCCGAATAGTAACTGCTAGGTCGAATACCGAATATTCGGCTTACGTCGAATAATTTTATATTTCAAGGTTTAAAGGCATTAAAATGTTAAATTTTAAAACAGTTTTACATAACATTTAAAACAGAAACTCTCATTTTGATAATCAAGAGCTTTTTTCAAGTAAACTTTATGCTGAAAAAAATCTGCTTTAAATTATTTAAGATGAGTATAGTTAAAAAACTTTTTTAATTAATAAAATTTTAAATATCATGGCTTATTCTGTGAATTAAAACAAAGGAATAACATTTTCTTAAATTCTAAAACAACCATTTTAAAATCAAAGAGAAATTATGAAAAAATTGGAAGAAAAATTGTACAGGATCATATATTATTTGTTTGCCAGGAAGAGACTAAAGTAAAAGTAAATAAATAATACAATCTATTCAAATTTTATAGGGTAGAAACTCAGCAAGAATAACTGTTCTACTCCCTTTTATTAAGCAAGGAAGTTTTTAAATAGATCCTAGATCGGTGTCTGGAGTGGGCGATCATTTTCAGAAATTGTAAATGCTGTTCTTATAATCTTAGCAAGAAACAGATTATTTACTGGACAATGTTCAGGAACTTGCATTTGTACATAATTAATTCCTATGAAAATCCTCGTGATTGGTTAATTTTCTTAAATAATACTTAATAAACGGCAAATAAATAATGTAAAAACATTCTCTTTTGTTTAAATATATGATTCTGTTTCTAATTATTCTGAATATCTTTATAAGTTGACTGTTAAACGTATAAGTCATATAAGATTTTTAAAAATACTTTTTAAAAGTTTTTTTTACGTATTCGGTTGGCCGAATATTTCGATATTCGGCCAAACCGAATATTCGGCAGGCCAAATAGTTTGCTATTCGGTGTACCGAATAGTTTGATATTCGGCCAAACCGAATATTCGGTAACATGGCCGAATACCGAATAGATACCGAATATTCGGTGCATCCCTAATTACAATTTAATTGTATGTAATTAATTAGATATATAATTACATGCGTAAAAATTTCTTGCAGCACTGTAGCCGAAACCGCCTCCTATATCACTATTCGACGAAATTTCTGTGTTTGAATATGTATAACTCTAATCAGCTACATACAATTAAATTGTAATTACATTGCAGATAAATGCAATTACATGTTTCCCCCACTCTGCTGTACTACCCACATTTCAGTAGACAATAAACCTTTTTTCGAATTGTCTTTCGTACCTTTTATTCATTTTAATCTCGTATGTAAGCAAATCTATCCATAACTCATGTACGTAGATAATAGTACACAGATAAATATAATCAAGATGAAAATAGAGATTTGTCCAACTCTGCTGTCCTACCCACCTTCCAGTAGACAATAAACCCTCTTTTTGAATTGTCTTTCGTACCTTTTATTCATTTTAATCTCATATGTAAGCAAATTTATCCTTAACTCATGTACGTAGATAATAGTACACAGATAAATATAATCAAGAAAGAAAATAAAACTAATTAAACAGTTATTTACATTAAGCATGCGTCTGATTAACGTAAGAGATCTGACATATATGAAAGCATACATACTTTCACTAAATCACCGGATCGCAACTTCGGGGATGGAGCTTTAGGGGCTGTGCATATATAACGTTATCACATTTTTGGCAATTTTAAACCCCCTCCCCCCCTTACGATATCATACGTTATCATCCCTCGAACCCCCCCCCCCCCCCTCCGTAATGATATCGTTATCAATGTCTAAAAATTATTTTCATTTTTTAAATTTTTTTCTTTTGCTTGGAGTGATATACAAATATGGTTACATTTATTTTTCGCATACTTCATTGATTCATATGAAGAGAACTCGATAAAATATCACTTTATATATGAAAAAACTTTTTATCAAATAACACTTAAAAGAAATAGTTACTATTTAAAAGTATTTTATAATAGCTTTTTGTTACATAATACATTCAACAGTAATAAAGTGTTCTTGCACTTGACCCCGCAAGGGGGTGGGGGGGACAGGGCTTCTTATCACCGAAACAGGTGGACAACATTCTTTCTCTTTTATTTATTAGTAAACACAAGTATCATTTGAAACATACTTCGCATATGGTTTCTCGAACAGCGAATTATATATGCATACACACATGACAGAAGAAATAGGAAATTTGGAATTAAATAATTTTATAATCACTTAATGATTTTAATAATAATTTTGTACTTTCATACAAATAGATAGCAGACTAAAAAAAGATAACATTCTATTTTGATGTAAAGGCTAAGTTATAAATAAAAAGAGAAAATTTTGGTTGGATCAAAAATGATAACGATATCAAAAGACGAACCCCCCCTCCCCCTGGAGATATCTAACGATATCATTTGCCAGACTCCCCCTTCCCCCTAAAATGATAACGTTATATATGCACAGCCCCTTATTTCTGTTTTCCTTCTTTCTTTCTCTATGATCAGGTGCTAGAGTTGACAACATCAAATTTTCGAGCTCTAACCGTTTGCTTTAGCATAATTTAAAACTTGCAGTTTGAAATCAGGGGTGTAATTTACCTTCTTTACCGTCATCAACTGAACGCGTGCAAGAATGCAGTACAGATTTTTTCCCCCCTTCTCCTTTCGCAATTTCTATTAATTACTAGAACAAGCAGGGTTTGGTTGATACAGCTTTTTTTTTCTTGGGGCCTATTTTGTGAAAAGCAAAAAATATTGTTGTGAAATTTATTACTTTTTTTGTGAAAAGTAACATTTTATTATGAAAGATGAAATACAGTTTCTCAAATTCGAACCAAATATTTATTAATAACTTCTTTAAATCGTTCTGACAAAGTTTTCCTTTCTGGTGAGTTTATTTTGTTTGAATATTTAACATTTTAAAACCTAAAAAATAAAAATAATCAATTAAGGGTAAGTTTCTCAAGAATAGGTATTTTGTGAAAGGGCTTTTTTCATTGAAAGGAATTTTGTGAAGGGGCCTGTTATATTGAAAAGAATTTTGTGAAGGGGCCCAAAATTGTCTCCAAATTTTGCCTGGATCGACCCCTGACAATAAATATATTTCCGGTGTTTATAAACAACTTAACACAAAATTTCTAATTTGATAAAAGGTGTCATTCTCCCCCCCCCCCCCCACACACACACACACCCACCCACACCCACACCCTTTCCTGTTGCCCCATCTTAAACAAGAGACAGGGAAAAAATATTTTTAAAAAATAAATTCACACGCTGGCGCTTTCTACAAAACGTTAAAAAAACTGTGAATTTTCCATGATCGAGCTCGGTGCCTAACCCCCCTCCCCCTCCCAATAAATAAAATATAATTTTTAAGGGGAAAAAAACATGGATTGCAAACATAAACTGACGCGTGGTTTTCAAGATAAACAAAAATATGCTTAAAAAAGAGTATATTTAAAAAAAAAAAAAAAAAAGAAACTTATTTTTTGCTTTTTATACTTATTATTTACATTATGTTATTAACTTATACATTTTTAACTTATTAATTTATAGCCTTTCTGCGTCTTACTTTGATGATTAAAAGAAAGAAATTAAAAGACTTTTCTGAAAAGGTTGTGACCTTATGTTTACTGCGTCATCAATGTAAATAATCATTTATTATTTTAAATGAATCTGTCATCGCTCTGCTGAGAAGCTCGGCTCGCGAGCAACGAATCAGACTTCAAACCAGAAAAGCTGCGCCAAAATTTCGCCAACGTAGGGCATAAATTATATTATGTTATTTTTTAAATGTTTCTTACTTGAGTACAATTGATTTCGAAGTTTATTTTGCTCTGTTTTCTTTTTCTCTGAGGAGTTTGGGGGAAAAAATAAAAATTAACCCTTCACGAGTAACTTTAAAAACGTAAACACTACAAGGCTTTTTGACCTGGGGAAGAGGGGGGGGGGGTGTCTGCCCACTTTAATTCCCCTCGCGGAAGTCAATTTTTAGTTCAAATTTTCTTTTTGCATTCATTCATGTGTCATCAATCATACTTAAACGGTATGTTCAGAGGCAAATCCCTCCTGATTAAAAAAAAAAAAAAAAAATGTTACTGTTCCAACTCTTTATTTTGAAAAATGCTGTAGTAAATTTACTTATTTATTAAATATTTTTTAATTGTTAAATTTCTTTAAAGTTTTTCGTCCAGACAAGGGAAAGTTCGAACTCGGAACAGAATTTGGCGCGTTGGCGAAGCCTCTCCGTTTTTTTTATTGTGATTGGTTGCTAGCGAGCCGAGCTTTCCAGCCACTAACGTCTACTGTGCGCTTGTTTTGTGTAGACGCGTTTAAAACCTTGAAATTAGTTTTCTTTCCCTCTTTTGAGAACAATAAATATGTTCTACTTATAAATATTGTAAAGTTTCAACTACGAATGTTGAATTACGATTATGCATTTAAGGACACTTAATATTATGCGAATAAATTTGGTTTATATTTAGTAGTTTGTTTATGTTTAACTTGAAAACATAAAACAGCTGGCTTTTTTAAATTACTGTTTCTTGCTATTTCCCTTTAACTCTTTCATATTCGATTGTTATTTGTTTTATAATGAGAAAAATTGCATTTTTGTTTAAAACTGCAGCTATCCAAAAGAAAATTAAGGTTTACTTTAATCTAAAGTTATAATAACACCATTAGTTATTTTACGTTCGAATAGGCTACGTAAATTACGATGACAATAGATTATTAAAGATTTTTCTAAGGCGTTTATAAAATGTTCTATTACAACGGAAGTCCATTAGACATAACATATTTCCAGTGTTTTTTTTTTTCTTTATGTTATTTAAAATATCGGTTGTAAGAAAAAAAAAAAACACGTCGAAAATTGTACGTCAAACGTGCCACTGAGGTGCAATCGTACTATAACTAGTTTTATAGATATTCCGATCTTGGTGCAATAGCTGTTGCACTCTTATGCAGAAATGCATGAATACAAAATTGATTACGATTATCATATATTATATTCAGTAATACGGAAATAATAGGACTCCCTCTTCAATAGGACGTTATCACCATGGCAACATAGAATCATGACTTGTCATGGGATATCATTGAATTCAAGACGTAGGATAGGATTTAACAGAATGAAGAAAACGTTTATGAATATCTTTTTAACTTTTGATTCGATTTTCATAAAATTTAAAAAGACTCCACATAACTCTGCAACGATTATCTATTTCATTTCAAACCGTTTGGTTGGGTAGTTTTTGTGATGTTATATACGGACAGAGAGACAGACGTAGGGCCAGACGACGACTATGGGTGCTACGTATTTATGTATGTACAAACGCACCTAAAAAGCAGATTTTAGTTGGGGGAGGGGGGGGGGTTCTGTTTGTTTTTTTAAGCAGTTCGTAAATTCTGATGTCATCCAAACATTTCAATATTCTGGCAGCAGAAGTATGAAACATGTATTAGAAATAAAAGTCTCCACGACGGTTTAACCCATTTCTCTAAAAAATATTCTTCCTATCTCCACTTTCTGCCACATTTACGGATTACGGTCTTATTTATGAACGCAAAAGCATGCATAATTATTGCAGGCATAATTATTTAAATGATTTGTAATTTGTAATCGAACTCCCCCCCCCCCCCCCCGATAAATGAAAGGTATTTTGAATTAGAGGATATTGCTCTATGGTGGACGACAAATTGACCTGTTATCCCAACGGCAACTTTGACAGCATCTTCTAAAAGGTTTTCTGATTTTATCGAAAAATGGAAAACACTCTTCGCTGGCATAGTTTCTGATTAGGAACATATTTCCATTTCATTCGTTTGCGAACAAAAATTAATTTAAAAATGCGTCATAAAGTAGTCAGTTTGGGTTTCAAAACCGCCTTAAAGAAATTTATTATTCTCATAGGATCTGTCATCGGAAGTGGTATCATGTTTCGCTATATATCTATGCAGGCCTTCTTCATCATTTGCATAGATATTAGATTTTGTGTAATACTTACTTCAGTAAAATAGGAACCAAAATATACAATAGAGAGAAAATTGGAATCAAAATATCTTATGCTAATAAGAGAAAGTTTCGCTCTGCTGTCTCTCTCTCTCCCTCTGTGTGTGCGTGTGTGCCTGCGATGGCTAGCGAAATCTACGGCACGTACGAGGCTGAAATTTTTTGTGAAAATAGTCCAAGCCTCTCCTAATGCACCCGAGAGTCAGAATTTTAAATTTCTAGTAATGAGCTGAGATATTAATTGAAAACTCATCAAGCGGTCCAAATAAAAAAAGTATTTATTTCTTCAAAACCACAAGCTGACTAGGACCGGACCCTAATACGAGGGTCGCGCACGATTGTCCAATGTACAGTACACGCTCCCCTTGAAATCGCATTGAGGCCAGCCGCTTGCCGGGAAAAAGCATAGATTTTAATTGGGCCGCAAAGAAGATTATTCCCCCCTTTTTTTTTCTTTAAGAGCCTACTTCAGTCAAGTGAAAAGACCGGTTCGGTAATGCTAATCCTATGGAAGAAATTTATAAAGATATCTCGGTTGCATTTTAATATTTTTAAATGATTATTTGCATTCTATAGCTGTGATCGATCTGTACAAAGGTTTTTTCTATTTTGCTTACAGATATTTTTAATGAGAGCACTTTCATTTTCGGAACCGGTTTCGAAACTGAAAGCATCCTCATAAAAAAAATCTGCAATCGAAATCGAAAAAGTAAAAAACGGCCTGCATACAGATCGATCTCAGCTATCCAATGCAAAAAAAAATCATTTAAAAATATTAAAATGCAACCGAGATATCTTTATAAATTTCTTCCATTGGATTAGCATTACCGAACCGGTCTTTTCACTTGACTGAAGTAGCCTCTTAAGAGGGGAAGGGTTTACCAGAATTTGTAGTTCGCCAGGTTGTCACATTTCAAAGTACACTATGAATTTTTAAGGGAAGTTATATATTTTTTAATATTGCTTTTATCGATTTGAAGTTAACGCACCTAAGCATATTTTTTAACGGCGAATGCAATTATCTAATTTTCTTTGCCATCCGACCGCAATTAGCGAATATACACTAATTAACAATTTTAATTTTTGGATCGTTTTTTATCGGGCAGCTGTTTGATAAATTATTTGAACAGTGCGTGCGCAGCAGATATAAAATCATACAAATTTAAAGTTTATTTAACAATATTATCATAGGCCCGGGCAAAGCCGGGCGGGTCAGCTAGCGTCTTAATAAAGCATTACACTATTTCAGATCTATCATTTTGGTTATAGAATTTTTATTACTATGTGAAATTCGTGGTGAAAATCATTACTGAACTTTTTATTTTATTGCTCAGGTTAAGTGAAATACAGAAGATACATTTTCTTGTGCTTATTTTGTCATAGTAAGAAAATTTTAGAAAATAAAAATAGATTTATTATTATAATAATAAATAATTTTCCCTCTTTTTGTCTTTTTATGTCCACTCTTTGAATGTTTGACCTTTACATCTCTGAAAATTGTATAATTTATACTATATAGAACATATTTTTAATTAAAAAACTAATTCATATAAAAAACTTAGTATAAAAAATTAACGTTTATTACAATTTAAATCTACAATAATAATATATAATACTGGCATAAAATGATAATTGATGTAGGTAACACTGCGGTTATACAAATAAAATTGAAAAAAAAAAATCCTTAAAACCTGTTTATAAACTCTTTTCTTCATTAGTTTTATTCGTTAATTTTACTTTAAATATTTTAAGAACGATATTCCATATTGTATACGTTTATTTGCTTCAAAATTAAATCAAAATATTTAAAAACAGTTTCTTACAAGGTTTGCGAAATCTTCAACTAGCAAAATTTCACAGAAATTAAAAACTAAAAACTGAAAAACTGAAAATTTACTATTTTATTTATTGTCAATATTTTAATCACTGTTAAGAATAATTTAAATGTGTTCTTGTGATATGTTTATTATGAATATTATTTTGTCTGTTTAATTAAATAATTAATTCAAATAAAATTCAAATTTGAATAATTAATCTAAATTTCAAATTTTTTGAAAATCTCCCATGCTATTTATTAGTACTACTACTACTAATAATAATAATTTACTGGTGTTATTTCCATTTAATGAATTGCTATTATTATTGAGAATAATAATAATAATATGATTGTAATGTTTAAAATAATTCTTAATTTACAATTTTAATAGTTAACAAATTAACAAAATTGTCTGTAATATAACTTTTAAAATAACAATTCATAAATAACATTATTTATGTTAATATTATTATTTATATTATTAATATTCTAATTCTTATCTAATATATACGCATAATCAATAATAATTTACTAATTTTTTTAAAAACATTTTTTACTTTAATAAAATTAAATAAAAAAATGCAGATGCATTTTCAACTTTTACCGGAAGTATAAATAAAAGTCATAATTTTGATTAAAACAGAAGTTAATTGTCATTATTGTTACAAACAATTAATAGTATAGCATGAATATGTTATTAAATCTGTTTTTAAATATTTAGTTGTAATTAAAATTTGAAAAAATATTTTGGAAATTCTCTGAAGTTTGAATATTAATAAATTATTAATACGAATATTTATAACTACCTTTATAATAAGCAGTAATCATAGGATTTATTGATAGTATAACAATAATACAAACATTTTCATTGTTTGGGTCATTCCATGTCAAATCAAGCAAAAAATTTCAATTTTCAACCTGACCATTTCAGATTTCAATGAAACAGTCAAGGATCATTCTCTCCAGTGATATAAATGAGAATACACTTTTATAATTTTTTTATCGCATTAAATTTTTATACAATTAATTATTTAAATTTTGAAAAATCATCATTTTTTGGGTTGCATAAATTTTTCAATTTTGAATTTCTCAAGTTCTATCAGGCGTAAAGAATTTTATGACCCCTCATTTTAAAGAGAAATTTATAAGGTTTAATTTGATACCCAAGTTGACTATGCTGAGTTAAGAAAAAAATAAATAAAATTTTTTTTTATTTTAAAATTTAAAAATTTTTCAGATAGTGTTTTTTAAAAATTTTGAAAAAATGTATGTTTGTTGTAATATTATAACGTAAAATTTCTGAAATTTTTAGAGTGAGATCTCAATGGGATCAAGAGTTCTGAAATAAAAACTGAAAATTACCATTCAAATAATACATAAATAACAAAATAGCTAGAATTAGATTGTTATTTGAATGGTAATTTTCAGTTTTTATTTCATAACTCTTGATCCCATTGAGATCCCACTCTAAAAATTTCAGAAATTTAAGCTTATAATATTACAACAAACATACATTTTTTTCAAAATTTTCAAAAAGCACTATCTGAAAATTTTTTTAATTTAAAATTTTTAAAAAATTTTAACTGAGTTAAACTTTTTTTTAACTGAGCATAGTCAACTTAGGTATCAAATTAAACCTTATAAATTTATCTTTAAAATGAGGGGTCATAAAATTCTGTATGTCTGATAGAACTTGAGATATTCAAAATTGAAAAATTTATGCAACCCAAAAAATGATCATTTTTACTTTCTTCTATCTTCAATAGAAGAAAGTATTGTAATCGAAATTTTTTTCGACTTCCGGTTTTCGACGGATTTGCATGTTTTAGGGGTCAGAGATTCCAAAAAACATGTTTATAGAAAATGTCTGTCTGTCTGTGTGTCCGTCTGTCCGTCTGTCCGTCCGTCCGTCTGTCCGTCTGTCAGTCTGTCCGTCTGTCCGTCTGTCCGTCTGTCTGTCGCCATTGTACCATCAAAAAGTGTATGAAGTTATGTATAGAATTAAACCAAAATTTTATTATAAGTTTTTGTCTATGGCAAGCAGGTCCTCGCGGAATTTGGAAAAAATTCGCCGGTAGGGGGCGCTGATATAACAATTTTTGTGCGATTTTGAATATTGTACCATCCAAAAGTGTATGGAGTTATGCATAGAATTGAACCAAATTTTTAGTTTAAGTTTTTGGATATGACAAGCAGGTCCTCCCTGAATTTGGAAAACATTCGCCGGTAGGGGGCGCTGTAAATGCGTTTTTTGTGCAATTTTTAATATTGTACCATCGAAAAGTGTATGAAGTTATGCATAGAATTGAACAAAATTTTTATTTTAAGTTTTTGGCTATGGCAAGCAGGTCCTCCCTGAATTTGGAAAAAATTCGCCGGTAGGGGGCGCTGTAATAGCGATTTTTGTGCGATTTTGAATATTGTACCATTCAAAAGTGTATGGAGTTATGCATAGAATTGAACCAAATTTTTATTTTAAGTTTTTGGATATGGCAAGCAGGTCCTCCCTAATTTGGAAAAAAAATCGCTGGTAGGGGGCGCTGTAATAGCGATTTTTGTGCGATTTTGAATATTGCACCATCGAAAAGCGTATGAAGTTATGCATAGAATTGAACCAAAAAAAAAAAAAAAAATTAAGTTCTTGGCTATTGCAAGGAGGTCCTCCCGTAATTTGTAAAAAAATCGCTCGTAGAGGGCGCTGTAATAGCGATTTTTGTACAATTTTTGTGCCGTTTTGTATATTGTACCGCCGAAAAGTGTATGAAGTTATGCATAGAATTGAACCAAATTTTATGTGTTTATTTTTGGTCATGTCACGAAGGTCCTCCCTGAATTTGGAAAAATTCTGCCGGAAGGGGGCACTATAATTGCGATGCCTGTACCATTTTCATTATTGTACCATCGAAAAGTGTATGAAGTTATCCATATAATTGAACCAAATTTTTTGTGCACGTTTCTGGCTATGGCAAACAAGTCCTCCCTGAACTTGAAAAAATTCCGAAAGTAGGGGTCGCTATAATTCCGATCTCTGTGCCATTTTCATTATTGTACCATCGAACAGCGTATAAAATTATGCATACAATTGAACCAAAATGTTTGTGCTTGTTTTTGGCTTTGGCCAACAGGTTCTCCTTGAATTTGGAAATATTGCGCGGTAAAGGGGCTCCGAGCTAGCGATTTTTGTATACTTTTCTTGATTTTTCGTAGTTCTATTGTGCATCGGCGGCTCATGCAGCGGCGGGAACTCGCTACCTGCTATGCCGGCTATTCGCAAACAGCTGATAACGGCAGAATAAGGAAAAATTAATAATTTTAACAAATATCATGATATAGATTAACTCGTTTTTAGTCCGTTTAATTGACTTGAGCAGAAATTTAAGATGAAAATCAAAGTTGGTATAGTATTGAACTAATAATATAGAAGTATTAACATGTGTAACTAGGTTTTGAAATATTAAGATGTATAAGATAGAAGAAAGTTTTGGGATTGGCACATCCAACTAGTTTAAAATTTAAATAATTAATTGTATGAAAATTTAATGTGCTAAAAAAATTATAAAAATATATTCTCATTTATATCATCAGGGAGAATGATTCCTGAGAGTTTCATTGAAATCTGAAATGGTCAGATTGAGTCACTGGTTGATTTGACATGGAATTACCCAAATAATTTGATTAAAAAAATTAATTTACTAGATTTTATAAAGTTTGGAAAATACAAATTTACTAATATGAGTATTTGGGATTAATAATCTATTAAGTATAAAATTAAAAATAAAATTTTACGACATTAATTAATATTTTATATATTAATATTATAAATATTTTTAATAATATAGTACCTTTTCTACTAATGTTTAATTATAATCAAAACTTAAACAATTTACGGATGTTTTAGTAATTCATTTTAGTATAAACTATTGAAATTAAAAAGAAAGAAATAAATAAAAATAAATACGTTTGGCACTATTGAACTTAGATGCAGACAGATAGATTTTATTTGTAAATATTTAAACAACGATTACTTTTTTCGTCACTTATTTTTTTAAATTGTTAGTGCTTTATAATTTATTAAATTCATTATTTTCTAATATTATACATTTAAAATTTGAAAATTTATTCAACAATTTAAATAATAATAATAATAATAATACACACTTGTCTAGATTTCTTTCCTATTAGTGTTATTATTTTATAATAATTATTATCAGAAATAATTAAATAAAAAATATTTATAATGCTATTATTAAATATTTTTCAAAAATAATATTTTATTTTTAATTAAAAAAATATTTTAATACTGATACAACAAAAACACATTTAAAACACTGCCCTAAATTATGTTTAACTCTAATTAAAATTTCAATTAATTTATTGACTTTGATTTTTTTCTTCTTCTTTGTAATATAAATATTTTTTATTTAATAATATAGTACTAACTAATAACTTTTATTTATATTTTATCAAATAATGTTTTATTTTAATTAATAATGTATATTTTCTAATTTTTCTGAAATAATAATAATTATTATTATTTTCAATCTCAGTAAAGTTTCAAAAAATATGTGAATTAATAATTAAAATCAAATATTATTTGAATAAATATTTTTTGAGTTATTATTTTTATTACCAGTAATCATATTTTTATTAAATATTTCTTCAAATAATATTTACTTTTAATTTTTAACTGGTAGTTCGATTAATAACATAACCAAAATTTAATATTATTACAATAATAATATTAATTTTTTTTTAAAGTTTGATTTTAATTAAAGTTTATTTGTAAAATTTATTAAAATATAAATAAAAATGAAATTTTATACCATTAATTAATATTTAATGTATTAATATTATAATTATTTTTAATAATATAATACTTTGTCCACTAATATTTAATTATAATCTAAACTTTATCAATTTGCTGAAGTTGTAATATTTCATTTTAGTTTAAGCTACTGAAATTTAAAATAAATAAATAAAAATAAATATGTTTAGCACTATCGACCTTAGATATAGATAGATTTATTTGAAAATATTTAAACAAGGATTGATTTTTTTTTTTTTTTACCTATTTTTTTTTTAATTATTAATGCTCTATAATTTAAATTTATATTTTACTAATAGTATAAATTTAAAAATTGCAAAATTTTTTCAAAAATTTAAATAATAATAATAATAATAATAATAATAAAAGCACACGTGTCTAATTTTTTTCTATTATTATTATTGTTTTATTATAATTATTATTATTATCAGAAATAATTAAATTAAAAATTATTTAGTAATAATACTATTATTAAATTATTTGAAAAATAATATTTAATTTTTAATAAAAAATAAAAGTTTTAATAATGTACCAACAAAAACACATTTAAAATATTTTTCCAAATAATGTTTAATTTCAATTAAAATTTCAAACAATTTACTTACTTTAATTTTTTCCTTATTTATAATTCAAATATAAATATTTTTATTTTATTTTAAAATGTAATAATAATTAATATTTTTTATTTATTTATTTTTTCAAATAATATTTCATTTTAATTAATAATATATATTTTCTAATTTAAATATTATTTGAAAAATATTTTTAAAAAATATTTTTTGAGTTATATTATTTTTTAACATACATATTTTTAATACTGGTAAAAAATAGCATAACTCAAAAAATATTTTTATTAAATATGTTTTCAAATAATATTTACTTTTAGAATAAGAGTTTGATTAATAATGTAATCAAAATTTAATATCATTACATTAATACTTTTAAATTTTAAAAAGTTTAGTTTTAATTAAAGTTCATTTGCAAAATTTATTAAAATTGAAGAAAAATAAATTTATGGCGTTAATTAATATTTTAAGTATTAATATTATAAATATCTTTAATATATAATAGTTTTCCCACTAATGTTTAATTATAATCAAAACTGTAACAATTTACTGAATTTTAGTACTTTAAATCTAATGAAATTAAAATAAAAAATAAATGAATAAAAATACGTTTAGCAATATCGAATTTAGATACAGATACTTTAAAAGATTTAAACAAAGATTAGCTTTATTTTTTCACCCATTTTTTTAAAATTATTATGAATGTTTCATAATTTATTAAATTTATTATTTACTAAGGTTATAAATTTAAAATTTTGAAAAATTTATATTTAAATAATTATTATTATTATACACTTGTCTACTTTTCTTGAAGTGTCATTATTTGGTAATAATTATCAGAAATAATTAAATGGAAAATTATTTTATAATACTTTTATTAAGTATTTTCAAAAATAATATTTTCCTTTCAATAAATATTATTTTATTGAATTGAAATTAAACTATCTTTGTTTAATTTTCAATTAAACAAGGTTTGATTTTTTTCTCTTTACGTATTTTTGAAATTATTAATGCTTTTAAATTATTAAACTTAGTATGTACTAGGATTATGAATTTAAAATTTGCAAAATTTTACTAAAATTTAAATAACAAAAATAAAAACACACTTGCCAAAATTTATTTTCGGTGAATGTCATTATTTTATAATAATCATTGTCAGAAATAATTAAATAAAAAAATATTTAATAATACTATTATTAAATATTTTGTAAAATAATATTTTATTTTTTATTTAAAAAAATATATTTTACTAAACTTGATAAGTAAATTAGTGGAAACCTCACTCAATTCAACATTTTAAAATAAAAGTCATAAGAAGAATGACAGCAGACGGATAGCTTACTTTATAAAATCCTATCTTGATATATCCCTGTAAAACACGTTTTGCCGCCTGTTGAGCCTATATGCCGTCAAGTTTTCTGCATGGAGTAATAAGGATTAGATGATAGCATGCATTAGTGAGGTTTTCTTTACATTATAAAGTTCAATGATTTCCAAGATTTTTCTATTGTACGTACACTACAATCTACAGTTAATTCTAATCTTACATTTGAATGATTAAATTATTTTTTTATTACTAAAAATAATAATATTTTAAATTTTACCTATTCGTCGATTAGATGATGGTATGTATAAGTGAGATTTTCTTTACAGTATTAAATTCAATGATTTCCAAGCTTTTTTTTAGTTCACGAACAATCCAGTCTACATTTGAAGTTAATCAGTACAGTTGAATGGTTAAATTATTTTTTTAATTACTAAAAATAATTAATAATATTTTTAATTTTACCTATTATTCAATTAGGTGATGGTATGTATAAATGAGATTTACTTTTCAGTATAAAATTCAATGATTTACAAGTTTTTTTTTTTTTTTTTCACGAGCACTCCAGTCTACAATTAAAGTTAATCGGTATATTTGAATGATTAAATTATTTTTGTAATCCCTAAAAATAATTATAATATTTTTAATTTTACCTATTCTTCGATTAAATGATAGTACGTATTAGAGTTTTTCTTTATGGTATAAAGTTCAATGATTTTCAAGCTTTTTTTTTTTCTCCTCGAACACTACAGTCTACAGTTAAAATTAATCGGTACATTTTAATGATTAAATTATTTCTATAATTAATAAAAATAATCATAATATTTTTAATTTTACCTATTCGTCGATTAGATGATAGTATGTGTCAGTGAGATTTTCTTTACAGTATAAAGTTCGATGATTTCCAAGCTTTTCGAACACTTCATCCTACAGTTAAAGTTAATTGGTACGTTTGAATGATTAAATTGTTTTTATAACTAATAAAAATAATTATAATATTTTCTTGATTTTACTTATTCTTCAATTATATGATGATATGTATCAGTGAGATTTTCTTCACTGTATAAAGTTCAATGTTTTCCAAGATTTTTTTTTTCCCCCGAGCACTGTAATCTACAGTTAAAGTTAAGCTTCATATTTAAATTATAATGCATTTTTATGATTAATAAAAATAATTATAATAGTTTTAATTTTACTATTCTTCAGGTAAGAAATTATCTTTTATATTTATTAATGGAAACAAAATGTTCAATCACGACCCAGTAGTAAAGGTAAATTTCTTTTGAATTTTAAATAAAAAAGGTATCAATTATCATTATTTATAAACTTATTTATAATAATTATATACATATGTTAATTCTTCTGTTTATTAAATTTTAACATCAAATAAAGTAGGTGGGCTTCATATTTTTAATCTCTTTTATTTAATTCAAATTGGTTTTTGGTAAGTAAAGATCGAATTTTGTAAACCATTTTTAAATCCTTTCCTAATAGGTTATAAATGTAAAAATTAGGTAAACAGGTGTGTTTTAGATGAAAGTATAGCATTTTAATATTTTTATAACTTAATTATAAATTAATACATTAATTTTAAGGGATTTCCCCCTTAGATCGCGACAGGTGCTCAATTATCCAATATTCTCCAGAGTTGCAACTGCATATACGAGTTTCAACAAGTATGGATCTAATAATGCGCGAAATCACTCTCGTGGCCAACAGGTTCTGAAACTCCAACAACAAATTATTTTAAACATTAAAAAGCAGAAAATACAACTAATAATAATAATAATAATAATAATAATAATAATAATAATAATAATAATAATAATAAGAGCGTAAAGCAATATTTTAGTTTAGTATTAATTAAATTATTGTTTTACTTTGAGAAAACAGTTTAGAAATCTTGTTTGTATAGTTTAATTAATAGTCATAAAGTTTTTAATAAATTAATAATATTTTGATAATAATATTTTTTTTACTTTCCTGTTTCCTCGTCTTAAAAAAAGAAAAAAGAGCAAAAATTATAATTTTTAAAAAATAAATTAGCTAGTTCCCGCTAGACTGCTTTCTATCAGAAAGCAGTAAATGAAAACTGTGAATTTTCCATAATCGGTGTCCACGCCAGATTAACTTAATGTAGCATAAAAAAAAAAAATTCTGTAACTTCACGAATTGAAATCATGAAATGGGGCGTGATTTTTCAGATAAATATTGAATGTTTATAAAAGAATGTTATTATTATTATTATTTTATTTTTATTTATTTATTTATGTTTACTTATATTTCAGAAAGTCTTTTTTTCCTGGATTCAGTTTTGTGGTATACGCACTTTTAAATTTTCTTCCTGGTATTCTCAAGGCTTGTTAAAAACCGGAAATTTATGATAAAAAAATACTGAAAACTTGTTATCACCATTTCATCCTGATGCTCATCGCCCTCAACTTTCCAACAATAATTATTATTAGACTTATAGTCTATTTCTAATTTTTAAAGCAGATAGGTATTGAAATAAAAAATCATTGTGCTAAAACTTATTTAAAAATTGCGGATATAAAAATAGGATATTATATTTTATTTGGATTTAATTATTTTTGTATTTATAGTTTATATATATATATTTTTTAAGCGGGTGGATATGGAAATATGAAATCAATATGTTAGACATTATTTATGATTATTTTAATTTTAAAAATACAAATATAAAAGAGTGCAAAAATAGGAAGCTCAGTTCATTTGATGTTAAAATTTAATAAATAGAAGAATTAATATGTGCATATAATTATCTATATAATAAAAACCGAAGTCATGTGACTGTCATCAATAGTTCCGGACTGGCCGCTTCACTTTTTATATGCCAAACGGCCATTAATCGGGCGCAGGTGATAATCGCCAAATATTCTTCCATCGCCATCATTTCATTAAAATATAAATCTATCACTCATTTCATTTAAAATACATAACTTTCATTTAAAATACACATCTTTCATTTACCACACTTAAAATCTATATAATAAAAGCCGAAGTCATGTGACTGTCATCAATAGTTCCGGACTGACCGCTTCACTTTTTATATGCCAAACGGCCATTAATCGGGCGCAGGTGATAAATCGCCAAATATTCTTCCATCGCCATCATTTCATTAAAATATAAATCTATCACTCATTTCATTTAAAATACATAACTTTCATTTAAAATACACATCTTTCATTTACCACACTTAAAATCTATAATAAAAGCCGAAGTCATGTGACTGTCATCAATAGTTCCGGACTGACCGCTTCACTTTTTATATGCCAAACGGCCATTAATCGGGCGCAGGTGATAAATCGCCAAATATTCTTCCATCGCCATCATTTCATTAAAATATAAATCTATCACTCATTTCATTTAAAATACACAACTTTCATTTAAAATACACATCTTTCATTTACCACACTTAAAATCTATATAATAAATAGATATTTTTCCAGCATGGGTTCTTGGCGAGAGAAAAAAATTGGCATCGTATTTTCCGGCAATCTAAATCCTATTTCATATACAAAAGCAATTTTTTCCATATCTATACAATTTATTTAATCTAAAGATGCCAATAATTTATTTTTATACAAAAATAGAAGTAATTTGTATCTAAACAAATATTGTATATATATGTGTAAATAAAATTTTTATATGCAAATAAATACATATAAATAAAAATAAAAGTTCACCAGTTTTATTTCCATAGCTATTTATATATTTTATCAACGTATTTTACGTTCTGAAGCCCGAATTGCACCAAGCTTAAAAAAAAAAAAAAAAAAAAAAAAAGAAGCCAAGGCCCCTGATGTAGAAAAGTACCTAAATAAGCAATTAAT
This sequence comes from Maratus speciosus, assembly GCA_963932465.1. Taxonomy (NCBI): domain Eukaryota; kingdom Metazoa; phylum Arthropoda; class Arachnida; order Araneae; family Salticidae; genus Maratus; species Maratus speciosus. The sequence continues at coordinate 460,969,748 of OZ010799.1, read as the reverse complement.
CGTAATAATAATGACATAAACCAAATAGATTTTATTTCAACATCAAAGTATTGTTTCTAATTTACATTCAAATAAATATATATTCCAAGATAATTTAAATTGAAATTAAGTTAACAGCTTTCTATTTCACTTCATAAAGTAAACAAACACAAGAGATTCATTCTTTATAAACGGTAGAAAATATTAGGCCATGGAGGTAATCATTCGCAAAGCAGGTTCTCCAACAATAAATGGACAATATTCTTATGACGTCATAGTATGTAAATTGGCGGCGCTAACGTTTGTTAACGGCTTGCATTCACGAGGGTTTTATTTTGCAATTTCTCTTAGTTACGTTACTTTAATGTCATATTTATGAACTCAGAAATCAAATCTATAAAAACAAATATATATATATTCCTTATTTAGTTATTAAGTAGGGGAAAAAATTTATAAATGCATGATTTTCAAAATTTAAATAAATTTATTAATACTAAAAATTAACATTGAAGTAACGGCATGTTTAAGTAAAATACGTTTAATTTAGATAATTTATGAACAAATCTCAGTTCAAACACTTGAAATTTCACTCATTTTTACAGCTACGGAAATTAAGAGGTTTTCGTCAAAAAAGACGAAATAAGCATAATAACAAAAAATGTACGAAATGTTATCAAGTGCGCAAAGAATTCTTGATTTCTCTTTGGATTCGCGAGGAAGGATTGAGCAAGTGAATTAGTTTAAGAATGAAAGTAACATGATGCAATGCTTAGCATACATTTAAGGGAAACCAAACTGGTCGCCAGAGGCGGCTAGTTATAAATAAGTTTATAAAGAATGATACTTGTTAATTTTTTGTATTTAAAATTAAATGAAATTGTTTTATTTTAATATTGGGTCGTGATTTGTTTCTATTAATAAATATAAAAGATAATTTTTGTTTGGAGAATAGGTAAAATTAAAAAAAAAAAAAATTATTTTTATTAATTATAAGAAGAATTCAATATTTCAAGCATGCCGATTAATTTTAACTGTAGATCAAAGTGTTCGTAAAAAAAGTTTTTTAAAAAAGATGGAAATCATGAACTGTAAAGAAAATCTCACTAATACATACTATCATCTGGTCAAAGAATAAGGTAAAGTTAAAAATATAGTTATTTTCATTAATTACAAAATTAATTTAATCATTAAAAATGTACCGATTAACTTTAACTGTAGATCGAAGCATTCGTGAAATTAAAAAGAAAAAGAAAAATCTTAGAAATCATTGAGCTTTATACTTTTTCCATCCATCTCGTGAATGATACTAGCTTTCGTGTTTGGCTAACTTCAGTAAAATCTTGAGATTCAAATTAAATAAAACAATAATGTTTCAGATATCCACTATTTTTATTTTATAATTTTTACAGTGGTTTTTAATTTTTATAGCAATGTGAAGAAATGGATGGAAAAATATATTACAAAACATTTTGATTTTTAGCTATCCGGTGAAATCAACACAGAAGACAACCGAGAAGTGTGTGGAGAATAAATTGACATTGCCAGTTTATCTTAATACATATGTATATTTTCTATTTTTTTTATTTTCTTCTTTTATTTATGTTTTTTTTTTTGAGGGGGAGGGGGGCGGGGGCAAGTTGGTAAACTTTCGCTCTGTTCTTTTTTTTATATCATTAAATTTCTGAAAAGTTATTTAGTCAGTTCAGGCCCCGATTTCTTCATAAGCAAATAAAGTTCTTGCGCAGAGCCCCAAAATTTAATATTATTATTATTATTATTATTATTATTATTATTATTATTATTATTATTTCATATAATTTACAATTGTCATATCATTAATAATTTACATCATTACAATTTTTTTTTATTTCGTAAAACAATTTTTTTCTTTAATCAAAATTTTTTCATTAGGAAACCACGAATTTTTCCCCTAAAATAACCATCTCTAATATATATCGTATCAAACGTTTTATTTTTATAAATCAAATGGATTATATTGTCGATCCGTCCTTCAAACTGTAATTTTCCTTACTGGTTAGAAAAAATCTACTTTAGACAACGAATAATAGCTTAAGTTGGATGATTTATTTGAAATCGAAATACTCAAAAATTGGATTGTAATACAAGTAAGCTATGAACATTACAAAGATAATAGTGAAAAACAGATGGGGAAAAAAGGTATATCTATTATACATTCGTATGCATTAATGCTAGAATATGTTTGACAGCGACTCTCCCAATCAATGTTGAGTTGAGAAATCACGCCAAATATATTGTGAAGGAAATTTTTTGGGAAAAAAAACATCAAATTCAAAAAGAGTAGACGCAATTTTCAAGATGAGCATTGATTGTGAGTGAGATCACGCCAAATTAATAGATTGTGAAAAAACTTTTTTTTAGAAAAAACATCAAATGTAGTCAAAAGATTAGGCGTAATTTTCAAGATGAACATTGATTGTGAGTTGAGAAATCACGCCAAATACATTGTCAAGGAAATATTTTGGGGAAAAAACATCAAATGCAGTCAAAAGATTAAGCGTAATTAACAAGATGAACATTGATTGTGAGGAGATCACGCCAAATTAATAGATTGTGAAGGAACTTTTTTTAGAAAAAACATCAAATGCAGTCAAAAGGTTAGACGCAATTTACAACATGAACATTGATTGTGAGTTGAGATCACGCCAAATTAATAGATTGTGAAGGAACTTTTTTTTAGAAAAACATCAAATGCAGTCAAAATATTTTTACATAATTTTCAAGATGAACATTGATTGCGAGTAGATAAATAATGCCAAATACATTGTCAAGGAAATTTTTTGGGGCAAAAACATCAAATGCAGTCAAAAGGTTAGGCGTAATTTACAAGATGAACATTGATTGTGAGTTGAGATCACGCCAAATTAATAGATTGAACATTGATTGTGAGTTGAGATCACGCCAAATTAATAGATTGAACATTGATTGTGAGTTGAGATCACGCCAAATTAATAAATTATTAAGGAGCTTTTTCTGGAAAAAACATCAAATGCAGTCAAAAGATTAGACGTAATTCAAGATGAACATTGATTGTGAGTTGAGAAATCACGCCAAATACATTGTGATGGAAATATTTTGGGGAAAAAACATCAAATGCAGTCAAAAATTAATCGTAATTTACAAAATGAACATTGACTGTGAGTTGAGCTCACGCCAAATTAATATATTGTGAAGAAACTTTTTGAAGGAAAAACATCAAATGCAGTCAAAAGATTAGGCGTAATTTTCAAGATTAACATTGATTATAAGTTGAGATCACGCCAAATTAATATATTGTGACGGAAATTGTTTGAGGAAAACATCAAATGCAGACAAAAGATTAGGTGTTATTTTCAAGATGATCATTGGCTGTGAGTTGAGATTGAGCGTTTTTTAAAAACTATTTTTACTTTTATTTTTTATCTTTTTGGGCTTTTTGTTAGTATCTTACTAACATATTTTTGAAAAAAGCAAAATCATTTTGGAAAATACGAAAAGAAAAAAAAACAAAGCTGTTTAACTTTGTCCGCGTATTAACATTACAAAGCATCCTTCAGTCCTGTTTTGGGGCGCGCCAATGTCTGCTCTGCCCAGGCCAGGGCCCTAACGAGTCCAAGCAAGGCCCTTGTCTAAATGCAGGTCTCTGTGAGCAGGAGACCCGGGTGCATTGAACCCAGCCCACCTCAGCCCAGCCCTGCTCTCGTCTAAAGGAAGAACTTGATATGAAAACCCCCTCCGTTTCAGAAACAAAATTCTTCGAATATCTTACGTGAATCAGAGAAACTTAATACAAAAAAGGCCAATCAAGCAGAAAATGTTTGGTTAGGAGAAAAAAAAAATTCTTTTTATGACGATGGTATAAAAAAGAAATTCCCACGAAATAGACAAAGTCACCGGAAGCCGACAAAAATACATTTTTGCATTGGAAGCAGACGATATTCTTTTTGCCCTCTACCCCTCCTAGTTCCACGAAAAGGCCGAAAATCGGGGTACCGACAGGGTTGCCAGATTAAAATGATCCATTTAAGCCAAATCGTAGAAGAAAAAGACAAAAAAGAAAGCCCAAATGATGTTTTCTTTTTTTTTGTATATATGTTGTTGAGAACGCATATTAACCCATATTTTACCACTTATAATGAAAATTATGATTTTTTCTAAAATTTACTATAACAGACTAATGAGACAACAAATACAAATATTAAAATCAAACACATTCAAAAACTTTATCGGTTGCTGTTATACAATATTGGTTTTTCATTGTCGTACATGCAGAACAATAGTACAATAAACTACGATAAATTGTATACATGGGCCATTTCCATGTCATGTGTGGACTGCTTTTCTACATGTTACTGCTGTTTTAGCAATCTATTCTATCCTTAAATTAAAATAACTATGCTAATATGAAAATCTAGGGGGATTTGTTATTACCCGACTGCCAAGAAGGGTTATGTGTTTCACGCGTATCTGGGTATGTGGATTTCTTTATACCCTCAAAGCATCCCAACTGGTGGATGGATTTAAATGAATGAGGTCTCTATCGATTCGTCTTAACTGCCAGATGGTTATAGGCTAGGTTTTTTTTTGTTTTTTTTTGTAAATACAAAATGGCAGTAGAGACGAAAAAAAAATTTACGCACCCTATTGAGTGGTATATCATTGGATTGGTCTTTCAAAATGAAGATGATGTTTCATTGACTCTTTTACAGTCAGAAGCTCCGTTTAAATATTACGCAAGCTAGAAGTTGTGTAGGTAGGATCTCTAGCTTTACAGCGACTCTAACCTTCATAGACATCTATAGGCCTCATCAAAACAGTGTTTATAGATAGGAACTAACAATTAAACACAAGTTAAAAGCCATCAACACAAGTAAATAAAAAAAAAAAGTAAGTAAATAAAAAATAGTTTCACATTGATGAGAAATAATTAATTAGTTCGCTTTTTACGCAGTCGAGTTTTTTGATTTTTTAAATTTAATTTTACTTGTGTTTAATGTATATAATTCGTTTATTTATTTAAGTTTCACGTGCAGGACATTTTATCCGTTTTTCATGGAATAGCCCACATAGATTTTGAAATTACGCATCAGTTCTTGGATTTACCCAGCAATATATAAAACTTGTCCTGATTAAATTTGAAGACGATTTTGGCATTTTTTCACATAATTCTTTAAAGTAATAAAAAAAGAAAAAGTCATCTCAGATGAAACTGTAAAAATAAGCCAGCTTCAAAAATTTAAGAAATGTTTAAATTACTAAAGTTGAATTTAATTTGATTACTTATCAGTCTTAAGTGGGCTGGTCACTCAGCTTCGGTATTCTCCTCCGTAATGTTAAGTCTATGGACCTCTGATGCATTCGTCTTTAAAATATCTTCTCGGGAAATTCCTATTTTTAACATCTTTTTTCTGTGCACTCTTCTTAAAGGAGGTCTCTTTTTTTCTTAGTTTTAAAACTATTTCAAAAATCTAGGCTGAATTTTATATTTTATGTGTTAAAAGCGGGCGAACTGTGAGTAAAATTTTAACACTTCCTATGAATTAAGTTAAATAATGCTATAAAAAGTGATAGAATATCTTTATTAAGATATTCTATCACTTATATAAAAAAATATCACTTATATATAAAAGCGCACTGTGTACAGAAATCCCATAGCCAGTCAATCCATTATCCCTAATAATGCGCAAGCACCTTTATCATACAAAGTTTCTGCATTTAGACATTCTATTCAGAGAGCTTTCACAGTTTGTACCCCTGAACATTTAAATAACGAAATAAATAAAATATATGATATTGCAAGAAACAATGGATACAAAGAAAGCACCATAGAAAATCGCAAAACCATCCATGAAAATAAAAAATATAGTATGCAAGAAAATAGATCAAATTGAGTCCAACCAATTAGCAGGAGTATACGAAATACCTTTCACCAAAGAAGATGGAACAAAGCAGTTTTATATAGGTATGACAAGCAGAAAACTTAAAACTAGAATCAAAGAACATATAGCAGACATCAAATACAATAGAAGAACCACAGCTTTGGCCAGATTATGCAGCGAAGAACCTTTACAGATTGAATTTGAAAATAGCAAGTTAATTTATCCATCAAGATTTTATTTACCATCCATAGTCCGAGAATCAATAGAAATATTTTTACGCAACGAGAATATTTGCAATGATTCTGTGTCCCTTGATTTACCTAGAATTTGGAAAGAGATACTAAGTAATTGTAGAAACAATAGTAAAAATTAATCCACACTCGCAAATAGCCAAGTTAATTTTATTTTATTTTATGTTTTGCAATGTTTTTCAGTATGCTTGATGTCTCGTGGCATTGTTTACCATGTTGTTTTTAAATTATGTGAAAATTAATCCACGCTCGCAAATAGCTAATTTAATTTTTATTTTATTTTATGGTTGCAATATTTTCATTATGCTTCATGTCTCGTGACATTGTTTACTATATTATTGTTTTTAAGTTATGTGAAAATATTTTCTATTATGATTGATTCTGAAAATGTCGCCGACCGGTGCGATGAAACGATCGTAAGTCTTAATAAAGATATTCTATCACTTTTTATAGCATTATTTAACTTAATTTGTTTATAAGTGATTATTATACATCTTTTTATAACATTACTTCCTATGAAGTTAAGTCTATACTTTAGAAATATTTTAGAACTAAGGAAAAAAGAGACATCTTTTAGGAAGTGTACACAAAAAATAGAAGTTAAAAATATGAATTTCCCGAGGAGATATTTTAAATAGACGAATGCCTCCAATACCCATAGACTTTACATGAGTGATGGGAAAGTTGGAAGCTGAGTGACCAACTCCCTTAAGGGTCCTGTCCCTGCCGGCGAAGACACTCACGAGCTAATGCTAATCCTATGGGGGGGGGGGGGATTTTTCTAATATCTCGTTTGCATTTCGACATTTTTAAATATTTTTTTTTTTTGCATTGGATAGCCGAGGTCCGTTTTTATAGCGCACCTTGGTTACTTTTTCGATTTTGGTTGCAGATATTTTTTAGAATGACGCTTTCATTTTCTGAACCGGTTTTGAAAATGAAAGTAACTTTATTAAAAATATCTGCTACCAAAATCAAAAAAATAACCAAAATGCGCTGTAGAGACGGACCTCGGCTATCCAATGCAAAAAAAAATTATTTAAAAATGTCGAAATGCAAACGAGATATTAGAAAAATCCCTCCTTATTATAATTTTAAGATTTAAAAAATAAAAATAAAATTTTAAAACGAAATTTTAAAATGCTTTTAATCCCTTGAACAGTTCATTTTTGAGAGATTTTTTTTTCCTGAATTCCATATCGATTTTCCTCAAAATTTTGCCTTTTAATAAGTTAAAAATCAAATTTAGTTATCACAATGAAGTCGAATTTTAAAATGTGCATAGACAGTTTCATTGCAAGCAATATCAGGATTCTTTCTTGTCAATTTCATGAATTTTTCTCAAAATTTAAGGCGCATTTCAAAAATCTATAAACTTTGAAAAATCAGTTTTGAGGAAAACAGATTTAACCTTTTGAGGAGCAGAGAAATTCTGTTTATAAAATGATGAAATAATTGATTGACTCCAGATTTTACGAACGAATTTCTTAGAAAATACAAAACTGCTTTTTCACACTTTCATTGTGAAAGCAAAGTTTTATTAAAATATTCTTGTTGCGGATTGTCCGTTTTGGAATTAAAATTAGGTGGTCACGCCGCGTGATCAACGCCCGTCAAAGGGTTAAAATATATTAAAGGACCAAATTTTTTTCTTGTGTACAGAATTAAAACACTTGTAACGCTGCGAAAAATCATTACATCTGCATGCGTTTTTTCACAAATGAGTCAGTAGAAATTGGAGAAAAAATATAATACACACAAAAAGAAATTTCGATTTTTGGGTCGATTTTTGTCAAATAAAAGTCCACGATCCCAAGGGGAAAGCAAAATTTAACCAAAAAATTGATTTCTATTTTTTTATATCATTAAATAGTTTAAACTTTTATCTTCCCAACGACGTGTCACACATGTTTATATATATAAAAAATAAGTGTTAAAATTATTCATGCTTTTGTAAGAGTACTTCACAGCTTAATGCCCATTTAAATCTTTAACGGATTTTTTCTCAAAACTTGGATTTTTCATGTTTATGTTCCTTTTTTTCAATATCTATTAAACTTAAGAACTCGGATTTTTATTTAATACTTATATAATGATATAGTGTATACTTTAACACAGGGATTTAATGATTTCTTAAGAATTATTTATTTTAAGCAGTGAAATCTTATTAAAAATGCTAATTTAAAAATGAATTTCAATAAATAATTAATAATTAATTTTGAGTTTCACTTAGAAAGAAAATGGGTCTGTTAAAATACGCAAAGCATGTTATTCAAACTACTCTAAAAAATATAGACCTCTATCTTTCGCCATTTCTGAAAAAAGGGGACATAAAGTTGGTGAATTTAAGATGGCGGAGATAGGGCTTTCCAGGTCCCCTTAAAGCATCCGTATTCAACATGTGGCCCAGCGACCATTTATGTGTGGCCCGAGACACTTGATGATTAGTTCATATTTTATAAATTAATTAAGATGTTCAGAAAAGTATTTAAGACCATAAATGTTGATTTTTATTTTCACGGGAAGACAAAATCTGTTCTGTTATTCATAATTAATTTAAAATTATGTTTAAACTTTCGAAATACCATTTCCTTTGTTAAAATTTCATTTTAACTAATTGTGACGCAGTGGTGTATACATTTCTCAGCCTTTAACACTAATCTAACTTTATTGCAAACTAGGACTTCCCTCAAAGGGATTAGTCTGAGCGATATTGCCGAGAACATAGATTGAATAATAACTTGTTGCAAGTAAAGAAAAGGAGATACTATCTTTACTTGGCCATATACTGGTTACTAATTCAAATAATGAAATATCTAGATTACTGAACCTGGAAAAAAAAATCCCTATCAATTTTAAACCAGCTCTTCCCTCTGTTAAGGGCCCTGGCAAAAGATAGAATAGCCTAGAAAAGGAACACATTTACAAGTACTTTCGGACAATCTATTCGCTGTTTCATACCGACATTTTTGCATTTTTTAAAATACATACATAAACCAGTATAATACTTCTTCAGTTTTATTTTCATAGTCGTTTATATCATTTGACAAAAAATATCACTTTCTTAAACTCGAATTGCGTCAAGCTTTTTTAAAAAAGCAAAGTCCATATAACAATGAAATTCCATGAAGGGAATTAAACACATGGTAATAAAGCATTTTGGTGAGCGCAATTGATAAATCGTCAAATATTGTTCTTATCGCCATCTTTCGTAATGCATTCTTTTAATTTAAAATACACACATTGAATAAATTTATAAACACGATTTGACTCATTTAATTAAAAATAATAATAAGTAAATAAATAAAAATAATAAGAAGAGATAATAGCATAAGTCAAAACATTTATTTCAACATCAACACAAGTTACACTTGCGAGAAAAAAAAATGGCTTTTGACAAAAAATAAAAATAAAATACTCTTGGCAAAATCTGAACCGGGCTATAAAAAATGTACCGTGATTAATTCAAATATTATAGGAATATTCCGTAATCTGGTTTTCAACCAATATCGTATTTTAAAAAGCTTCGCTTAACTCCAATTAAATTTCATTGCTGTAACATTTTATTTTATTTTGGGGGAGGAGGGGGGCGATATTGCATATATTTACGTTTAAATTTTAAACTTTCGTTTATGTAACGGTTGCTTGTATGAATAATTAGCACCTTGATGATCGAGCTTCATTCGAAACATAATGTAAAAAACTGCTTGTGTGGTATGTGTGCTTAAAGCCATTATTACTTAGCTATTATAACTCCCGTCCGTTATAACAATGTTGATGTTAGTATTACTCTTGTTTGACTTCAACCTTGCCTGTGTATCTCAATACGAATTATTGGTCATTTTTCTTGCACGAAGAGTGGTTATAACATAATTGTTTCATTTTGCATAGCATGTACCAATTGCAATATTGATACTTTTAAGTTAGTCAAGCGCAGGTGATAAATTGACAATATTTTTTCCATACTATATTAATATTGTATTCATTTCATTTAAAATATAAAGCTTTCATTCACTTCATTTAAAATACACGTTTTTAACTAATTTCACTGTACTTTAACAACATTACTTTGCATTGGCGTTTTTTTTTTTTTAAAAGCTTTATGCAGTTTTGGCTTCGGAAAGTGAGATTTGTTACAAAAAGATACAAACCTGACAATTTATTACAAACCCGATGAACGTTTATGTTTATTTTTTACAAATAAATATAAACCTTTTTGGCACAGATGTCACATACGCATCACGTTGGCGCGAATTTTTTCTGACGCCAATTTGGCGAAAACCTCGTTTTCGAATACCAGTTACATATATTTTTTAAAAAAGGGAATAACAACAAATAAGAAAAGTTTAATTAATAACTATAGAACAAAACAATTTATATAATTTAAAAAAAGAAAATAAAAGTAAATAAACAATTTATTAATAAATAAACAACAACATCTAGGTTAACATCAAGCAAAATAACGACACTTTGGCGCCAGTTAAGTACCCCGGTGCCTATATGACATTGGCGTCAGAAAAAAATCGCGCCAACGTGGTGCGCATGTGCCATCTGTGCGTAAATGTCTTGTTTACACTAAATTAATTGTTTAAATCTTTAAAAAATTGCTTGGGTACATGAAACAATGAGTAGGTTACCAGAAAATATGCATGAAAAGTTTACTTCTCTCGCCAAACCCATTTTCTTTACCTATAAGACGCCTTTTCCGGAAAAGTACAAATTTCGGTACTTGTTAGTTATCCCGTCGACCAAATTACTGTCGCCAAATTGTAAATGCCAATAATGGTTGATCGTAAATGTCACATTCACTTGACAACACGTATTTACGTCATCAAGTGATTTTAATTTCGACGTTTTATTTGTATTTTTATTAATGTTATACTAATTTATTTGTTCTTTAAAATATTTAAGTTATTTAGTATTAATATAAATTTATTTTTAAAAAAAGGTATTTAAAATAAAAATTATGTCAATTTGTATAATTTGGCGGGTGGTTTGGCGATTTATATAATTTGGCGAAATTGGTCGACGGGATAACTAGCAAGCACCCAAATTTCATTTAAAATACTAAAAAGACAAAAATAAATAAATTAAGAATAAATGATGCCACAAATAAAAATTGTTTATTTAAACATAAAATAACTGTTTGAAATTTTCACACGCAAAATATAAATGTTGGTTGTTTTTGGCGATTAAAAAATGCTATTGGGTAGATTATCGTAAAATCTGAAATCCTACGTTATTATGGCTTTTTTCTTTGAAATAGAAAAAAAATCCAGATTTATTTTCCTGTTTGATTAAATTTAAATATGTTTTTTTGCACTTTAATATTAGTGCGGGCATATTTTCTTTGCTCCATGTGCTATAATTTGGTTTTCTACGAAAACATCCAACCGGTAAAAATGTCATACACTAAATTTCCGTGACGTATGTAGATAAATTGTGCTTTTTTATCAGTTTTTTTAATATAATTTTTAAACGAATTGGAACTTGTTTTTCATAGTAGGTGCATTCAGTTGGTTACCCTCATAGGTACCTTCTGGTAAAACCAGAACCGAAATCCGACAAATATTTTTTGAGTTATGCTTGACGAAAGGTTTTACGAAAGGTTTTAATATCCATCGTAGCTGTTTTTGATCGGAAAGTAATACTGCGTTGTGTATTAGACTTCGCTTCGCTCAGACAATTAATTAAATCTGCGCTATATACTTCTACATTTTACATTTAAAAAACAAAACGATTTTGCATTGAACAAAAGATTGATTTATTAGCGAAAATCTACTGATTTGTTTTCCTTTAGAACTTGGAAATTCTGCATTGTTATATTATTACATTTTATGCGTATTACACAGCTAACGCTGCTTCTTAGGATTGAGCGTTTGTCGCGGAACAAACTAGCACCAAAATATTTTACACCACTATTTCTGAACAAGAAACTTTGCGATGTATTTCTACAACATTTACAATTAAAATCTACCACTGTTGTTTGGAAATAACGATTTTAAAATTTTATGGTAACATTTCTACCGTGACAAACGTTCAAACCTTCTGATAAATTATTGCTTTTTTTTATACTACTTATGTTATATGACTACTTTAATTAGTCTGTTTTTTCTTTTATATGTTTATTGCGGCCCGCGAGAAAAATAGGTTTAGTATGACTGCCTTAAAGTCTACCTTAGTAGCGGAGTAGAACTAAAGAAAAACATTATTATTTATGAAAATTCTTTAAATTTGAACTATCTTTTATATATATGACGATGGTAAAATATGGGTTAAGTATGGGCGTGTCTACAAAACATCAATTTTGATCAAAATTTCAATTTTCTGTTTTTAAATTAATATAAAATTTCAATATTTTTTCTTTCGATTTTCGAGCTATTTTAAACACTTATATTTCTTACAAACTTTAAAAAACTAAGTTAAAAGTTATTTTTTTTTTCCTCATAAGTGATTTTTTTGCATAATAGTGTTGGAAAAATTGTCATAACTCAATCAATAACAGATAAGTTACCCCCAAAAATTTTTAATTACGTTTTTAATAGATAATCAAAGGAAGTAGATTATCCTTATGTTGACTTAATGGAAAGTCTATGAGTTTCAGAGATTTAATTTATAATTTTTTTTTTCAGGAACTTTCAGCGTTATTTGTCTTTTAATACCCATAATTTTATAATTTCTATAATCCCCCAATTGGTCATCATTAATGGTTTTAATTTACCTTGTTACGAAGATAACACCAATAGTGAATTTCTCCTGTAAACAATGGACTACTAAGTTGTTACGTTAAAATTTTAATAATTAGCTTTAACGAAAGGGAATTTCTCCTGTAAACAATGGATTACTAAGTTGTTACATTAAAATTTTAATTATTAGCTTTAGCAATATTGAATTTCTCCTGTAAACAATGGACTACTAAGTTGTTACATTAAAATTTTAATCATTAGCTTTCTGATAATATATTTGGTGTTTTTTGGGGGGGAGGGCGGGCGAGGGGACATACCCCCTTAAATATTTGAGAAAAGTAACTTTTGGTAATTTTTTAATATTTGCTCCTCTTTAACGGAAAGCCTGCTTACGCTTACCCCTGCCATTCACCTAAATTGGTGTGAAGAAGAGGAAAGCATGGGCGCTGCCCGCGTGCCCCTGCATTAGTCAAACCATGTTGCCACCTGTATATATTTTACCATAAACTGTATAACTGTAAAATCTCTGAAAATGGAACCCATCTATAACGAAAACCTATCAACTGACCACAGAGTGTTTGAAAAAGAAATCACCCAAAAATAATTTTATTATTCTTGTCATACTATTTGGTCTATATGGTGCCTACGTGCTAAGACTGAAACCTGTCTAAAATAGATTTTTTCCCTTAGTGATTTCATTTTCATTTGCTTTAGTGTATGTACTTTGAAAAAAAGGAAGGCGTTTTACACGTTTTCTGTTTTGCCAAATCCATAGAACATTTGAAAAAAAAGGAAGGCGTTTTACACGTTTTCTGTTTTGCCAAATCCATAGAAAATTATCAACATTGAAGAATGAAATCCTCCTTCCCCTTTTAGCGAGGGCCCTGATTTTGAAATGGATTTTGAACCACGACCCCATGCCTAACTCGTCCAAGCAAAATTATGCACACGATCGTTACCAATTCCTGTCACAAAGACACAATTCCATCTATTATGCGACATCAGCGTTGACAATACAAAAACGATCCAAATTAAGACTGTTCTAAAATCTAAAGCAGCTACTTTCTGACAGACAGACGGACCAGACACGACTATAGGTACTACGTATAATTGCGAACGCACCTAAAAAATTACTAACAATTTCTTGTGGCCGTCCAGATTTTTTTAAATGATCCAGTATGTACGAAAATTGGCCCTAAAAAAGCCAATATGGCAACCTCGTTGCCGAATGTCCAACTTATAGAAAGAACACGTCGAGAAAAAGAGATTCCGAAAGACGAAGAATAAAAAAAAAAAGGCTGAGAAAGAAATACCAAAAAAGAAAGTAAGAATCTGAGAAAAAAAAGTGAATGGAGTATTGGTCGGGCACATTCCAAAGCGGTCGGGGAAAGGTACCTTTTTTCGTGTGAGAGACCTACGCTCGTTTCCCGGAACCTATTGACGAAGTTCGTATTCAGAGGGAGGGACCGTATACATATTGCAGTTTAGTAGCCAGGTTCTTCACCATTAGTGTTGCCAAATGTACGCGGATTGTCCCGATTTTCAGGTGCGCCAAGGCCCAGGGACGAAACTAAGGGGGGGCAGCAGGGGCATGTGCCCCGGGCGCCAGAAAGAAGGGGCGCCCAATGAAGATTTTATTTGTCAATTTTCCTCACATACATATTTAGCAGGGTATTATTAAAATCATCCTGTCTGGGGTATGCCAAAGCATAGAAGAATCTAAAGATGATACAGCACAAGGATCTTTCATAAAGCGAATTTTTTTTCGATTCCGTTTTCGAGATTTTAATGAATCAATATTTGAGAAAGCAGATTACGTAGTTCAGTATTACATATTTTAAATTTTAAAATAAGTCGGCTATTAGAAAATTAGTAAAATTCTCTGTCTAAATATACTTTGGGAGGGGGGAGAGGGCTCCAAAATCAATGTTTGCCTCAGGTGCAAAAAAAGCTAGTTTCGGCACTACGCAAGACCCGTCCCGCAGATCCCCTGTGCGCAGGGCCAGATTAATCCACGGGCTTCCGGGGCCTCGGCCCTGGGCCCACAAATTTGTGTGTATTTTCTCACAATTTAAGTTTTTCCACTGTTTGCATTTTATTATTTTGGTCCCTGACGTAAAAACAAAGTTCTACTGTAATAATAATAAAAAAAAAACCTCCATATTTAATTTTTCTGTAAAAGTCCTTTTCAATTTGAGAGTACCTATAATTTTCAAAATTTGCTGTAGCCAGAAAATCAAATTTGTGGAAAATGTCAAAAACTGCATACTGTGTCCATTGGTTTCACTATAAACAAGGGTTTTACAATGTCAGAATTATAGTTTAAAATGATTACTAGACTGTTAAGGGAAAACACAATTTTTATGATTTTGGATAAGGCGAGTTTTGAAAAAGACGTCTTCATTTATTCAGCAACATAAACTGTGGATCATAGATGTTTGTGAATTATACAAATGCTTATTTGAGAAAGTGGACGGCAATTCATTTTCTTGATTATTCTTGTAAGTTAAATTTTTTTCGTAAACTTGAAACTTTCACCCAAACAACTTTGTCAACTCATCAAATAAACCTACTTTTTTTCTGAAAGTGTCGCCGGGAATGGGGAGTTAGGGGGGGGGGGGGGGGGGGGTCCAACTTTTCAACAGGCCCTGGGCCCAACTTGAGCTTGATCGGGTTCTGCCTGTGCGGGACACCAAATGTCCCGACTTTTTCTTAATCCCTGAATTCTTCTAGATTTCTCTGAGGACCATGCTATTCATTAGTCTGTATCGAGTGAAACATAATTCGGTTTCGTTTTTGTCCAAAATCAGAGTTTCAGCGAAAATGCTGCTGAAAATTCAGCCGGACTGAATTTCGACCATAACTAACTGCATTCCAAAAATCTCATTTCTTCCTTTAGAAATTTTCAACATGACTCATTGGCTCCAATCAGACACTCTTTATTGATTGCTATGAACGTCACTCTCTATAATGATCAGCCATGATTGACTCAAGACGTGAGTGCAAATTATAAAGAGCAATGCCTGTAGGACTCAAATTTGAAGACGCTTTTCACGCGCCCATTAACCCCTTCGCGACGGGAGCCTTTTACGAAATGTTTATTACTTTGCTACCGGTTTTAAAAAACAGAAGTTTGTGCCTATTCAAATCGGGAAAATGCTCGGATTAAATAAGGCAAATTTTACAGTAAAATTTTACTGGTGAGGATAAACGAGGATCCTTAGGCCTATTTCCGGCACGTATACGTGTCGCTCGTCTCCAAGGGGTTAAAAGCTGCACACTGAACAGAAATAGAAAATTTCTAGTTTAAAACCGCAGAAGTGTTTCGAATACCCTTTGAGAAAGTTCTTGTATAACAGATGATCATTTACAAATATCATTATAAAAGGTAAATCGAGGTGTGAATACCTAAAACATTTTTTAATGAGCTGAAATTCGTATCATTAGAAAATCATTCCGTATCGTTGATGAATTAATAGAATTTTATTTTATATGAAAATAAAAAGTGTTGGTCAGAGGCACAGAGAGTCAGCTTAGGACAAGGTATAATTGATTACTAATTATGTATGTATAATAAACACGTATAATTAATTAATAATAACGTATATTTATCATTTATGTATGTATTAATTACTAAATATGTACATTTAAAACCACATAAATTGCCATTAATATGGCTCTGTACGTTCAATTTAAATATTAATTTTAATTTAAATGCTTTAAGGCTGTTCTCAAATACAAAAGGAAAACTATATGACATATTTTAATTAATTTTTCAACTACATTTCAGCAGTGAAATTACGCTTGAAATTATTGAATATTAATGATGTGAATTATCACATTGCTAACAAAGCGTAAACCAACTTAGTGAAAAATGTCCAAGCCGGGAATCGAACCCGGGTCCCTGGAATAAATCTCCAGTGTTCTACCACTAAACCACAAGGACGATGTCCAGCCTGGCATTTCTCACTTATATAAGTCGGTAAGGCTGCAACCGCAGCACAAGATGGAGAAGTCTTCATGAGCACACATTCCTAGCGGCGTAACATGAGACGCAAACAAACCCAGCATCGGTGAATATACAATTTTTCAACTACATTTCAGCAGTGAAATTACGCTTGAAATTATTGAATATTAATGATGTGAATTATCACATTGCTAACAGAGCGTAAACCAACTTAGTGAAAAATGTCCAAGCCGGGAATCGAACCCGGGTCCCTGGAATAGATGTCCAGTGTTCTACCACTAAACCACAAGGACGATGTCCAGCCTGGCATTTCTCACTTATATAAGTCGGTAAGGCTGCAACCGCAGCACAAGATGGAGAAGTCTTCATGAGCACACATTCCTAGCGGCGTAACATGAGACGCAAACAAACCCAGCATCGGTGAATATACAATTTTTCAACTACATTTCAGCAGTGAAATTACGCTTGAAATTATTGAATATTAATGATGTGAATTATCACATTGCTAACAGAGCGTAAACCAACTTAGTGAAAAATGTCCAAGCCGGGAATCGAACCCGGGTCCCTGGAATAGATGTCCAGTGTTCTACCACTAAACCACAAGGACGATGTCCAGCCTGGCATTTCTCACTTATATAAGTCGGTAAGGCTGCAACCGCAGCACAAGATGGAGAAGTCTTCATGAGCACACATTCCTAGCGGCGTAACATGAGACGCAAACAAACCCAGCATCGGTGAATATACAATTTTTCAACTACATTTCAGCAGTGAAATTACGCTTGAAATTATTGAATATTAATGATGTGAATTATCACATTGCTAACAGAGCGTAAACCAACTTAGTGAAAAATGTCCAAGCCGGGAATCGAACCCGGGTCCCTGGAATAAATCTCCAGTGTTCTACCACTAAACCACAAGGACGATGTCCAGCCTGGCATTTCTCACTTATATAAGTCGGTAAGGCTGCAACCGCAGCACAAGATGGAGAAGTCTTCATGAGCACACATTCCTAGCGGCGTAACATGAGACGCAAACAAACCCAGCATCGGTGAATATACAATTTTTCAACTACATTTCAGCAGTGAAATTACGCTTGAAATTATTGAATATTAATGATGTGAATTATCACATTGCTAACAGAGCGTAAACCAACTTAGTGAAAAATGTCCAAGCCGGGAATCGAACCCGGGTCCCTGGAATAGATGTCCAGTGTTCTACCACTAAACCACAAGGACGATGTCCAGCCTGGCATTTCTCACTTATATAAGTCGGTAAGGCTGCAACCGCAGCACAAGATGGAGAAGTCTTCATGAGCACACATTCCTAGCGGCGTAACATGAGACGCAAACAAACCCAGCATCGGTGAATATACAATTTTTCAACTACATTTCAGCAGTGAAATTACGCTTGAAATTATTGAATATTAATGATGTGAATTATCACATTGCTAACAGAGCGTAAACCAACTTAGTGAAAAATGTCCAAGCCGGGAATCGAACCCGGGTCCCTGGAATAAATCTCCAGTGTTCTACCACTAAACCACAAGGACGATGTCCAGCCTGGCATTTCTCACTTATATAAGTCGGTAAGGCTGCAACCGCAGCACAAGATGGAGAAGTCTTCATGAGCACACATTCCTAGCGGCGTAACATGAGACGCAAACAAACCCAGCATCGGTGAATATACAATTTTTCAACTACATTTCAGCAGTGAAATTACGCTTGAAATTATTGAATATTAATGATGTGAATTATCACATTGCTAACAGAGCGTAAACCAACTTAGTGAAAAATGTCCAAGCCGGGAATCGAACCCGGGTCCCTGGAATAAATCTCCAGTGTTCTACCACTAAACCACAAGGACGATGTCCAGCCTGGCATTTCTCACTTATATAAGTCGGTAAGGCTGCAACCGCAGCACAAGATGGAGAAGTCTTCATGAGCACACATTCCTAGCGGCGTAACATGAGACGCAAACAAACCCAGCATCGGTGAATATACAATTTTTCAACTACATTTCAGCAGTGAAATTACGCTTGAAATTATTGAATATTAATGATGTGAATTATCACATTGCTAACAGAGCGTAAACCAACTTAGTGAAAAATGTCCAAGCCGGGAATCGAACCCGGGTCCCTGGAATAGATGTCCAGTGTTCTACCACTAAACCACAAGGACGATGTCCAGCCTGGCATTTCTCACTTATATAAGTCGGTAAGGCTGCAACCGCAGCACAAGATGGAGAAGTCTTCATGAGCACACATTCCTAGCGGCGTAACATGAGACGCAAACAAACCCAGCATCGGTGAATATACAATTTTTCAACTACATTTCAGCAGTGAAATTACGCTTGAAATTATTGAATATTAATGATGTGAATTATCACATTGCTAACAGAGCGTAAACCAACTTAGTGAAAAATGTCCAAGCCGGGAATCGAACCCGGGTCCCTGGAATAGATGTCCAGTGTTCTACCACTAAACCACAAGGACGATGTCCAGCCTGGCATTTCTCACTTATATAAGTCGGTAAGGCTGCAACCGCAGCACAAGATGGAGAAGTCTTCATGAGCACACATTCCTAGCGGCGTAACATGAGACGCAAACAAACCCAGCATCGGTGAATATACAATTTTTCAACTACATTTCAGCAGTGAAATTACGCTTGAAATTATTGAATATTAATGATGTGAATTATCACATTGCTAACAGAGCGTAAACCAACTTAGTGAAAAATGTCCAAGCCGGGAATCGAACCCGGGTCCCTGGAATAGATGTCCAGTGTTCTACCACTAAACCACAAGGACGATGTCCAGCCTGGCATTTCTCACTTATATAAGTCGGTAAGGCTGCAACCGCAGCACAAGATGGAGAAGTCTTCATGAGCACACATTCCTAGCGGCGTAACATGAGACGCAAACAAACCCAGCATCGGTGAATATACAATTTTTCAACTACATTTCAGCAGTGAAATTACGCTTGAAATTATTGAATATTAATGATGTGAATTATCACATTGCTAACAGAGCGTAAACCAACTTAGTGAAAAATGTCCAAGCCGGGAATCGAACCCGGGTCCCTGGAATAGATGTCCAGTGTTCTACCACTAAACCACAAGGACGATGTCCAGCCTGGCATTTCTCACTTATATAAGTCGGTAAGGCTGCAACCGCAGCACAAGATGGAGAAGTCTTCATGAGCACACATTCCTAGCGGCGTAACATGAGACGCAAACAAACCCAGCATCGGTGAATATACAATTTTTCAACTACATTTCAGCAGTGAAATTACGCTTGAAATTATTGAATATTAATGATGTGAATTATCACATTGCTAACAGAGCGTAAACCAACTTAGTGAAAAATGTCCAAGCCGGGAATCGAACCCGGGTCCCTGGAATAGATGTCCAGTGTTCTACCACTAAACCACAAGGACGATGTCCAGCCTGGCATTTCTCACTTATATAAGTCGGTAAGGCTGCAACCGCAGCACAAGATGGAGAAGTCTTCATGAGCACACATTCCTAGCGGCGTAACATGAGACGCAAACAAACCCAGCATCGGTGAATATACAATTTTTCAACTACATTTCAGCAGTGAAATTACGCTTGAAATTATTGAATATTAATGATGTGAATTATCACATTGCTAACAGAGCGTAAACCAACTTAGTGAAAAATGTCCAAGCCGGGAATCGAACCCGGGTCCCTGGAATAAATCTCCAGTGTTCTACCACTAAACCACAAGGACGATGTCCAGCCTGGCATTTCTCACTTATATAAGTCGGTAAGGCTGCAACCGCAGCACAAGATGGAGAAGTCTTCATGAGCACACATTCCTAGCGGCGTAACATGAGACGCAAACAAACCCAGCATCGGTGAATATACAATTTTTCAACTACATTTCAGCAGTGAAATTACGCTTGAAATTATTGAATATTAATGATGTGAATTATCACATTGCTAACAGAGCGTAAACCAACTTAGTGAAAAATGTCCAAGCCGGGAATCGAACCCGGGTCCCTGGAATAGATGTCCAGTGTTCTACCACTAAACCACAAGGACGATGTCCAGCCTGGCATTTCTCACTTATATAAGTCGGTAAGGCTGCAACCGCAGCACAAGATGGAGAAGTCTTCATGAGCACACATTCCTAGCGGCGTAACATGAGACGCAAACAAACCCAGCATCGGTGAATATACAATTTTTCAACTACATTTCAGCAGTGAAATTACGCTTGAAATTATTGAATATTAATGATGTGAATTATCACATTGCTAACAGAGCGTAAACCAACTTAGTGAAAAATGTCCAAGCCGGGAATCGAACCCGGGTCCCTGGAATAAATCTCCAGTGTTCTACCACTAAACCACAAGGACGATGTCCAGCCTGGCATTTCTCACTTATATAAGTCGGTAAGGCTGCAACCGCAGCACAAGATGGAGAAGTCTTCATGAGCACACATTCCTAGCGGCGTAACATGAGACGCAAACAAACCCAGCATCGGTGAATATACAATTTTTCAACTACATTTCAGCAGTGAAATTACGCTTGAAATTATTGAATATTAATGATGTGAATTATCACATTGCTAACAGAGCGTAAACCAACTTAGTGAAAAATGTCCAAGCCGGGAATCGAACCCGGGTCCCTGGAATAGATGTCCAGTGTTCTACCACTAAACCACAAGGACGATGTCCAGCCTGGCATTTCTCACTTATATAAGTCGGTAAGGCTGCAACCGCAGCACAAGATGGAGAAGTCTTCATGAGCACACATTCCTAGCGGCGTAACATGAGACGCAAACAAACCCAGCATCGGTGAATATACAATTTTTCAACTACATTTCAGCAGTGAAATTACGCTTGAAATTATTGAATATTAATGATGTGAATTATCACATTGCTAACAGAGCGTAAACCAACTTAGTGAAAAATGTCCAAGCCGGGAATCGAACCCGGGTCCCTGGAAGTCCCTGGGTTCGATTCCCGGCTTGGACATTTTTCACTAAGTTGGTTTCGCTCTGTTAGCAATGTGATAATTCACATCATTAATATTTATATGACATATGTTTTAATTTATTTTTGTTCGGAAATGCATTAAACGAGCAGGTGTTGTTGTTCAGAAACTATGTCATCGAACTGTTTTTCCGTTTTTTTTGCAAACGCAATAGATCTTTCAGAAAATAGCGTCCAAGTGGGCGTTTTGAACCGAATTTCCACGTGAACGAAAAATAAGCACACAAGGAGGGGTGAAAAACGCCTTGGTCACGTGATCAAAATCGCTTATATAACTCAATAAATAATTTATTTATCAGAAAATTACAGTTCGATTCCAAATCGCTTCCCTAGTCAGGCCTTCCAATTTTATATCTTCCCGTTAAAAACTGAATTTGTAAATGTGCCAAAACCTTTCTGCGCTTGTTGAGCAGAGCAGTTGAGAAACAGCCTTAAAAATTTTTTTGAACATTTTTGTTTTCGTTTTTGGCTGAAAATAGAAAGATTACCTAAATTCGGTTTCGGTCTTAAAAACCTGTTTCGGTCGATCCTTACTTATACAGTAAAACCTGTGAAAACAAAGTCTGTCTATAAAGAAACATTTTTATTATTCCATCATTTAGAATGCTTTCCGCTCATTTCACCCTTTTAAATTTCAATTTCTAGTCCTTTTAATGTCACAAAAATTATAATTTAAAACGTTTTTAGTATGCTTTCCGCTCATTTCACCCTTTTATATTTCATTTTCTACTCTTTTCAGTGTCACAAAAATTATAATTTAGAACGTTTTTAGAATGCTTTCAGCTCATTTCACCCTTTTAAATTTAATTTCCTACTCCTTTCAGCGTCACAAAAGTTATAATTTAGAACGTTTTTAGTACGCTTTCCGCTCATCTCACCCTTTTAAATTTAATTTCGTACTCCTTTCAGTGTCACAAAAATTATAATTTAGAACGTTTTCAGCACTTTTCATCCTTTGAAATTTAATTTTCTACTTCTTTCAATGTCACAAAAATTATAATTTAGAACGTTTTAAGAATGCTTTCAGCTCATTTCACCCTTTTAAATTTAATTTCCTACTCCTTTCAGTGTCACAAAAGTTATAATGTAGAACGTTTTTAGTACGCTTTCCGCTCATCTCACCCTTTTAAATTTAATTTCGTACTCCTTTCAGTGTCACAAAAATTATAATTTAGAACGTTTTTAGTATGCTTTCCGCTCATTTCACCCTTTTAAATTTCCTTTTCTACTCCTTTCAGTGTCACAAAAATTATAATTTAGAACGTTTTCAGCTTTTTTCATCCTTTGAAATTTAATTTTCTACTTCTTTCAGTGTCACAAAAATTATAATTTAAAGCGTTTTTAAAATGTTTTCCGCTCATTTCACCCTTTTAAATTTAATTTTCTACCCCTTTCAGTGTCACAAAAATTATAATTTAGAACGCTTTCAGCTCGTTTCATCCTTTGAAGTTTAATTTTCTACTTCTTTCAGTGTCACAAAAATTATAATTTTGAACGTTTTTAGAATACTTTCAGCTCATTTCACCCTTTTAAATTGAATTTTTGCAGTTCTTTCAGATCAGTGTCACAAAAATTATAATTTAGAACGTTTTTAGAAGGCTTTCAGCTTATTTCACCGTTTTAAATTTAATTTTCTAGTTCTTTTAATTTCACAAAAATTATAATTTTGAACGTTTTTAGAATACTTTCAGCTTTCACCCTTTTAAATTGAATTTTTGTAGTTCTTTCAGAGCAGTGTCACAAAAATTATAATTTAGTACGTTTTTAGAATGCTTTCCGCTCATTTCACCTTTTTAAATTTGAATTTCTAGTCCTTTTAATGTTACAAAAATTAGAATTTAAAACGTTGTTAGAATGCTTTCCGCTCATTTCACCCTTTTCAATTTCATTTTTTAGTCCTTTTAATGTCACAAAAATTATAATGTTGAACGTTTTTAGAATACTTTCAGCTCATTTCACTCTTTTAAATTGAATGTTTGCAGTTCTTTCAGATCAGTGTCACAAAAATTATAATTTAGAACGTTTTTAGAATGCTTTCCGCTTATTTCACTCTTTTAAATTTTAATTTCTAGTAGTTTTAATGTTACAAAAATTATAATTTAAAACGTTTTTAGAATGCTTTTCGCTCATTTCACCCTTTTAAATTTAATTTCCTACTCCTTTCAGTGTCGCAAAATTATAATTTAGAACGTTTTTAGTACGCTTTCCGCTCATTTCACCCTTTTAAATTTCATTTTCTACTCCTTTCAGTGTCACAAAAAATATAATTTAGAACGCTTTCAGCTCATTTCATCCTTTTAAATTTAATTTTCTACTTCTTTCAGTGTCACAAAAATTATAATTTAGAACGTTTTTAGAATATTTTCAGCATATATTGTCAACCAGCAAACTTTAAGGTATATATCTACAGAATTTTGCTATAGAAATCTACTGCGTAGTTTATAATTTGGAAAGAGTGGTGTTAAATTTTTTGGTAATATTTCTTCCGCGATGAACGTTCAACCCTATTGATAATATTAACTTTATAATATTGCATTTTTATACGACTTATGTTATTTTAATTACTGGTTTCTTTTACTCTTTTATTATTATGTTGCAGCTCGCCTCAAGTCGGAAATGTATATTTGCGGCTCGCGAGTAAAAAAAAGGTTGATATGGCTGTTCTAATGTATAATAGAAATGCAAGGAAAACTAGTCTGTTGGGGCCATCGCAAAACCTTCTTCTACATAAATTACGCCAATTAAATCATTTAAATAGTACAAGAAATTACATCAATTTAGTACCCATTCATATCAAAGTATATCTGAATTTGAAGTTTGAAGAAATTCGTGCATTAGTTCTTGAGATAGAGCTACAGCGAAAATTTTGAAAAAATGTAGCATAGAAGCGCCATTTGTTGAGCGATTTACACTAAAATATAAACAGCTCTAATTAATATCAAGATATACCTGAATCTGAAATTTCATGAAAATTCGTGCATTAGTTATTGAGATAGAGCTATAGTAGAAATTCTGAAAACTGCAGCATAGCAGCGCCATCTGTTCAGCGATTTACACCAAAACATAAAGAGCACTAATTCATATCCAGGTATACCTGAATCTGAAGTTTCTTAAAAATCCAAGCATTAGTTCCTGAGATACAGCTATTGCGGAAATCACAAAAAATGCAGCATATCAGCGCCACCTGTAGAGCGATTTACACTAAAAGCTAATCAGCACCCATTTGTATCAGGGACGAACTGAATCTAAAGTTTTAATAAATTCCGTGCATTAGTTCTTGAGATAGAGCGCCCAAAAATTTGCGTCACATACAGACAGAGTCACAGAGTGACAGATAGACATTTTGTAAAAACATGTTTTTCGGAATTTCTGACCCCTAAAATGTGTCAATCCGTCGAAAGCCGAAAGTCGAAAATTTTCACGAATCCAATACTTTCTTCTTGTAAAGATAGAAGAAAGTAAAAAATTTCGAGGAGATAGTTTTTTAAATTCATAATTTGGGACATAAAGAATTAATCTATGTAGATTAGCGAATAACATGGCACTAAAAGAAATTCAAAAGAATTTCTACATGATGGAAACAGTCGGTACTTTTAGAGTTCCGCGCAATTGTTACGCTGGATAGGTTTTGGAACCAATAAAAATCGGGACACCTGGAAACGGGCATTTCAGATTACAGTGAAACCTCTCTGTGCGACCACCTCCCTGAAGGACCCTTCTTTCATGGAACGAAATTGATTCCCATAGGCTCAATACTAATTCTACCTCTATTCAGAGACTTCCCAGTGGTCACCCCTCCAGGAGTGACCCATTTCTTTGAAGAAAATGAAACGAATTCCGTTTTTTCCTGGTCGCTTGAAGAAGGTTTTATTAGAAAAGTAATTCCGGAGAGCGCATTATTCATCAAACTTCTAAACTACGTTTAGAATTTTTCTTTATTCCGGTAGCTTTTAAGTGCTTAAACCGCTTTGTCCCTTTTTAGGCAATGAATTGAACTCTGATGACAAATTAAGAGGCTACTTCAGTCAGGCGAAAAGACGCATTCGCCAATGCTAATCCTATGAAAGAAATTTATAAAGATATCTCGGTTGCATTTCAATATTTTTAAATGATTTCTTTTGCATTCGATAGCTGAGATCGATCTGTATGCAGGCCGTTTTTTACTTTTTCGATTTTCATTATAGATTTTTTTTTTTTTATGAGGATGTTTTCACTTTCGAAACCGGTTCCGAAAATGAAAGTGTCCCCATAAAAAATATCTGTAAACAAAATCGAAAAAGTAAAAAACAACCTTTGTACAGATCGATCTCAGCTGTCGAATGCAAAAGAAATCATTTAAAAATATTGAAATGCAACCGAGATATCTTTATAAATTTCTTCCATAGGATTAGCATTAGCGAACGTTTTTTTTCACCTGACTGAAGTAGCCTCTTAAGGATGACGGTCGATAAAATCTCCTGTCCTATTCTGTCAGGAAACTCTCAAAGAAATAGATAAATGTATGAAATCGTCATTATTTCTTCCCGTCCCAAAAAAAAAATTGCATTTTTTTTTAGTGAACTTCGAAAGGACTTGGAAATAAAAGTTATAAAAGATAAAACCGTAAACTCTGCAGTAATTAACTTTTGTAATTAACTTTTGTTTTAATACTTAAATTTTCATATTTTTTCCTCATGTGAAAAATAAATTTTAGTAACAGTAACTGTTACCTTTTTCCAACAATTAAAATGCAGATTGAAACATTACCTCCATTAAGAGGCCACCTCTCTGAGCGACCCATTTTTATTGGAACGGAAAGTGGTCGCTTTAGGGAGGTTTTACTGTATTTAGTTTGCACAAATTGGAGTTTAATGCAAGTCTATAACGCCGGTTATCTCTCATACACAAAATTTTGAAAGTTTGTAAACGGAAATTCCACCTCGAATTTCTAGGGTTCAGTATCAATCGACCTCTCAGTCGGAATGTAGCTGACACTCTATATTCGGTGTCATTGACCGTATTCCAGTGAAATTCTAGTATTTGCCGCGAACTTATCACATTTTACACTAACCAAAGTTAAAATATGCAAACAATATGCCTGATTAATATAAATTAAGAAATAAAATTAGTTATATGTATATATAGTAACAATCTAAATTTTCCGGTTTTTTATGTTTATCATTGCAAGTATCGCTATTTTGTTTTTTCAAACGCTTTGGAGTTTCTAATACAAAAGTTTCTTATGTTTTATATACCTACAAATACAGCCATTTTTACAATTACGTCTGCTAGTTTCTTCTAAAAGACACATAAAGGGAGAATCTGCTAGTTTCCCCTATAAGACACATAAAGGGAGAATCTGCTAGTTTTCCCTATAAGACACATAAAGGGAGAATTAGATGAAAATTAATTGATTAATATAAATTAAGAAATAAAATTAGTTATAAATATATATAGTAACAATCTAAAATTTCCGGGGTTTTTTGTTTTGTTTTTTTATGTTTATCATTGGAAGTATCGCCATTTTTTTTTTCTAACGTTTTGGAGTTTCTAATACAAAAGTTTCTTGTGTTTTATCTACTTACAAGTACAGCCATTTTTAGAATTATTTCTTCTAATTTCTCCTAAAAGACACATAAAGGGAGAATCTGCTAGTTTCTCCTATAAGACACATAAAGGCAGAATTAGATAAAAATTAATTGATTAATATAAATTAAGAAATAAAATTAGTTATAAGTAATATAGTAACAATCTAAAATTTCCGTTTTTTTTATGTTTATCATTGCAAGTATCGCTATTTTTTTTCTAACGTTTTGAAGTTTCTAATACAAAAGTTTCTTGTGTTTTATATACCTACAAGTACAGCCATTTTTAGAATTACTTCTGCTAGTTTCTCCTAAAAGACACATAAAGTAAGAATTAGATTTTTGTTTTTAAGAAAAAAAGTTGTTACTCAGATTTTATATAATCAAATTTCTCAGTTTCATTTTTAACCTGGCAAAAAAGATAAGTCGCCAAATATTGTATCAATTGAAATATTTACTACTGAATTAATTTTTAAGCATTACGAATATATTCCTTTCATGTTTAAATTAAATATTTTTATTTTATAATATTATCTCTCATTAAAACGTTTCTTTTTCTTTTTTTTCTTTTTTTATCAGTAACATTTCCCCCCTTTTACTTGTATTATTTTCTAACAGGTATAGCCATTTCAGTTCTTTAACCAAAGATAATGATCGCCAAAAAAGACCACTGGAAACCTTTTCGTCCAAAATAACAATAAAATATGAAATTTTATTATAAAAAATTATGGTTATACCTGTATATTATACATACAAACCACCGTTGGAATAATCTCTATCCAGTGATACAATTCGCGAAAAAATCAACCGGGTAGTTTTTGAAATTACCCGGGACAACGCTTTTAGGTTTTCCTGTTTTATAATATATACAGGGTTGTCAGATTTGCTGCCCGGGTAGGTACCCATTTTCCCCACCGGGCTGGGGTTTTTAGCTTAAAACACCCGGGCTTTTTTGGGAGGGGGGGTGGAATGGGTTTTTATCAAATAAAACAACATTTTGCAGTAAAGTACTTTTTGAACAATAAAATGCAACAATGAAGTGTTTCTTTACATATAAAAATACATGCACAAAATGTTCTTGGCTATTAACTATCATACAATATTTATTTGAAGCTTAGAATCCAAACCAAAACTTTTTAGATAAGAACAGTTTTGGTTTATATTTGAAGAACTTAAAGTTGTAGTTACACTATACCTTACTTCTGTTGTTTTGGAAAGTTTTGGTTTAGAAGTTTAAAACCAAATCAATACCGATATTTTTGTAGCATGTTTTGAGATTACCTATTTAATTTGTGAGTCTATATCATTCATTTTTATATATAAATAAAAAAGTATATTGTAAAAATAGTTAACAGAATAAATTCCTCAAAATAAAAATTAAAAGTTTAATTTTATTAATACAAGAAAGCAAGATTACCAAAAAGAAAACCCTATCTAATAAAGAAAAGATAACTAACAACAAACTTACATTTGTGTATTTTAGTACATAACATATCATTTTATTAATGACTTTTATTTGAAGATTAAAAGGATTAATAATAATTAATAATTTAATAAAATATTAATTTTTCTTCAAATTTATTGGTATATCTTCAAGCTGTCTTGTTTTTCTGTTTCCATACTTAAAATTCAAACACAGTTGCTTTCTGATTTTATATGCAAATATTTGAAAACCCTCAATTTCAAGCAGAATAATTAATTAAATTAATTAAATAATGTTTCTAATGTTTATTAAACAATGTATCTTCAAGCATAATAAAATATATAAACATATATACGAGGGTGTATCGATAAGTTTTTGCCCTCACCTAGAAATAATTGAGTGAAATTTATGAAATTGCTACATTTTATAAGTCCTTTTCTATATAGTCAGTATGCACAGTAACACATCTGTGCAACCGGTATTTCTAAGAGAAGGGGGAGGATGTATTCCAGGAAGCGCAATAGTAGACCCAAAGGGCGCATTTTTCTAACTTATACCGACTCCCATATGTGACATTGTTGGAAAGACCTGTGACCACTTATTTATGCTAAGCACCTCACAAGCCCCTCCCTCTAAATTTGCACTCCAGGGTTCCCTTTTCTAAATTTTGCGGACATCATTCATCCCCCCCCCCCCCGACGGTTGCAAATTCAGGCTTGCATTTTTTTTTTCTTTTTTTTGTACATAGTCGAGCCGGGCCGGAACTGGACTTAATTTTTTCAGGATGTGTAGGGCAGGCAGGCAATATGTTTTGTAAAAATATTAATAGCGATAACGAACTTCTGTTAACGGAATCTTTGGAAGTATACCTTGAGGTGGTTCTCAAATTCAGTGCTCAACAATGCGAAACTTTTAAATGCGAATGACTTGAAATTTAATGTATAGAATAGTTTCAGAATTTTGTCGAGTCATTTCAAATTTTATGAAAATAGAATCAAAACTTGACAGGTACTGATTCTAGATGTCCATGGTGATAACGTCCTATTTAAGAGGGAGTCCTATTATGTCCTTGTCACTGAATTTAATGTATAGAATCGTAATAAATTTTGTATTCATGCATTTTTGCATAATAGTGCAACAGCTATTGCACCAAGATCTAAATATTTATATAACTAAGTTATAGAACCTCATTTGCCACGTTTGACGTGCAATTTGCGATTTGTTCACCTTATAATACAGTCCCTCCCCGCTTAATTGGGTCACGGATAATCGAATATCCCGCTTATCCGAATAGAATCCTCTGGAACCGAATTTATTCTTATTGGTTCTATGTTATTTTTCCCTGCTTAAACCAAATATCTTTTACGAACTTTCCCCGCTTAATCGAATAACAACTGTGTGACCGATGTTTGAAAATAGGCGCGGAAAGCCCGTTTCAGCTGAAATTTCCTTCCAGCTTTTGTCATTTTCGGTTCCTTTACGCTGAAAACAAATTTTCAGTTTTTCCTGCAATGATTTCGGCCGTCAGGTGTATAATGGACAGGTCAAATGATATCCTAACTATTACTCCTTGCTGTTAACCAGGCTTTAATGGCAATGCGCCGTCACTTCGAGACTCGAGATGGTAGTTGTGATATTTTGCACTCATTCGAAAAATAACTCGATATTTACTGCTTTAAAATTCCACTTAAACAAACCACTTTAAACGATTTTTTAAAGGCAGTATAAGTAACGTAAATTAGAAGTAGCAAAGTTTTGTCCCAATTCAAACGAGCTGCATTAAATGTTATGTAAACCCTATAAATGTATGTAATGGCATTAAATTAATACGTATTTACTTTATATAGCATTTGTATTTATTTTAGTTTATGTTATTCTATTAACGATTTTATTATGCTGTTAATTAAATATACCGTAGGTGGTTATTTTGCCTTTTTATTACGCATTAAATATCACAGTTATGAATCCCCGTTTAATCAAGTACTCCTCTTAATCGAAAATTATTTCTGGAACCATCAATGTTCGTTTAAACGGGAAGGACTGTACAATGAAATTTTGTTACAGTGCTCTGGATGTGTTAGAAAGTGTTTCATAATCTATGCTTGGCTCATGATTTTTCGTTCTTGTTGACTCCCCTCAATGCAACAGATGGTTTGGGCAAAATATATCTCATTTATGCAAATGGACGTGGAAATCTGCATGAGTGTGGCAGTGTTTTCGTTTTCAAATGATTCGTCTCCTGTTTCGCATATCTTCATTCGCTTTGTTCGAAATGCGTATGAGAAAAAAGGTGTCTTTCAGTGACCGTTCTGTAAATTCCATTGATTCCCTTCGGTGATCGGTTTTTCTTTATCTTTCTTGCCCTATCAAAGGCAAGTTATGTCTTTTCCATTCCCCATTCAACTGCATTTGTTTGATTTGTAAACGGAGGATGGTCGTTTGAAGTTCGCCGCCATTATAAATGCAAGGAGTCCCTTCCCGGGTTACATAATATAGGTGAAAACATATATATGTCATAGGCTAATTGAGAATCAGGCTCTTTGCAAAGAGCCTAGGCTGTTTGCAAAGAGCCGGGCAAATTGGAGAATCGTCTCTCTTTTTCCAATTAGCCTGATATTTTTCAGGCTTATTTTAAAGAGCCTATAGACACAGTTAGGCTAATTGAAAAATGACCACTTATTTCCCTATCTGAATGATTCTTTTAGGCTTATTAACCCATAACCCGCCCGAACCGAAAAATAAATAACGACAGAGAGTACCATGATCCGAGCAAGACAAAATCATTTCAGTCTACACGCAACCCGACTTGAAGCTAAAAATTCCACTTGAAAAAAAAAAAAAAAAAAAAAACCCGGAATCTGAACCGAACCAAATCTGAACGTAACAAAAATATTCCAATGAACCATAACCGATCCGAACAAGTCAAAATAATTCCCGTCGACAGGCAATCCAATCCGAGCAAGACAAAATAATGTCCGTAGACACGCATCCCAACCCGAACCTAAAATTTCATTTGAAAAAAAAACGGCATTTAAACCCGTCAAAAATATTCCAAAGATCCATAGTCCTATACGAGCAAGGCAAAATAATTTCCGTGGACACGCAAACCGACCCGAACCTAAAAATTCCATTTAAAAAACCCCGAACCAAATCTGAATCCGACAAAAATAATCCAAAGAACCATAACCGGATCGGAGCAAGACAAATTAATTTTCGTGGACACGCAACACGACCAGAACCTAAAAATTCCATTTGAAGTCAACCTGAAACCCGACCCGAACCAAATTTTAACCCGACAAAAATATTCCAAAGAACCATAACCCGATCCGAGCAATACAAAATAATTTCGATCGACAGTCAACCCGATCCGAACCTGAAAGTTCTAGTTGAACTCAATCCGAAATTCGACCCTAACCCAGGTTATGGAAGATTTTCGGGTTGACTTCAAATGGAACTTTTATGTTCGGATCCGGTTGCATGCCGAAGGAAATTATTTTGTCTTGCTCGGATCGGGTTACGGTTCTTTGAAATATTTTTGTCGTTTTCAGATCGGTTTCAGGTTGACTTCAAATGGAATTTTTAGATTCTAGTCGTACTGCGTGTACATGGAAATTAATTTGCATTTTTCGGATCGGGGTACGGCCTGATGTATTTTTATTTCGTGCTCTGGTCAGGTTTCGAGTTAACTTAAGTAGAACTTTCAGATTCGGATCGGGTTGCATGCCGACGGAAATTATTTTGTCTTCCTCGGATCCGGTTATGGTTCTTTGGAATAGTTTTGACGGATTCAGATTTGGTTCGGTTCAGATTTCGGATTTTTTCTAAATGGAATTTTTAGGCTCGGGTCGGGTTGCGTGTCCACGGAAATTATTTTGTCTTGCTCAGATCGGTTGTGGTTCATTGGAATATTTTTGTCGGGTTCAGATTCCGAGTTTTTTTAATAGAATTTTTAGGTTCGGGTCGGGTTGCATGTCCTCAGAAATTAATTTGTCTTGCTCGGATCGGTTATGGTTCATTGGAATATTTTTGTCTGGTTCAGATTTGGTTCGGTTCAGATTCCGGGCTTTTTTCAAATGGAATTTTTAGATTCGGGTCGGGTTGCGTGTAGACTGAAATTATTTTGTCTTGCTCGGATCGGGGTGCGGTCTGTCATAATTTATTTTTCGGTTTCGGGTCGTGTTATGGATTAATAAGCCTAAAAAAATCATCCTGATAGGGAAATAAGTGGTCATTTTTCAATTAGCCTAACTGTGTCTAGGCTCTTTGCAATAAGCCTGATTTCTCAATTGGCCTACGGCATATATATCTTTTTTAGTTGGAATTTTTAATAGACGTTTTACATTTCATCTATATATTTGTAGATTTTTCACTAACAAAACCAAAATTCATTTTTATATGAAAAATAGCAATTATGTATTAAAATAAAACTTTGAAATTTATTAAGGCTGTTCTCAACTTCTCTGCTCAACAAGCGCAAAATGTTTCGACACATTTACAAATCCATTTTACAATGGAAAGATATAAAATTGGAAGGCCTGGCTAGGGAAGCGATTTGGAATCGAACAGTGTTTTCCATTTTTGTATCAATAAATTACCTATTTAGTTAGATAAGCGATTTTGATGTCTTGTGTGATGTATGGCTGTCATTCTAATTACAAAAATGAAAGGAAACACAAGGCGTATTATTTTGCGTTTGACTAAACAAAGATCATTCCCAAAAATGGATATCATCAATAAACTCTCAAAGTACAGTAAGGTAAAAAACATATAGTTAATTTATTTTTCGAAGTATTATATATATTCAATTTTTCATTTATTAGTTTTTATCGCATTATTTCATTAAAAAATAAATATGAAAAACGTTTTGTTTTAGCATAGTAAATATTTTTTTATAAAATCTTCATTTACACAGGATATGTAAAGCCTGAAAAATAATGTAGATATAACTGGGTCATTTTCAAAATCTGTCCATGTTTTGGAATAACAAAATCATATTTTTAGAAATAATCAGAAAGTTTTAATTTTTTGTAAATAATTACCTTACCTCATAAACATTAATATACAAGCATCAGCAGAGACCAAATTACTAATTTAACATTTTAAACTAATTTTTAAATTTTAATGAACTTAGTAATGACATAAGTGAGCACGGTAATGACAAATTAAGCAAAATATTTTTATTTTTCCCCCAGAGACATAAATGGCAGCCATTATATCTTCTGGCTCATACAATGATTTTCTATGTCTTATATAATAAAAGCATATTAAGAAATAAAATTTCATTTAATTATCAGTTAGAAGTGGGTACGGTAATGATGTACAAAAAAATACCCACCAAAACATTCAAAGTCTTTGCTTGTCTTATTCTAAACCATAAAACTATTTATTCTATTCACCCAAACCTGATAACAAGTTGACTTCAAAAGGCATGTGCTGCCCTCAAAAAAATTCCGGGTGAACTTTTTGTCAAAAGCATGGCAATGACACTCTTTCTTAGGATATGGTTTTAAATAATTATTAAGAATTATAGATAAGTTTACTCCTCCTTACTCCTACAGATGTGTAACCTTACACATAATTACTGTGCAAAATTACAGACAAATGTGATGAAAACTTACACCTAATAATGGGTAACCTTCCACGAAAGTTAGGTGAAACTTACTCCTACTGATGTGTAATCTTACACAGAAATTTGTGAAATGTTTCACAATATTATGTTGTAACCTTACACAAGAGCTGTGTAATGTTACACCTGTTATATTAGTTAAATACCACATATTGCCTCCAGTTTTATGGAGAAACGTTACACCAAATGTTTTACAGTGAAGGTTAACCCCTTAAGGGGGAAGAAAAATGGTCTCTAAATATTGAATTCTCACCGGAATAATCGAAAACTTTTATATAAATAACGAAAAGCAATTTTTCAACGATTTTACTCCAAAGTTAAAAATATAAAATTTAGTTAAAATTTTCTGGTGAGAATCTTGTTTATATTAGGTGGGATATACTTTATCCCACCGCATCTCAAGGCGTTAAGGAAGCGGCCAGTGATAAAATTTCACATTTATTTTGCTTTGAATTTTCACCGGTGGATACTTCATTTCGCGTCTGCACACTAATCAAGTGTCTGCTTTCCGCGAAAACGGTAAATAATTTCAGGTTTTTAATAATAATTAACTTAATTAAACTTATTTTCGTCTTGTCAAACCTAGTCATACTTAGCTCATTTTGTTCGCATAACATTTTACATAGATTTACATAAGCATTATTCAATTACGGGATGCAAATTCACAAACACTCAACGTCCCAGCGCACTTATCGCCAACCACTTTTGCGAGAAAATGAACCTCGACGTGCATGCTGCATTCTGTTTCTAGTATTGTAGTTCGAAGTTTGCATGTGCGAATATTGATATCCACTTTATATGAATATTTTGGATACGTTTACAGAGCTCAAAGAGAGGGGGTTTTTTTCCCGTGATTAATTCATTTTACACAAGTTGTATTATTGGGGTGTTCCTGTTCATTACTGGTTTTTTTTAAATATATTATTAATCAGCAACAAAGCACTTGTCTTAGCATACCCTCAACTACTAAGATATTAAAGTGAATTTTCATTTATTTATGGCGATCATTTAAAGAAAGGCCAAAGTTATAGAACGGATCTATAAGATTAAATATTTCACTTGTTAGCTATATACATATGATAATTATTCAGGAGGGAATTCTTGTAATGTATTTAGTAGAGAATTCTTGTAATGTATTTAGTACTTATGCTGACACTAGATGGCAGCACATTCTACGTAACTCCATAAATAAATACTTTAGTTTGGGAGAAGAAAGGTCAAAGTTATAGAACATGTATCCATAAGATAAAACATTTCACTTGCTCGTAATGCATATATACAGTGTCATCGAAAAATAATGCCTAGATTTTAAATAACTGTCACAAAAAATCTATGAAAGGTAATTTATTGGTTTTAGTCTTATAATGAGCGGCAAAAAATTATTTTTTTTTCATACATTAGTATCTTTCAATGTGAGCACCGTTCGGTGTGCACCAGGAGCAAATGTGTGCAATGTGAGCACCCGGAGCAGTTTCACCTGGATAAGTTCTCCGAAAAAGCCGCTGTACACTGACTATTGACTTTGACTCCACATACCAAATCACGCACTGTGCTTTTTGTTGCACGGTCAACATCGTACTGAACAGCTGCAGTCTGGCGCGTCGGCTGATCTTGACGACTGCGCAACTAATTCGCGCATAACACAGACACGCAAACGAATTCTGGTGAACTAAAACCAAACTTGCGTTCATCAGTTATCGTGTAGTGAAAGAATTACTCATTTAACATAACAGGTTTCTAGGTTAGGATTTTTTTAAATCTAGGCATTATTTTTCGATGACCCTGTATTATAATTATTCAGAAGATGAAATAAGCATTTATTATTTCGCACTCGTATTCTTGCAAGTATTCCATAAACAAGAAATATTCTGTCAAATGGACGAAATATCGAAGGTCGAAGAAGCTTCAGACTTGCATGCGCGTCGAAGTTCATTTTCTCGCCAAAGCACTTGGCGTACAGAGGGTTTGGGGTCAAGTGTGCTAGGACATTGAGTGTTTGTGAATTTGCTTCCGGGATGACGGGGGCTTTCAATGTCACTGGCTCCCAGACCATAAAAACATACACAAATGAAAGACAAAGAATGTAAAACGCGGGATCCAAGAAGAATTGCAGTGTTGCTGTGCAGGTTAATTTTTGTTCAAATATCTAACACTATATCCGATTAGTAATGCTCGCCTTAATTAATTTCTTATTAAATAAAGCAAATATTACTTTTAAATAACACTGGTTTTTATCTGAAATTTTACCTGGTCTATTCTTTCGTAAAAAACTGTAAACGATTTTTTTTTTTTAAATATATACAATAAGCGTACTTAGATGCAGTTTTCGTTTTAAAATCTCGTAAATCACGATTTAAAAAATATATATACACTGTAAAGACCCATAATGACCGAACGCTTTCAATTTTA
The DNA here is from genome assembly GCA_963932465.1 of Maratus speciosus. Taxonomy (NCBI): domain Eukaryota; kingdom Metazoa; phylum Arthropoda; class Arachnida; order Araneae; family Salticidae; genus Maratus; species Maratus speciosus. Next base: position 460,932,932 of record OZ010799.1, on the reverse strand, counting down.
GAAATTTTGTCGAGTATTTAAAGATATATTTGTCGGATTTTTCTGGAATTTCAGGATTATGAAGAATATGTTTGACTTCATATTTATCAACGGCGTTTTGATCAGAGGGACAGGCGTTTTGTTAGGGGGCTAACAAAAAATCAAAGAAAAATAATTTTTGGGGGGATCACCCTGTAAAATAAAATGCACGAAATGCTCTACCTCTCTATAGCTTACGAATACATGGATATTGTACAAATTCGTTTGTGGAAGAATTGAACGTATATTCATGAAGATATATCGATTTTCAAAAAATTCTCCAAAAACGATTTTCAAGAAGTTCAAAAAATTCTTGGCCAGCTTCAGAAAATCTGACAAAATGTAGTAGAAATAATATAATGCAATTGGAATGTAAATATATTAAATATTTGATGAAATATGGGCAGTTGTATGAAATATTTTTTATCTGCACGTGCGAATTGAATTTTTTTTTTTCATGATTTGACAGTTAACTCTATTGAGCTACTTATAAAAAAATTAAAGGCAAAATCGTGAAAATTCAGAAGGGTATTGGCGAAAAGGGAACTGATTTTTAGTTGTTCTCTAAAAACTGGTAGATGATAAGGGATTTTCCATAAATTGTTGGTATCGTGCCGCATGCGCAGATAAAAAATATTTCATACAACGGCTCATATTTCGTCAAATGTTTAATATGTTTACATTCCAAATGCACCATTATTACTTCTACTACATTTTGTCAAATTTTCTGAAACGGGGAGGGGGGAGGTGGGGGGGGGGGTAAATTTCGTAGAAAACCCTGCATGAGGAAAAAACAAATAATAAACAAACAACATGCAAGAATTTTTTGAACTTAAGGAAAATCGATATTATATCCGTGAATATACGTGCTATTCTTACACAAATGAATATACATATTGCACAATATCAACATAATCTACAGCGATAGATCATTTCGTGCATTTTATTTTACAGGGTGATCCTAAATATTATTATTTTTCTTTGATTTTTTGTTAGCCCCCTAATTGTCCTTCTGAGCAAATCGCCATTGCTAAATATAAAGTCAAGCATATTCTTCATAATCCTGAAGTTCCAGAAAAATCCGACAAGTATATCTTTAAATATTGGACAAAATATCTAAAATTAAGTGTCTGGTGATTAATGGCTAGATAGTGTATTTCTCTGATTTGTGAATGGTAGAATTTTCTAACTATCGAAATTTCTGTCACAGCAATTAAGGATTAACCTTAACTGCTTATCGATTAATTCATAAGAAACTGTTTCTGTACTAAATTTTATGTACAGGATTATTTTAATAAAACTCACCTATTCAAAAGTCTCTATCTTTATATCAGTGGTTCCCGACCTTTTATTATCCACGCCCCATCAAAGCATATGTAAAGTCACTAAAATACTAGGGGTTCAAACAAAACAGAACACATAAGTGTCTGTAGTGTGTTTACATAAGTGTCTGTAGTTAAACTGAAAGTTACAAGTTAAACTCTGAGCACTCAGAAATGCAGCGCGGTCTGTGAGACGGGCCCCACCAGTGGCCTAGAGGTTCTGCTCTCGAAGCTGGTAGACCGGAGGTGCTGGGTTCGATCCTAATCACGCCCGTCGGCCTAATCGTTCGGAGTTTTCGTGGTTTTCTTTGAACCTTGGTTCTCCAAGCAGCGGTAGAATTGACAAAAAAAAGTCACTGGTCCGCAGACATCGTGATTGGCCCGCTACATAAAATTCTATTAAGTACCTTTAACCCTTTGAGTTACCCCCCCCCCCCTCTTCCTCTTCCTAGAATATAAACCAAACTTCCTTTCAGTTACCAAAAATTTTCGGCATAATAAAATGTAAAATTATAATTTGCTAAAAATTAAATAAACAGTACGTGAACAAAAACTATAAGATTATTAATTATGTATTTTATTTTCTATTACTTATTTCAACTGACTAAGTTTTAGTGCAATTTTTTATTTATTTAATTTTTTTTTTAAATAAAATAAAATTCTGTGGTTTGTGTTTGGCTGCGGTTTTCTCAGGTACGGCAAAATTTACGTTTACCTGTCAGAGAGGGAAAAAAGTTACTGGTCCTGTGGACCACTAATTTTTTTAAATTAGTGGTCCGATTGAATTTCTAGTGGTCTCGGACCAGCGGACCACCAAGGATTTCGAACGCTGCCAAGCGTTAATACGGGTTAGGTTCCCTTAGAAAGACCTCCACGGAAGGCACTCTCCCCCCCCCCCCCCTTAGGGCCTATATCCCACGTGCTGATAATTGGGCGACATAAATACAACCAACCAACCGATCTGTGAGACGCAGCTAAGGGTTAATTCACCGGAACTTTTATTTTTGTACATTTCATTGTGAGAAATCTTAAACTTCGTGACTATGAGAACTCTTTTATAACAATTGAAGACTATGTTATCTTTGTCACTGTTAAAACCGAGCTTTATTGTATAAACTTTTTGTTGTATTTATATGTAAATAAATATATTTTTTTCATCGTTACAGGTGTGCTTATGTTTAAATTAGGATATGGCCGTTCTAAGGATATTATTTCTTGATGAAATGTAAAATTCACGAAAAATAACAGTTAATGAAACGAATTGACTCAGGTGAGTGTTGCATTTTTCTTTTCTTTTATGCACGTCATTATAGAATGATGATTGCACTTTACGATGTGTAAAGCGCTCCTTTGTATACAACACATCCAAAAGTGTAACACCTTTTTCTATAGGAGGAGAAGAGAGGAAACATAAAAGTAAAAGAATGACTTATGAGTTATTTTTTAAATAATAATTTTTTTTTTCATTTTACTATTATATAAAATCTCAACGCATTTGAAATCTAGACTGATTATTAGACTAATCAGAGACAAGAAATAATGAAAAAAATCCAAAAAATCAGAATTTCTCAAAAGATTTCCCAGTATTTAATACTTTTTCCCTAAAAATTTCCTTAAAGGCTCAGAATTCCCCATAATGGAGAAAAATTCTCCAATCTGGCAGCACTCAGAACTAGGCTGTGGATTATGCGTTGAGTTGTATCCTTTCTGATTAGATAGAAAAAACAAATGCGTTTCATTATAATTTCAAGATAATTTTATGTTCTAACCTAATCCATAAAAACTTGTACGCATTATACTTTTTCGTGTGATTTACGCTGATTAGGGGAAGAAAAAAAGAATCTTTGAAAATTCGAAATATTCACTATTAAGGTCATTATCCCCACAAAAAGGTATGTGGATTATGTCCATAAAAATTCCTTTCTCAATGCGCCAGATCATTTCCAAAAGTCATACTTCTTCCTGTTTCTTCTGGCATCAATCAACTTTTCATTTGTGTTTAAAATACAATAAAAATATTTAAAATTGCATTCTTAGATAGTCTCAATGCCTTAGCGATTATTAAGTGATTAATAATAACAGATTTTTGCGGAAATATTGATTATAAAGGTCATTGACGTTATTGTAAAATTCTATAATTATGCGGAGCCATGCTTAAAAAAAATGCCCGTCTCAACGAGACAAATTGTCTACGAATTTTCTTGCTTCTATTGGCATCCATCTTTCATTGGTGTGCATTAAGATTATTTAAAGTTGCATTCTTTGATAGTCTCAACTCTCTGGTGATTATTAAGTGACCCACAATAACACTTTTTTGCAGAAATATTTTGAGTATGAAAAGGCCGCTAACCCGGCAGTGAAACGATATAATTTCGCAGAGGTTTCGATAAGAAAATTGTGCGCCAAATCGTCTGCGAAATGTTGTTTCTTATTGACATCAACTTAAATGGTGTTCGAAATGCATTAAGAATATTTAAAATTCTCTGAATAGTCTCAACTCTCTAGTGATTTTTAAGTGACCAGCAATATGTCTTTTTTGTGGAAATGTTTTGAGTATGAAAGGCCGCTAACCCTGCTGTGAAATGATATAATTAAGCGGAGGTTTTGATTAGAAAATTCCTTTCTGAATGAGAATGCGCCAGATCGTCTGCGAAAAGCAAGCTTTTTGTTGTTTCTATTGGCATTAATCAAGACTTTTTTTGTTGTTTCTATTGGCATCAACCTTTCATTGGTGTAATCACAGAGAGTTTATATTCTGATTATTTGTGAAAGAAATATCGCCATCGTTGCTGGTATCCAAATGATTTATCAGACCAATTTTGGGTTTAAAAAGTGTAAACATGTTCGTTTCCTTATTTTAATAACGTACTGCAACGCATTATTACAATCATCTGTCATGGATACACAATTAAATGTCTGCAGTTTCTGATTATAAGCGAATAATTTATTAAAGGTTTATTCAGTTTCAGTTTTCTGCAGCTGGGAAATGACGCATTTTCTAGATTTCTTTGCGGCCAATGTTTTTTTCTGTTTACATTAAATGTTGCTGTGTCCGCCTGTGTGTGAAGTTTCTTGACGCCTTCTGTGCGGCATGTAAACAGAACTGAAAGAATCAAAATCTTGGAGTTTTCACGTGATATCTCATCTATCAGCGTTGCCAACCACAATTTATAAATTCTTGACCAGTGATTCACGGTAAGCAGCTAAAGAGTTGCATGTTTAGACGAGAAGAAAATATACTTGTGCGTCTGTTTTAAAATTGTTCCAAGAAAAAAAGCTTGATTGCAACAAATAATTTTTTCCATGAACCTTATACGTAGAAAATACAAGCTTAATATTAATTATCTCTCATAGTTAACATAAATAGGTCCACGGGTTAAATGAATCATACTTATGCACATGCTGTAATAAAGAGACGGATTCCAACGCACACACATGTATATTTAAAGGGAACACACAGCACACTAAGATAAAATAATAAGCAAGTACGAGTTAAAAAAGAGTATTTAATCTTTTTCTGTTGAGTTTTTTTTTTCCTTGACAACTGCATGATATCTATACGTTGTATAGAATAGAATAACGTAAAGTACGAGGGGGTATCAATAAGTTTTTGCCTTCACATAGAAATAATTGAGTAAAATTTATGAAATTGCTACATAGTATTAGACCTTCTCTATGTAGTCAAAGTGTACAGTAACACGTTTCTGCAAACAGTATTTCAGAAAGAGGGGGGAGAATGTATTCCAGGAGGTTCGATAGTAGACCCAAAGGGGGAGCATTTTTCAAATTTTTACCGACCCCCGCATGTGACATATTGTTGGAAAGCACTGAGACCACTTATTCATATTATGCACATCCTGAGCCCCTCCCCCCAATTTGCCCTCCGGGGGCACTTTTCTAAATTTTGCGGACACCTTTCATGCCCCCCCCCCCCCCACGGTGGTCAAATTTGGGGGAGAGGGTGCATAACATGAATAAGTGATCACAGGCCGTTCCAACAATATGTCACATGTGGGGGTCGGTAAAAGTTGAAAATGTGCCCCCCTTTGAGTTTACTATCGCGCCTCCTGGAATACATCTTCCCTCCTCTTTTTGAAGTAGCATTTGCAAAAATGAGTTACTGTGCACGATGACTATATACAGTGAAACTTCTTTTAATGGCCATCCCTATTCAAGGGCCACCTCTATTAAGGGCCAATATTTTTAGGAACGAAAATTTTTCCCATAAACATAATGTTAAATTTACTTCTATTAGGGGCCGCACCTACCTCTCATAAAGGCCATTTTTTTCACATGTGCCTTAAATCCTAAACAGGTGTATTGAGTTTCTGAACCAAAAGATAAGAGTTCAGCATACAAAGAAGGCAGGTGGAGATGGGGAGGATTTAGTAACACAATGAAGGACCACAAGTGAGACAAACAGGTGTTCCTCACACTTTGTTTGACCTTTCAAACTGTAGGGGTTGAGTTGGAAGGGAAACTTGACCCTTTTTTGTGGACACAGAAAGGGTAACAGGTTATCTAGAAAAACTGATTCCACATTTACTAAAACTGTGAATGCATATTAAAGCACAATGTTTACACTACAAATTTTATTCTCAGGCTTATGTAAAATTTAAAATTATGGCACCTAAATCAAGCCAAAGAGTATGTTTGGATTTGAATGACAAAATCAAAGTTCATGATCAAGGAACACCTGCAAGAAAATTGGCTTCACAGTTTAATTGCAGCAAGATTCAAATAAACAATATTGTTAAAAACAAAGAGAATTTACTAACAGAATATGCGGATTTTAAAAATAACGGGATAATAAACAATTAAATTTAAAAAATCAAAAAACACGACTGCGTAAAATGAGAACTAATTAATTATTTCTCATCAGTGTGAAACTATTTTTTCAATAGCTACTATTAGCTCACACTCTCGCTATATATATCTTGTTCAAATTTTCAATCGTTATAAAAATACTTATTATTCATCCAGTCAAGCTCAAATAAATATTTTTAACTTGTAGTGGATGACACTTGATGTTAATCCAGTTTTTTTTTCAAATATTAATTCATTAATTAAATTTAATTAATTAATTTTCAATAATCGAGAGAGCCCTCTTCTTGATCAAGGCATTTTAAGCGCCACTCAAGAGGAAAGAAAAATGGGAGAAGAAAATTCTCTTATTGACCTAAGTACTTAATTTTTTTTTTTATATTACTTGTTTATATTACTTACCTATTTTTTTTATTTATTTATATTGATGACTTTTAAGTTGTGTTTAATGGTTAGTTCCTGTCTATAAACACTGTTTTGATGAGGTCTATAGATGTCTACGATGGTTAGAGTTGCATTCAAGCTAGACATCCTACCTACACCACTTCCAGGTTGTATAATATTTTAACGGAGCTTCTGACTGTAAAATAGCCAATGAAACGCATCGTCTTCATTTTGAAAGACCTATCCAATGATATGCCACTCAGTAGGGTGCGTAAATTCTTTTTTTTCGTCTCTACCGCCATTTTGTATTTTAAGGCCGCCATTTTGAATTTATAACAAACAAAACCTAGCCTATAACCATCAGGTCGTTAAGACGAATCGATAGAGACCTCATTCATTAAAATTCATCCAGCCGTTGGGATGTTTCGAGGTTATAAAGAAATCCACATACTCAGGTACGCGTGAAACACATAGCCCTTCTTTTCAGTCGGGTAAAAAGAAAGAGAGATGAAAAATTTGCTCACCCCTATTCAAGGGCCACCCCTCATAAGGGCCAATTTTCAATGGAACGGCATAGGTGGCCTTTACAGAGAGGTTTCACTGTAATAAAGGACTCATACAATGTAGCAATTTCATAAATTTTACTCAATTATTTCTATGTGAGGGAAAAACTAATTGGTAACCCCTCGTATAGCCCTGAACAGGTCAGAAGTGGTTATTTCTTTCTTGTCAACTATTCTTGAAACGGAGAAAAAGAAATTGTACACTTTCAGTGCTCCAGTGGTAAGACCCGCGGTTCGGGTTCGGGTAAAATCGGATAGCCCGAATCGACGCAGTATTCTATGCCCCACTCATTCATGTTACCACGCATAATCACGTTATGTAAAACTTGATACAGCAAGTATCACGTTTTTTGTAAGACATTTTGATTCAGTTATACGTCTAATGCTAAAACGCGGTGTAAAGCGTTTTTATTATGTTGTTATGGCGATTTTATGGTATTGTTAGTTATTTGATTAAGTTGCCACTGTATTAACTCGTAATTCATATAAACTAGCAAAAGCCATGCTTTGTTTGGGTTCGCGAAGCATTATTTAATAAGATAAATATTTGAAAGTAACACTATTTTTTTAATATTATTTTTGCATCTTTATTAAGCAAAAACGTTATTTTATGTTTTGGCGCAGTTTAATTTTAGAAATGTAAATTCAGCAAAATAACTAAGAATTTTTTAGATGTAAATTTCCAACTGGGCGAAAAATGTCCGGACCAGGATTCGAACCCGGGACCTCCTGGCTGAAGCCGCCAGTGCTCTGCCAACTGAGCTATACCGGACGATTCTGGTCGAACTTTTTCACCCGCCAGTGCTCTGCCAACTGAGCTATCCCGGACGATTCTGGTCGAACTTTTTCACCCAGTTAACCATGATGATTACAGCATCTGGTCTGAAACCTGGTTCAGTTCAACAGAATAAATCTCAGGTAATGGAACTCCAGAAATCGCTGGATACGAAATTACACTAGATTAATATTAACACAATTAATTGTGTTAATATTAATCTAAGAATTTTTTGTTGCCACTTTACAAAAAAATCATAATATAATTCTTTTAAAATGCGTAAATATCATCTGCGCAAATGATATCACATAATAAGAATAAATTAGGTATTTGAATATTTAACACTGAAAAATAGTTTTATAATTGAATGTAAATAATTGAATTTTCACACATTTTAATTCATTGAAAATATGCTATAATTTTCATAAAAAAAGGTATTTTAAAAATTTCACAAAAGAAATCGTGAAACTAATGAATCATGATTCTTTCTATAATAACTAACTCCATGATTTATTTTTTTCTTCCGAAAATATACGTTTCATTTTTTATTTGCAAAAATGCGTTCGTAATGGAAAAACATATAAAATAAATAACCTTAAAATAATAAATTTTTTAAGGTTTATTCTGTAAAAAAAAAGTAATATTGTGCAAATCTACAGGTCATAATTTATGTTTAATTTTAAGCAGGGTTCGTTGATATATATCAATGGATATATATCATGATATATATCTTGATATATATTCGATATTTATTTTTAAAATATCAAGATTTTAGATATTTTGTATATTTGATATTTATTTTTAACATATCAATGTGTAAGGTAATTTTGATATTTTCTTCAGTCAAAGCAAGCGTAAGTGAAATTTTCAACTGTTATTGACTGTGCCATTCTGCAGATAAAAAACTTTTGTGTCTGGAAGTGACTTTTTTAGGCAAAGAATACATTTGAAGCAAAGAATACAAGAAGAATTTTTTAGATATATCTTTTCTAAACTGTGTTTGAAACTTTTATTTTTAAATGTAGAACTAATAATTATGAGAGACAATTAATTCAGAACAGCCATTGAAAGAGAAACTGTAATTTAGATAATCATTTATATACAGCATTATTAGAAAAGAGTCTTCTGATTTTGGTTTAATTGAGTCTAAACTGTACTACAGGTTTGGGAATAAACAATAAGACAAGCTTACATTTATGTTAAAATCCTTCAATAAAAAAAAAAAAAAAAAAAAAAAAAATATTTTGTATTTAAAATTTTATTTTGTAAAATATAAAACTTTCCCGATACTTGATACAAATCCTATAATTTATATAGATATGCAAAATGTATGCAAATATATGCAAATTGTATCTGTTTTCAATTATCATTAGTTTTTATTAATTTAGAACACCTTCAATTTTGTTCTAAGCAAAAAAAAAAAAAAAAAAGAGAGAGAGAGAGAGAAATGCATTTTAGAATACTGTTGTTTAAGTTTTTATGTTAATAACAATATGTTTTAGCTTCTAATTATATTATGCTTGAAAATATTCATTATCCGCAGTATGTTAACTATTTTGAAAATATCGGATATATATCGAAAATATCGGATATATATCAAAATATCGGATATTTTTGATATTTTCGAAAATATGATATTTACGAACCCTGATTTCAAGTCAAAGTACTGAACAGTTTTTTTTGTAAAGTGTACGACAAAATGTAATTTGTGTAGCCTAGTCTAGGATTCGCTTCGCTCATCGTAATAACACTATGATCATTTTTAGGTGCGTTCGTGATTATATAAATAGGTAGCACCTATAGTCTCGTCTGGGCCCGTCTGTCTGGCCGCATGTACGAGCGCAAAAACTACCGAACCGAATGTTTTGAAATTTAATCTATAAAATAGTTGCAGAATTTTCTCGAGTCATTTTCAATTTTATGAAAATCAATCAAAACTTAAAAATATATTAATAAAAGTTTTCTTCATTCTATTAAATCCTATCCTACGTCATCCATTCAATGATGTCCCATGATAGGTCATGATTCTAGGTTGCTATGGTGATGACGTCCTATTTAAGATGGAGTCGTATTATTTCCGTATGACTGAATTTAATCTATAATAATAAGGAAAGAAGTTTGTGTGTGAGTGAGTGTGTCGGCGGTGTTCTGAAGAGACCACTGCACGTAGAGCTACAAAATTTGGGGAAAAGGTACCTCTATATATGAAGTTTTGCAACTCGAAGTTCGATTTTTCGATTAGATTTTTTTAATTTAATTTTTTATGCGATTTTTAACATTTTTTTAAGTTTTGAGCAATTTTTCCATATAAGTGAGAAGAATACGGTTTCTTTCTTTTAACCCAATATAGTAAATTTTGTTCTCTGTTCAAAAAAGTTTTTTAGGCTTCGTACAACGATTTTTGAATTTTTAGCGAATTTTTTATGCGATTATTGAAAAGCAGTTAATGCATCTTCATACCTATAAGGGGGTTACCGTAGGGGGACACAGTTCTGTCGCCAAATACCGCCAACTTGGCGATATCTCTAATATTTCGCTAAATTCCCATAGACTTCCACTGTAAACCAATAATGATTACTTGCTTACAGAAAATCAACAAATTGAGATATTTTAATGCAACAAAAACTAATATTAACTTAAGGGATTATAGTAATTATATTTAAGCGAATCCAAGTAAATTAAATTATGAATAAAAGTAACATCAAACAATGCTTAGCATGCTTTCCCAAACATAAATTTTAAGAAAGCCCGCAGGTCAAAGGAATTAGATTTGAAACTTTTGTCCAATTATAGCAAATTTTGACTTTCGTGATTTTTGAACTTTTTGTGATTTTAATTCGATTTTATGTTTCTTCGAGATCTGCTGCAATTTTTCGACATTCCGATTTTGAACTTTAATACTAAAGTAATTTCTGCCCTCATTTCAATAAAGTTTATTCGGATTTCGTATAGCAATTTTCGAATTTTTCGGGAATTTTGTATGTGATTTTTACTATGTATTTTAGCGATTTCCTACCGTTTTTCCACATCAGTGAAAGGAATCAACTTTCAATCTTCGAACACAGTGTAGAATTTTTTTTTCTCTTTTCGAAATTTGTGCAGCGATTTAAAAATTTTTCGCGATATCTTATTGTGTTTTTCGGAATTCGTGCTGTTTTTTGACGTACCCGGGCAACGCCGGGCAAGTTAGCTAGTATATAATAATCGTAATAAATTTTGTATTTCTGCATTTTTGCCTAAGAGTGCAACAGCTATTGCACCAAGATCTGAATATTTATAAAACTAGTCATATATAGTACTAACGCACCTCATTTGCCACGTTTAACGTGCAATATCCGACTTGTTTATCATAGTAATATGTTCTACAACAAAAGAGTAAACTTAAATATACCTCAGCAAATGAATAAATAGAATGCTAAATTCATCTTTCACAGAAAAACCACATGTAGATACAAAAAACTCTTCTGAGAAATAGGAGATACAGTAGAACCTCGATTATCCGAAGTAATTGAGACCGACTTTCTTTCGGAAAATCGAAATTTTCGGATAATTGAGAATGCTTGAATTTTAAGATTAAGGAGAAATATATGCAATATTTCTTATTATGGTAAGAAGCGCTTAGTAAAAATTAAGGAGAAATAGATGCAATATTTCTTATTATGGTAACAAGCGCGTAATAAAAATAAAGCAATGGTAAAATAGAAACAATAATAAATTACCTGAATTTTAATTTTGAAATTAAGTACCTTTCACATATATACCACAAGGATTTGAAAAAATGTTTTGTTTGTCGCAGTTTCGATTTCCTTTGCTTTGAAACTCTATCCCGAAGTTTTGTATCATCATTAGTTTACCAGTATCACTGTCTTTTTGCTGCACCAGCCATACCAAACCTTTTTCAAAACATTCAAAAGCTGCAGAATTGCTGATTTGTTCGTTTTCTTCGTTCCACTCCGCAGATTACGGAAGCTCAAGTTAAATTCAAAGGAACTCTAAGAAAGGGGATCGAAAAGATTTATATGTACTCTTAGCTTGGAAAGGACCGCTTGCACACAAGGAATATAATAGTTAAAAAAAAAAAAAAGCTTTCAAAATGGATTTTGCACACAAGGAATGTGATATATATTTAAAAAAAAAAAAAAAGCTTTAAAAAGGGATTTCGGTAAATCGAGAGTTTCGGATGAAAGAGGTTCTACTGTATTGCAAAGTGAAGTACATTCCAGGACTTTTTGAAAAACTCAGACATACACTTTTTCGCTTTGGCGTAAACTTAACCTTTAACTCATGTTACCGGTCTCACAGACCGGTGCTTTTTTCAATTTCCATAGTTTAACTTGCAAATTTAAGTTTATCTACAAACACTACTGAAATTTTATTTCGTTTGGAACTTTAGTACTTAACACCAGACACTTTTGAATAGGTGAATTTTACTTATAATACTCCTGTACAAAAAGTTTAGTGCAAAAACCCCATCGTAGGAGTTAATCGCGGCTTTTATTCATCTTTCGATGAAGCGGTCTCACAGACCGCTTCACACTAGTTATGTAACAATTTCTGTGACATCAGTTAAAGGTTAATCGCCACTCCTCCAATAAAATTGAAAGGTCTAGTTATATTCCAGGCAATAGCGACCGTCCGTATAGAAACTCTACCTAGCAAAATTCATGGTATTTCTGGGAAAATGCTTACTACATGTTTTTTGGGTCGCTGAATCCGAATTTGTAACTTCCCACCAAAATTTCCCCCGGCAACACCCCCCCCCCCCAAATTTTGATAAAATGCCCCCCAAAAAAGGTTTTTATTAAAAAAAAATCAATTTTTTTTTTTTACTGTTTTAGGGAAAAATTATCTAGAAATTCAGAATGTAGACAAAATTTGCCACAAATAAAATGTATGACATTATGATGTAGGATGATTGGGGAGGGGGGGGGGGGGAGATCTGTCTCGGAACATGCGCCGCGGTGCAATGTGGACTAAGTTGCACAATTTCACTTAACCACTCACATCGTTTCCATTCGCCCTCCCGTCTCCCCTCCGAACTTTCACTATAAGGTTGACTTTAAGTTTTTTGGGTTTCTGAATCCGAATTTTTAACTTCCCACCAAAATTTCTCCCCCGCAACCCCTCCCCCCAAAAGTAGTTGTTTTTAAATTAAATTTTTTATTGTTTTAGTGGAAAAGTATGTAGAAATTCAGAAAGTAGACAAAATTTGCAACAAATAGGATAGATGACATTATGACGTAGGATGAACGGGGAAGAGGAGGGCTGCCTCTGAACATGCACTGCGGCGCTACGTACACTAAGTTATGCAAGTCCAGGCAATAGGGGATTTTATCTGGCAAAATTAATACTAGCTCTGGATTTCGACTCACTCTGTTTTTTGAGTCCCTGAATTCGAGTTTGTAACTTCCCACCAGACTTTCGCCCGGTAACCCCCTCAAAAAAATTGATTTTTTGAAAAAATTTGGTTTTTGAGAACAGCGCGCGGGGAATGTTCCGAGGCAGCCACCACTCTCCCCGTTTATCCTACGTGATAATGTCATATATCCTATTTGTTGCAAATTTTGTCTACTTTCTGAATTTCTACATACTTTTCTCCTAAAATAATAAAAAATTTCATTTAAAAACAACTATTTTGGAGGGGTTGCAGGGGGGGGGGGATTTTTTTTTTTGGGGGGGGGTTAAAAATTCGGATTCAGCGACCCAAAAAACTTAAAGTAAATCTTATAGGGGAAGTTCAGAAGGGAGACGGGAGGGCGAATGTAAACGATGCGAGTGATTAAGTGAAAATGCGCAACTTAGTCCACGCAGCACCGTAGCGCATGTTCCGAGCAGATACCCCCATCCCCATTCATCCTACGTCATAATGTCATATATCTTATTTGTTGCAAATTTTGTCTATTTTATGAATTTCTAGATACTTTTCCCCTAAAACAATTAAAAAAAATTGATTTTTTTAATAAAAACCTTTTTTGGGGGGCATTTTACCATAATTTGGGGGGGGGGAGATTGCCGGGGGAAATTTTGGTAGGAAGTTACAAATTCGGATTCAGCGACCCAAAAAACATAAAGTAAGCCGATTTCTAGAACTACCATTAATTTTGCCAGGTAGAATCCCCTATTGCCTGGACTATTAGTGCCAAAATAGACCCGATCCCGAAAGATGAAGTTTCTGGAGTATATATAATTCCTCTGAAAACAGAAAATATTTGTCTCGAATACACAGTAATGACTTCTCGTAAACTTAAAGACAGGGGTACAGAATATGTCCGATCCGGCGATCTAGGATCGGGGGAAATTTTAACCACCTGGGGAAATTTTGCAGAAACATATTGATTTTGATTTTAACAATTGATTCAATAATTCCATGAGATAGAAAAATTTCACTATAAATAAAAAGATCCGTACGGTGACTTTCACAAAATCGATCTCAGAATAATATGTACCATATATCAGGGGTGTTCTGTTACAAATTTTCCGAAAATTTAAAAAAAATTGTTCATCAATCTGAAAATTCGGACTTAAAAATACCGCGAATTTTGTCCAAGAATTGAGGGAAAAACGCGAATTTCGTCACAAGATCGCGAAATGAATGCTAATTTCGTCAAAAGATCGCGCAATAAACGAAAATTTTGTCAAAAGATTGCGAAATAAACGCACATTTCGTCAAAAGATTGCGAAATAAATGCACATTTCGTCAAAAGATCGCGAAAGAGCTGCAAATTTTGACAAAAGATCGTGAAACAGCCGCAATTTCGAGACAACTGCACGAAACAACCGCAAATTTCGTCAAATGATCGCAAAACAACCACAATTTCGTATAAAGGGGCGAAATAACCACGGTTTTGTCAAAACGCAATGAAATAACAGCGAATTTCGTCAAATGATCCATAAATAAATGCACATTTTGTCAAAAGATCGCAAAAAATCGCATATTTTGACAAAAGATCGCGAAACAACTGCAATTTCATCAAACGATCGCAAAACAATCGCGCATTTCGTCAAGAGAACGCGAAACAACCGCAAATTTCATCAAAAGGGGCAAAATAACCGCGATTTTCGATAAACATGGCGAAATAACCGCGAATTTGGTCAAAAGAACGCGAAACAACCACATATTTCATCAAAAAGGGCGAAATAATGCAAATTTCGTTAAAAGATCGCAAAAAAAAAACCCGCAAATTTTGTCAAAAAGATCACGAAAGAACTGCAAATTTCGTCAAACAATCGTAAAACAATCGCGAATTTCATCAAAAGATGACAAATCAACCGCGAATTTCGTCAAGAGGAAGGCGAAATAACCGCAAAACTCGTCAAAAGATCACTACCAAACTGAAACTTTGTCAAAAGATCGCAAAAAAAGCACGAATTTTGTCAAAGGGCCGCAAAAAAAAAACATAGTTAGTCCTGGGAGTGGAAGCACCCCCCCCCCCCCCTTCTTCTACTGTGCTGTAAGTCTTCTGAAAGTTTTTTGTGAATTTCAGAATTTCTTTTTTCACCCAGAATCACCCCTGCTATATATATACTTGCACATAAGTTTAGAAATATTGGAAAAATAAATTTTCTATGCCTACAATAATACAGCATTTGCCTATAACATACCGTAAAATTTTGGGGAAATTTTCATGTGGATTGGGGGAAATGTTGGGAGTAGAAACATTTTTTGCACCCCTGCTTAAAGATCGTATTAACGAACATTTGAAAGATTTGAAGTAGAACCGGCGAACAACAGCCCTGTCAAGATTTAACCAGAAGCAGAATATACAAGTTAATTTCGAATATACAAAAATTATATATGCCCCTTAAAGAATTATCATGATTTAATTATCCTTATGAATCAATAGAAATTATTAATGAAGAAAATACTGTTTGTAATGACGTTTTATCCTACTACATACTCAGAATTTGCCTCAGTTTGCTTAAAGAATCATAAAACACTTAATATTCCACTTCCCTCTATATCCACATTTTTATTTTCGCAATGTTTTCCAGATCTAAATATTGGCTGTGAAATTTGAAATTAAGACGCTTGTATTTTTGTATTCTCTGTCAAAGGCTATGTATACAGGGCGCAAAGGAAAGTCCCTTTAACCTCAAAAATACTTGCAAACGGAGAGAGCTACAGCTATGGAAGTGAGGTAACGGTATAGTAAAGTGACTACGCTCGATTTAATGCAAACGACGGCAGCGCCCCTAGTGGCGAAATTTGGAAGATAGTCATTGCAAATTGAAAACGAAAAGAGATAGAGCAAAATGTCCAGTTAGAAAGTTTTAGAGCATCAATTAATTAGTACGAAACGACATTTGGTTTACATGGATAAGATAAATCTTCGCCTGTATTCCCAAAAATGACCGAAATTGATTCACTCTATTTTGTGTAAACGTTTGAATGGAATAGCCAGAAGTATGAAGAAATACGCACAATTTATGGTATAAATACGTGCTTATATCAATACATTTTGATAACATCACACAAAAAACAAAAAAGACAAACTGTCTCATAGTGATAAAAAGTTAATATTCAGTATGTTCGAAAAGTTCACTGCTCACGATACACGTTTTTATTCGTGAGAATAATTCTACATGCCACATTTCTCAGCATGGAACGTGTGTGGCTAGCCTCTTCAATACGACGACATAAATTTAATCCTTTCAAGGGCGGTGGCTAGACGGTCTAGCCACCTAATTTTAATTCCAAAACTGACAAATGGCAGCAAGAATATTTTAATAAAATTTTGCTTTTGTAATGAAAGTGAAAATTAGCGGGTTTTTATTTTGTAAGAAATTCGTTTGACTATTCTGGTGTCAGTAAATTATTTGATCAGTTTGCGAACAGAATTCTTCTGCCCCTGAAAGGGTTAATCTAAAATTTTAAATGCATTTGAAATTAAATTTTTACAGACATTACAGCACAGTACAACGTCACAATCTGAAATTGTGCACTGCTACATTTACGGAATGTGAATAGGCAAAGTCGAATCGTCGCTCATCGATTTCGGACATTTTTGGGTATACAAGCAACGATTTATCTTATCCGTGTGAACCAAATGTCGTTTCGTACTAATTAATTGAAGCTCTAAAACTTTCTAATTGGAAATTTTGCTCTATCACTTTTCGTTTATGAAAAGTGATAGAGCAGTGATAAGAGTTTTTTCTATTTTCCAAATTTCGCCTCTAGGGGCGCTGCTGTCGTTTGCATTAGGTAGGGCACCGTTACCTCACTTGCATAGCTGTAGATTTCTTTGTTCACAAGTATTTTCAGGTTAAAGGGACTTTCCTTTGCACCCTGTATAATATGTTGAAAGTACTAAGGATATTAAAGTAATTTAACACCTTTTTAAATATTTTTTCATCTTTTAAGTAATTTGCACATAGTGTAATTTTAAATTTAAATATACCTTAACCCTTACCACTGTTTTCTATCCCAAATAAAACACCGTATTCGCAATGGCCATTTTAGGAAACAATAGTAAATAATACATGGACCATCACTAGATAGCAATACTAGATACTTTACGAAGCACTTTTCAAAGCGGTACTTTTGAGTACCGTCGGGATTACGTTGAGCATCACTAGATACTTTACGAAGCACTTTTCAAAGCGGTACTTTTGAGTACCGTCGGGATTACGTTGAGCATCACTAGATACTTTACGAAGCACTTTTCAAAGCGGTGCTTTTGAGTACCGTCGGGATTACGTTGAGCATCACTAAATATTTTACGAAGCACTTTTCAAAGCGTACTTTTGAGTACCGTCGGGATTACGTTGAGCATCACTAGATACTTTACGAAGCACTTTTCAAAGCGTACTTTTGAGTACCGTCGGGATTACGTTGAGCATCACTAGATACTTTACGAGGCACTTTTCAAAGCGGTACTTTTGAGTACCGTCGGGATTACGTTGAGCATCACTAAATATTTTACGAAGCACTTTTCAAAGCGTACTTTTGAGTACCGTCGGGATTACGTTGAGCATCACTAAATATTTTACGAAGCACTTTTCAAAGCGTACTTTTGAGTACCGTCGGGATTACGTTGAACATGATTTTTACTTAGATTTTTAACTTTTGAATGCATAGGGTGCATGAAAACGTATCTAGTATTTGCTAGGCAGATGGATTTTCATAGGATGTATTGGAAGATATTGCATGATTTATGTATGACATTGATGAATGATAAAGCAAAAAATAGGTTATTTTTCTCTTTAGAAAACACATTGTAATTTTACAATACAAAATGGAAAAAAATTACAAATTAGAAAAAAAAAAATCTAAAAATATCTTTTAGCATTTTTATGAATCCTTTTGAATTTTCTACAACCAAAAGTTCTTTCAAACATGCTTTCCATTGAACGATAGTGATACTACTATTAAATATTCTTCTGATGGCGAAATGCTTGGTGATGATGCACCAACATCATCATAATCTAGTCATATATACAAGATAGACATATATACACAAGATATACGCATAATAAGTCACATTAAAATAATAAGAAAAATTGGGTATAGATTTTTTTTTTCTGAGTCTCGATTTTTGTCTAACAGTTATGACCCAACGGTATTTTTCAGTACCACATCAAGTAATTTAGCGTAATTAACAAAAAAACTTAAATCTTTTTTATATGTATATATCTTATAGGTGCAGATTTACGGTCGCCAGTCGCCACGTGGTGACTAAATTTTTTGCTTTGGTGACTAATTTTCGGCGTCCAAGTCGCCAACCTTTGGCGAAATTCGCATTTTTTCGCGATCCTCCGACGAAAATCGCGTTTTTTCCACGATCTTTTGACGAAATTCAGGTTTTTATAGTGCTTCTTTTATGAAATTTGCAGTGTTTTTCGCGATCCTTTGACGAAATCTGAGGTGTTTTTTGCAATCCTTTGATAAAATTCACTTTTCATCTATTTATCAAATTCACGTTTTTTCTGCAGTCTGCTGGCGAAATGTGCTTTTTTGCTGTAATCTGCTGACTAAATTCGCGGTTTTTTTTCTGCAGTCTGATGACGAAATTCGCGCTTTTTCTGCGATCCTTTGATAAAATTAGTATTCGTTTCCCCGATTCTTCGACGAAGTTGACGCTTTTTCTGCGAAGATTGGCGAAAATCGCATTTTTCCAGCTATTTTTAGATGAAAAACGCGTTTTTTCGCAATTACTTGACGGAATTCGCGGTTTTCTCGGGATTCTTTGGCGAAATTCGCATTTTTTCTCCTGATCCTTTGACGAAATGGGCAATTTTTTAAAGAAGATCGGCGAAATTTGCATTTTCCCGAGGTCAGTTGACGAAATTCGCGTTTTTTTACGAAACTTACAGATTTTCTTGTGATCCTTTGACGAAATTCCCGCTTTTTTCTGTTGCCGATTGACAAAATTGATTTTTTTCGACGACTATCTGTCGAAATTCTCGATATTTTTCCGTGATATATTTTTATTTCCGAACTTTCGGAACGGAATGTCTTAGATTTTCGGAAAATTCGGAACAGAATCCCCCCTGTAATAGTCCGTGATAAGATTTTTTTTTAGATAATTTTTCTTGTGTGTTCTTGAAAAACAAATGTTTGAATTATATTGTGATCTTTATAGTGCAAAATAATGAACACATTCACATTTTTTTTTAAATATGTACTCTTGTATGACAAAATGAAAACAAGAAATATTTTTCTAATATTCCCCACTACCAAAGATTGCTTAACTAGTTCTTATAGATATATTTGTTTAACCTCTATCTTGGCCAATTATATCTTCTGACTGCACATAACTAAAGATTTATATTATACGTAATTTATATCCAAATTAAAAGAATTGTGTGATTAAATGAAATACAGTACAGCCTCGATCATCCGCGGAATTATGTGGCAAGGGCACCGCGGATAACAAAAATCGCGGATATCCGGAAAAAGACTGAAAATGGGGTGCAAGCACGCAAAAAAAAAAATTCAACAAAAAAAACTGTTTTAGTGTACAAAAAACATAAAAAAAAGTTTAAAATACATACATATGCACAGTACAGCAAAAACCTTGGCTTTACGTCTAAATCACTAAAATAAAGAACAGTAAACAAGAAACAATGCCATACATACTGTACAAAAAAAGTTGAGTTACACCTTTTTAAAAAAATCAGTCACTTGTTTTTGCTTCTTGCTTTGGAAACACACTTTCTATCTCAAAACTGAAGCTATTCTTGATATGCTCCCCTGGAATTTATCATAATAGGCTTATTTATTTGTTAAATATTTTCATTTGCTGTGTTAACGTTTTGTTAATAAAATCAAGAAAAGCCTTCAAGATATTTCTGATATTTTAAATATGGCAACCGAATCTAGAAATATTCTTCTATTACTTTCGAATACATGAATTTTTTTGTTTATATTTATTAGTGGGGTTTATTGTATTTTCCTTGCTGTTGTCTTGAATTTAAAAAAAAAAAAAAAAAAAAAAAAAAAAAAAATTGCTTCGTGGATAAACCGCACCGCGGATAATCGGGGCTTTACTTTATACACATTTGATGTAGTCTGTGTTTCTTCCGTACATATGTAGATTATTTTTCACTTCGAATTCCTGAATTTTTTCCCCTATATAAACGCTATTGCTTTTATGCATTTCTTTCAGAATGCGGCGACTGGATTATGTGGACTTAGAAGCCACTGGCTCCTTTAAAATTTTGGGAATCTGCACCAATAATATATCTTCTAATGTACCACAGTAATGCAAGGGGAAAAAGTTCCGAGGAGGTACTTTTTTAAATTCATAATTTCGGATATAAAGAGTTAAAGCTTATTAAATATTAAGCTGGCATCTGAAAGAGTTTTGAAAACACAGAGCGATGAGACATAATATAAACTTATATACTCTATTCTCGTGATGTCATTCTCAGAATACGCGAGAGGTCAACCTCACCAAAATTCCGAATAAAATGGTCGAATTTCTCGCGTTTTTGTGTGGGCACCTAAACGAACAGGTGTGTGTCAGTGACTCGCGGCGCAGCACGCAAACTTCTTTTCAGTAATTACAGATACACAGAACTTACATTCCGGATGCATTTCAGATTACCATGAACTGAGGAGATGGGAGAAAGTTATGGTTTAAAGTTAGTATGGTTTTGTGTATCGATTTCGGTGAAAATTATGGATCGACCGAAACCGAATTTCACTGATCTTCCTATTTTCGGCCGAAAACGTCTGAAATTATTTTAAAAGTAATTTATACATACATAAATATACGTAAATATTAATTAATTATCTGTAGGCCCAAGTTTGACCAAAACTTTTTATTTTCATATAAAATAAATGTCACTAATTCTAATCCACGACACAAAATGATTTTCTAATACATGGTCCAGGAAATAGGGAATTTTACCTAGCAAAATTAATGGTAGTACTGGAAATCAGCTTTCTGGATGTTTTTTGGGTCGCTGAATTCGAATTTGTAACTTCCCACCAAAATTTCCCCCGGCAACCTCCCCAAATTTTGGTAAAAAGCCCCCCAAAAAAGGTTTTTATTTAAAAAATCAATTTTTTTTATTGTTTTAGAGAAAAAGTATCTAGAAATTCAGAAAGTAGATGAAATTTTCAACAAATTAGATACATGACATTATGACTTAGGATGAAGGGGAAGGGGGGGGGGGATCTGCCTCGGAACATGCGCGCGGTGCTGCGCAAACTAAGTTGCGCAATTCCACTTAACCACTCACACGTTTACATTCGCCCTCCCATCTCCCCTCCGAACTTTCTCTATAAGGTTTACTTTAAGATTTTTGGGTCGCTGAATCCGAATTTTTAACTTTCCCCCAAAAATTTCCCCCCGAAAAATAGTTGTTTTTAACTTAAATTTCTTATTGTTTTAGGGGAAAAGCATTACGAAATTCAGAAACTAGACAAAATTTGCAACAAATAGGATATATGACATTATGAATTAAAATGAACGGGGAGGGTGAGGGCTGCCCCTGAACATGCACTGCGGCGCTAAGTGCACTAAATTATGAAGTCCAGGCAATAGGGGATTTTATCTGGCAAAATTAATACTAGTTCTGAATTTCGACTCACTTTATGTTTCTTGGGTCGCTGAATCCGAATTTGTAGCTTCCCACCAAAATTTCACCCGGCAACCCCCCAAAAAATTGATTTGTTGAAAAAATTTGGTTTTTGAGAAAATCGCGCTGGGAATGTTCCGAGGCAGCCCCTTCTCTCCCTCCCCGTTTATCCTACGTCATAATATCATATATCCTATTTGTTGCAAATTTTGTCTAGTTTCTGAATTTTGTAATGTTTTTCTCCTAAAGCAATAAGAAATTTAAGTTAAAAAGAACTATTTGGGGGGGAGGGGGTGGTTCGGGGGAAAAATTTTTGGGGTAAGTTAAAAAATTCGGGTTCAGCGACCCAAAAAACTTAAAGTAAACCTTATAGAGAAAGTTCGGAGGGAAGATGGGAGGGCTAATGTAAACGTGTGAGTGGTTAAGTAGAATTGCGCAACTTAGTCTACGTAGCACTGCGGCGCATGTTCCGAGGCAGATCCCCCCTTCCCCTTCATCCTAAGTCATAATGTCATATATCTAATTTGTTGCAAATTTTGTCTACTTTCTGAATTTCTAGATACTTTTTCTCTAAAATAATAAAAAAATTGATTTTTTTAATAAAAACCTTTTTTGGGGGGGCTTTTTACCAAAATTTGGGGGGGGGGGGGGTTGCCGGAGGAAATTTTGGTGGGAAGTTACAAATTCGGATTCAGCGACCCAAAAAACATCTAGAAAGCCGATTTCCAGTACTACCATTAATTTTGCTAGGTAGAGTCCCTATACGGTCTCTATTGCCTGGACTAACAGTAGTACCCTGACTTACATCCCTTCGACTTGCGTCACCCCGCATTTGCGTCCTCTGGCCTGGAAAGAAAAATTCCTTAATGAAGACGCACTTTGAACTTTTTTGAAGATTTTTGGTTCTTTGAAAGGAAACTTTTCCGCAAGCACATATAGTACCAGTGTACCAATGCAGTTGTTATTGAGTTCCTACAGGAGCCGTGATGCTTCTGTTTATCTCAGTCGATGTTAATTAGTCGATTTGTCTGAGTAATTCGATTTTTAAAGCACATATAGTGACAAACAAATAAAAAAAATCTCTAAAAAAAACTTAAGAGAACTCACCCTGTTCTTACAAAGAGCTTCTAAAAGTAAGTAAGAAAAATTTGTCGGTTCAAATTTTAATGCAAAATATTTTTCGCATCCTCAAACACTCGAACCGGGCAGCTAGAAGAACAATAAATTGTAAGTTAACAACTTATTGATTTATTCTAAATTCTTGTATTACAAACGCATTTTTTTACTAATGTTAAATGTATACAACATAAACACTAAATACAATAGAATATGCTCATTAGATTTTGGAGAACTTTTATTACTTATCCTCTTTTGTTTATCTAATTGTACCTCGACTTACGTCGTTATCGACTTATGTCGCTAGTCTTGGAACGAATTGCTGACGTCAATCGAGGTATTACTTAATACGAATTTCATCTCATTAAAAAATGTTTTAGATATACATACTCGATTTACACTGCCCTCCAAAAGTTAAGGTACAGGGACTGGATGCTTTCGATTGTACACGGTTTGACGAATATCTACCAACATTATTGGCGAATTGTTTTTGAACTTCTGGGTTGTAAAGAACATGTTTGATTTCTTATTTTTCGGTGAAGATTAGTCGGGGAGACAATTAAGGGGCTAAAATAAAATAATATTTGCGATCACCTATGTAACAAAAAATGCTAGAAGTGGGTGGTTGTCACTGCGTTAAATATTTGGGTCCTGTTCAACGTTTGTGTGCATTTGTGTAAGCATAGCACTCCTATTCGGGAAGATGTTATTGTGTCTGTGAAAAATTCAAAAGTTTTTTGTTTATAGCATACAGAGTTTTCAACCAAATTTAACACAACTTTTCGAAAACCTGACAAAGAACAGTAGCAACAGTATACTGCAATTAAAACAGGAATATATTGAATATTTGATGAGATATGGGCACTTGTATGAAATAATTTTTAACTGCGCATGCGTGGAAGATTTCAAAATTTTTATTTCATAATTTGGTAGTCAGCTATTTTGGGCCTGAATAAACCGGTGAATAAATGGAAATGTACTTGAGAACTTTTGTGCAGACCTCTATAGGATCCATAGAATTTATCCACGCCAAGTAATATTTAAAAACAAAACAAAACAACAACAACAATAAAAAAAAAGTTCAATTTAAGAACGCGTACCACCACTGAAAAGGCACCTGCAGCAATTCTTGTCCGTAGACTTCAATAGTTCAATTTCTTCTGTAGCCAAATTTTTTTGTATGTCCCTGTAAATGAACGATATATTCTATGCACACCCTATTCCATATTAGGCCTTTATCTACTGTCGGTACTTATAAGTACCACTCGCTTTAAACTTTCATCCCATAGTGAATATTACTAATATTCTAATGGTACTTTGCAAAAACACTCTTTTAACTCCACTTTATCCGGATACATGGCAGCAGTAATTCTAGGTTTGTTGTTTTAGCGAGGAAGGAGGGTATTTTTGACACAGTCGATGTGTTTTGTGCCAACATTTTGTACAGATTGTCACGCTCGTTATTTTATTGCTGCAAACACAGTAAATGATATAAGTATTGGATTTTTTTAATGTGTTCATTATGATCTTAGAATACAGTTTGACTAGCTATTTTAGGTGAACGGTGTGTGTATTTGATTTAACAGTTGAATTACTAGGTGGTACTTATAAGTACCGTCAGTACACTGGGTGCTGGAGAAAAACTTCTTGTTTACTTTTCGTCTGTGTAGTTAGGGGCTGTGCATATATAACGTTATCATTTTAGGGGGGGGGGGGTCTGGCACATGATATCGTAAGATATCTCTAGGGGGAGGGGCGGTTTGTCTTTCGATATCGATATCACTTTTGATTCAACCAAAATTTCTCTTTTTATTCGTAACATGGTCTTTACATCAAAAATAGTATGTTATCTTTTTTTAGTCTGTTATATATTTTTTATGAAAATACAAATTAAAATCACTTAAATGATTATAAAATTATTTAATTCCAAGATATGGAATACCCCAACGTTTGACATTCCTATGCTTCTTCATATGTGTATGCATAGATTATCCCTGTTCGAGAAACCATATGTGAAGTATATTTTAAGAGAAACTTGTGTTTACTAATAAATAAAAGAAAAAGACAAAGAATGTTGTACACCTGTTTTGTTGATAAGAATTTCTGTCTCTCCCCTCGCACTCCTCCGTGAGGGCAAGTGCAAGAAGACATTATTACTGTTGAATGTATTATGTAACAAAAAGCTATTATAAAATACTTTTAAATAGTAAATAATTCTTTTAAATGTTATTTCATATATAAAGTGATATTTTATTGACTTCTCTTCATTTGAACCAATAAAGCATGCAAAAAATAAATGTAACTATTTTTGTATATCACTCCAAACAAAAGAAATTAATTCCATTCCAAAAATCAAAGAATTTTTAGACATTGATAACAATATCATTACGGTGGGGGGGGGGGGGGTCGAGGGTTGATAACGTATGATATCAGAAGGGGGGGAGGGGGGTCCAAAATTACCAAAAAGTTGATAACGTTATATATGCACAGCCCCTTATCCATCTCTTTCATCCGCTTTAAATTGTAATTACTAAAATGTGGTGTAGTAATGATTTCCCTGATATTTCTTTTCTGTTCCATTGTTATTTTTTATAGGAAATCGAAAAAACTGTGGCACCAGCTCGTTTTTGCTTTGCTAGAAATGGCGTATGTAAATTCATATATTGCATATTTGGAGATGCGAGAGAACATGTTTTCCTTGGAATATAGACGTCGCATAACTAAAGGACTGCTAACAAGATTGAAACAAAAAAAAAAAAAAAAAAAAAAAAAAAAAATTGTTTTTTTTTTAACCCTTTCAGGGGCAAAGCATTTTCAATTCTAAAGTGTTGAAATAAATGATTGGCACCGGAATATGGGAAAACATGTATTTGTAAATATGAAAAAGCCTATATTTCATATACTTATTAAATCGAAAATATTTTCTGGTGCCATTTGAAATACCTTGTGGGTTTTCTATTATGGTATTTTAGTCATAGTGTACTGACGGTACTTTAAAGTACCACTTTAATTAATTACCTCTATGTAATTAAATTTCTCACAGGTGAGTGTATTTTTTTTTTATTTATCCTTTAATTTTCATTGCAGTAATTGAAAAAAAAATTACATGAAAAAAAAATCAGTAGATCATAATGAAGTAGATAAAAGGTTAAGCGCCGAAGTACACCTCGTGACATATATAAATTTCAGAATGTTTAAAATAGTGTGATATCATTAAATATACCGCCGAACGATTTTTCCAATAGACCGTCAAATTACGAAATACTTTTGAGTATCTCTGTCAATGAATCGTAAATGCTATGCATTTCTTTTTCAATACCAAACATGCCATAGTGATACTCAATAACATCTAAGCATTTCAAGCCAATCGGATTCTATTGGCGTGAGTTACAGCACGGACGGACAGACAGGCAAACCGAATTCATAAACACTTTTCAACTTTGTTGGAAAGTGGTAAAAAAGACTCTTACAAGAGGGGGAAGCAGGCCCTTATTATCGCATGGGCAAATCGGAACTTTGCCCAGGGGCCCCAAACCTCAAGGGACCCCCAAATTCATATATTGATTTATGAAATATTTACTTTTCTTTTTCCCAATTCCAACTCTGAAAATTTTCCTATACAAAATACAAATTTCATCTATAAAAGATTCTTAACTTTCTTAAAAACAGATTTTATTTTGTGAGTTCTAATTGTCATGAGATACATTTTCTTCTGTATTCAAAGTTTTTTTTCTTTTAACGTTGAGTTAACCTTTGACTGATGTTACCGGTCTCACAGACCGGTGCTTTTTTTAATTTTCATAGCAAATTTAAGTTTATCTACAAACACTACTGAAATTTTGTTTCGTTTGGAACTTTAGTACTAACACCAGAGACTTTTGAATAGGTGAATTTTAATTATAACGCTCCTGTACAAAAAGTTTAGTACAAAAACAACATCCTATCAGTTAATCGCGGCTTTTATTCATCTTTCGATGGAGCGGTCTCACAGACCGCTTCACACTAGTTATGTGACAATTTCTGTGACATCCTATCAGTTAATCGCGGCTTTTATTCATCTTTCGATGGAGCGGTCTCACAGACCGCTTCACACTAGTTATGTGACAATTTCTGTGACATCAGTTAAAGGTTAAATACGAAAAACAAACCCAAAATTGCCATCTTGTTAGAGTTATTGAAAAAATGCTTTCTACTTGTGAAGTAGAATGTATTTGATTTTATATTATGTTGTGTGTAGTACAACTTAAAAAGATTTAAAAGAAAGTATCTTGATTAACTCATGTTTACGTGTTAGAGTATTTGACACTCTTTTATAAGTTGAAATTATTAAAATTCATATAACATTAATGTTAAAGTAATATAACAAGCTGCTAGAGTTATATAAAAGAGTTTTGTTCTGTATTAAGAAAAAAATGAATATTTTTATTAATTAAGGTACTTAATTTAGAATTGACGGAGCTAAGAAATTTCTTCTATTTAAAATCCAAGGTGCGAAAATATTGTTTATGCATGACACATATGACTGATCATCACTTCTAATCTGAATAACGTTGCAGCGATTTGAATGGGGCCCCCTAATTTATCTTTGTCCAGGGCCCCAATTAGTCATGTTCGTCCCCTGGAGGGAGGGGATTCTTGTGGGGCTTAGCCGCCAGAACCTCTGTGAGATTAAGAACGTGAAACGCCCTAGAGCAGCGGTTCCCAACCTGGGGTACGTGGCGGGACTGCTGGGGGTACGTGAAAATAATATTGTTAAGGGCGAAAATCACAAAAATGGTTAGTAAATTCACAAAAATGTTAGAAATGACAATGTAATTTATATGGATTTATTATTTAGTTGTGATGAGAAAATTACTAATGGGGAAAAAAAAAAAAACATGTTTCCGTTATTTAGTTGTGTGGAGGGAAGGGAGGAGGGCGTGTTTATGAGAAATTGGGGTACTCCGAAATGAAATGTCTAAGAAAGGGGTATGTGGAAGGAAAAAGGTTGTGAACCGCTGCCCTAGAGGAACTAATTTTTCAGTTCCTCTCTGTCTTATTGTCTATTTAGTTTAAACCACGCAAAAAAATACATTTTACTGTTTGTTGAAAAAACTTTAGAGAAAAAGAAGATTTATGTCATTCTAAAAATCAAGGGAGATACAATGGCCTTCCCTTCCTTGCGGCACATTACGTCTAGAATTTATTATTCATACAGACGCCGAAAAAAAAATGTCGGCCAGAGCGCCATAGTTGCTTTAATCCTATCAATAATGGCATAGTATACTAAACAGAAATTTTATGTTTCATTAAAATTGAGGTTTGTAAGCAAATTTGACTGTTTAGTTTTTGTTTCCTTTATTAACTTTTCCTTGGTTGTTAACCTTCCAAAGAGTGACTTTTTTTTTACGGTAACCACCTGTGCTATACAGCAGAAAAAAATACCACCCGCGTGCAGGCGCCTTCATTCTTCGCTTTTATACAAACTGGGCGCCAGACATTTCGTCTCTCTTACATATTATATAAAATAATACAATATTAATATAGAGTCTATATATTAGTATTTAAAATTTTATGATTAAATTTCCAGAAATAGTTTCTACCAACATTAAACAAAATGGGTAATTGAAACTGTTCATTCAATCCCCCCCCCCTCCCCCTGTAACTACCGTTTCAGAGAGTTTTGAAACACACGATGGCCGTAAACACAAAACATAATCTTGTATGTCGGGATAAGGGGGGGGGGGCGAAAAAATTCTTACTCTGTATCTCTCTTTATGTTTAATTATTCTAAATTCACTTGGAAAGAATAAATCTTGTGGGATTTTTTTTTTCAAAATTCAGGAAGGAGTAATGGCTGCCCCCTCCCTTCCTTGCCGGTGACGGTAAACATTTGCATTGCACTATATACAGGGCTGCTACTGGCAGTTAATTTTTTTTTTTTTTTTTTTTTTTTTTTTTTTTTACTTTGTCTACATCTGCTTCTAAGCAAAAATAAACAACATTAAAGTGTAGAAGAAAACGATATCAAAGATTATTGTTCAGAAATAGTGATAGATGAAATAATAATTACCGAAAAACTGTAGCAAGATATACAAAGCAGAGCAGCGAAAAATATAGCAAGAAAACTTACCATCGGCGCGTCGGTGCCTTCGTTCTGTTCCTTTGTGTGTTCCGGGCATACCTTTCCTTTTAGCACTTTGTTGTTACATAATATACTTCTCTTTTGATTGAAAATAAAAGATTTAAAAGAAACAAAAATAGAAGTTTCATAATCATTACTGTTCATTATATATAATTATAGCTATATAACATTATCCATGCAATGTTACAATTACATAACATTAGCTACACATATATCTCTTTATAGAGCATATTTAAAGCGTCGCGGCGCGTACTATTTTTTAGGTACGACGCGCTTTTTTTTTTTTTTTTTTAATTCGTTGACAATTCTGTGAAAGCGCCACGCCAATTTTCTATGAGCAAGGGGTGATTTTGTTCTGAAGTTTCCACAAAAATAAGGCATTCAGTTCTGAAAATTTTTAAAAAATCGATCATCAATCCGAAAATTCGATCATAAAAAAATGCTAATTTTTTTCTCAACATGAAAGCTTTATAATCATAATGGATATTTCCATCGCGAATTTCCATCTTCAAGTGCAGGGGCCTTAAAAGGGTTTTTGTGTGTGTGTGTGTGGGGGGGGGGGGGGGCAAAATTTTCATTGAGGTGTAGGGTTTGCAATAGTGTGCAAGATTGAACAAATAGCACACAAAATAGAAAAATCCCGCATAATAAAACGTGCTGCGTGGCGTTTTACCGCTCTTAATTCTTTCACATGCATAGACATTTCATTCTTCAGAAAGCCCGCATTTTTTTTCGTTTTGAGGAATTTCACAAAATTAATTTGTGAATTTCTTCTAACGATGGTGGGAAAATATCGTGAATTTCTTCAAAGATCTCAGAAATAAATGCGATTTTCTTCGTCTTCGCTGAAAAAAATCGATAAATACGCAAAATTTAATGATCGATTTCGCAAAAATATCGCGAATTTCGTCAAATGATCGTGAAAAAAATATCGCAAATTTTGTCAATCTGTTGCGAAAAAAAATCACGAATTTTGAGGGGGGGGGGGTAGGCAAAAGTTTCATTGGGGTGTAGGGTTTGCAATAGCGCGCAAGATTGAGTAGATAGCACACAAAATAGAAAAATTCCGCATAATAAAACGTACTGTGTGGCAATTTTACCGCTCTTAATTCTTTCACGTGCATAGGCATTTGTTTCTTCAGGAAGACCGCAATTTTTTTCGTTTTGAGGAATTTCGCAAAATTAATTTGTGATTTTCTTCTAACGATGGTAGTTCTTCTCTTCTAACTGTAAATTCGCAAAATTTAATAATAAATTTCGCAAAAAATCGCCAATTTTGTCAAATGATCATGCAAGAGAAAAATCGCAAATTTTGTCAATCGGTTGCGAAAAAAATTCACGAATTTTGATAAACAATCATGGGGAAAATGTCGCAAATTTCGTCAAAAATCGCGGAAACAAATAACAAATCCTGTCAGTTAGTCACGCAAAAATATTATGAACTTTGTCAATCATTTGCGGAAAAAAATCAAATTCGTCAATTGATTAAAAAAATAAAAATAAAAATGTGAATTTTGTCAAAGGAGCGCGGAAATTAACGCAAATTTCGCCAAACGATCGTGGGAAAAAAGTTTCGTGAATAGAATCGCATCGGGTCAGATAAGTCGATTTTTTCACGGGTCGGGTTTCTTTTTTTTTTTTTTTTTTTCTGAAATGCGTTTGTGAACGTCTGAAATACGTCTTAGTTTTAATTTATAATTATCCTCGAATTCAATAAAAATACAAAAAAGTAGAGTCCTGCAATGGGTCGCAACCGAGTAAATAGATTTTACTTTTTTTTTTTTTTTTTTTTTTTTTGGAGGGGTGGGGGTGTTGTTGTGGCTAAGTACTTTTTTGCATATTGTAAGAGCGTTTACTGTATTACTCAGATGACTTCGTTTACCAAACTTATTTTTTAGCATTATTTATGCTGTTTTTTCCTTCAATGCCATTTTTTTTGTCTCATGTTGCCTTTTTTTTCTTTTCCTCCGTGCCACTTTATCCAACGTCGCCGTGCCATTTTTTTTCGCGTCCGCGCTATTTTTTTCTCGGCCGCGCCGTGTTGCATTTTTTTTTTTTTTCTAGAATAAACTATACTATAATATCACTAATGTTCTATTCATACATAGCTCATTTATACAACTGTTAAAATGAACTATGTAATATTATAGTATTAACTATAACGTTAGTTATAAGACTATATAGCAATTTATATAAATACTTATCATAATAGGTTCAGCATTACTGATCGTTATAGGAAAACTGTTTTATTTAACTCTGATTGACTAGTTATTAACTTACTAGACAACAAACTCTACTAACATTGCATAGGTTATTCTCTATCATTCTACAAAATATAATGGAAAGGGAATTAAATATGTATAAATATATGAGGAAAGAAAGAAAGAAATAGCACAGGCGCCTTCTTTCTGTACTTTTCTAGAAGAAATCCGGCTCCAGACATTTTGTCTCTTTTTATTGTTATAGACTTCTCTTTTGATAAAAAAGCGATTCAAATGGAATCGTGATAGTGGTTTTCAGAAGTCGATGGGTGTAGTTCAAATGTTCTCTTATCCACAACTACTTTGGTGGAATCATTTTTTCTTCAGGTACAGTTTATATTTTTGAATCTTCAAAAGTAGTACAGTAGACTCCCTCGAATCCGCAACCCTAAAATCCGCAACTCTCTAAAATCCACACATAATTTACAGATGTAAACAATCAAACTTTCAGTTCAGATGTAGGGACAAAATTTAACTTTTTAAATTTTATATCAATTCTATATATATTTTAATTTGTATTTTTTGTTAATATTGCTGAATTTGTGCTTTTTCATGAAGGAAGAATAAATTTACTTCTGAAAAAAATCAAGATATTGCTGGCATCACTGGTAATCACAATCTTTTTGCCAAACATATTTATGCATCAATCAAGTTTTTTTGATTATTAAGTCTAGATAAATCTGAAATAAAACTTCCTTATTTTGATTAATTTTGATTTGAATTAGTAGTGTACCTTTATGAGGAAAGTTTCATTGAATAATTTAGGAAAAATGCATCCTATCTTTGTAATGAATAATTAATTATACATTATTGATTATTTACTTGCCCTTTGCTTTTAATATTTTAATCATTTTAAAAAATTATCTAATTTTTTATTATTTTAGTTTATTATTTAATTATTTTAATATTTCCTGTAAATATTCATTATAATTTCGATTGCATTATTAATTACATTCAAATTACTGTTTAAGAAATGTAAACAAAGCAATGACCAGAAATCCGCAAAATTCTAAAATCCGCACAATCTCTGGTCCCAAGCTTTGCGGATTTGAGGGAGTCTACTGTATTTCTTGGTACTTTTCCATTATACACTAACGCTATTGTCGCCAAGAGTAATAGTTGGCGCAAAATGAAAAACTAGGGGGGGGGTGATAAAAATTAGAGATTGACCGAAAATTCAGTTTCGTTTTCGGCTCAAAATCACAGTTTAGCCGAAAATTCGGCAGGACCGAAACTATCTGTTATTCTAAAAATCTCGGGTTCCAATGACACACTCTTTATGGACTGCTATGAACTGCACTGTTTATAATGATCACTCATGATTGACTCAAGACGTGAGTGCAAGTTATAAAGCAAGCAATGCTTATACGACTCAACTTTGAAGACGCTTTTCAGATGTTCATTAAAAGCTACTGACTTAACGGGTCATTTTCAATAAATGCATACAATTCAGAAAAACATTTAAAAAAATTACTTTTAAATTTCACATTAAAAATGAAATAAGTGATAATGTATAAGTTAGATGTGTCTGTAAATATAATTAATTAAGCACTTTAGCTTTTGGTATAATTTTTATACACTATTTTACTATGTTTTATACACTATTTACCAGTAACATGGTAACAGACTTGACTGGTAACAGACTTGACATTAACAGCAAAATATCTTCCAAAACCTACATGCTAATTATTAACACTAAGAAACAAAACAAAATCTTTTATATATTAACTAGATAATAATATTCAAGCAAAAGAAAGTACTAAACTTATATTTTTAACATAAAAAATTAGGTAACAGACTTGACATTGAATAAAAATACTCACCTTTATAAAAAATTCTTTACTCCACTACACTGTTGTTTTTCAGCTGCAAAAGAAAATGGCTACAAGTAAATATTTAACTAGTATAAGTGTTTTTATTGCAAATGTGCTGCTATCTCTTGGTGAAATTGTCAACCTTTATTTCATGAAATTGTAGCTTGGTAACAGACTTGACAAAATATGAGGAACAAAATGTTTTGTAGATTTTCTTTAAATTTTTTTTTTTTTTTTTTTTTTTTTGCTGGAATAATGTCAGAAATTTAAAATAATGGTGATTTATCTCATTAAATGTCCCAATTACTTTCCTTTTAAAGTGAAAAATGAAGTGAAAAAGTATTACAGAATTATAAAATACAGAAGAGGGACAGCTATTTTTTCTTCTACTAGATGCAAAAATCTGCATCTTTAGGAAAAAAAAAATGAAAGTGATTATTTTTATGTTTTAGAAATATGTTGTGTAGTGTAATTAAATAAATATAATATTTATAGTTAGTTTTAAATAATATATTATGAGTACAATTTTTTTTTTTTACTGTTGGACAGCATATGTATGCATATTTTGAAAATGACCCTAACAGTAATAAAAAACCTTAGTTTGATGTATCTAAAACATTATCTAATGAGATGAAATTCGTATAATTCGGAAATCATTCTGTGTCTTTGATGAATTAATTACGTTCTATTATGAAAATGAAATGTTTTTGTCAGGGGCAGAGATAGCCAGCTTGGACCATATGTATTGTTAATTAATATTATGTATATTTAATAAACACGTATAATTAATAATTACGTATATTTATGCATGTATTAAATACTTTAAAAAAATTAACATTTTCGTTTTCGGCCTAAAATATTAAGGTTACCGAAATTCGGTTTCGGTCGGTCCTAATAATAGCATTGTAGGTGCGAAAGTGAATAGAAACTGTGATTACGAAAGTGAGTACTTAAAAACTATAACATTTGAAAAATTCACATTTTCAAGAAGTATTTTATTAAATCAATACAAATACAGACTTAAAATAAAAGAACAAATAAATATTATGCAACACACTAATAAAATAAAACTCAATTTAAACTGCGGGCATGCAATTGTAAATGTCTCTTAGCATTGCAGTAAACATTTTATTTTTGAAATGAAAACGCTCGTGTTTTTTGAACAAAAACGTTTTTATGTAAACCCAGAGTCCTGAAATAATTTTACTGCAACTTCCTCAACATCAGGTAACTACTAAATGGTAAAATCCACCTCAGCAACAGTAATAAATGTGAGTAATAATTAAATAATATATGATTTCTATTCGAAAAATAGCAAATTAAGGAGTTTTGCAAGATTACTATTAAATAGTAATAGTAATAAAAATGATTCACTTTGGATACATAGCAATACCCAATGCTTGGCACAGATTGCAATAAAAAAGTAAGGTGTGAAATAAATGGCGCATTAGCATACGTTTACGTTTAGCATAGTGTTTGTGTAACGAAAAAGTACCTATTTCTTTTATGTCTGATATTAAAATTTTATTTTTGCGACCGTTCTCAAAAAAATTGTTTCCTCCAGTCAACCACGCCAAACTTTCTGATGCATTCACGAACTGACTTTGAAATTTAAAAGCATGAAACAAATTAGCATGTTTAATAAAAGCGCAATTAAAAAAAAAGAAAAAGAGATGTTTCTTTAGGTAAAATATTATATAACCACCAACGAAAATACAGTAGAACCTCTTTTATCCGAAGCTCTTTTAACCGAAACTCTCGATTAACCGAAATTCCTTTTAAAATCTTTTTTTTTTTTTTTTTTTAATTATCACATTCTTTGTGTGTAAGCGGTCCTTTGCTAATCACCAGTACAGATAAATATTTTGTATCCGCTTTCTTAGAATTTAACTTGAACTCCCGTAAGCAGGGGAGTGAACTAGATCACAGTATGAGGAGGGAAAACCGGAATGTGTGAATGTGGTCTAGCAGACGAAGAAAACGAACAAAGTAGCAATTCTGAAGCTTTTAAATGTTTTGCAAAAGGATTGGCATGGCTGGAGCACTGGAGCAGCAGAAAGACTGTGATACTGGTGGACTAATAGTATTTAAAAAAAAAGATTGAAATAGATCTGCAAAGCAAAGGCAATCGAAACTGCAACGAACAAAACTTTGTTTCAAACCCTTGTGAAATATGTAAAAGGTACTTAATTTCTAAATTAAAATTCAGGTAATTTATTCTTGTTCCTATTTTGCTATTGCTTTATTTTTATTAAGCACTTCTTACTGTAAGTAAAAATACCGCATATATTTGTGGGAATTTCGTAAGAACACTTGCATCAGACTGAATGTCCCCGACTCCGTATTTCCGCTTCGAGATTAAAGAGGTAACGAAGCTGTGTGAAGTGGAAATGCAGAAAAAGTAAATAGAACGAGACAGAGTTTGACGACGCAGGTTTTTGTTAAAAGAAACAGAATATTTTCGATGAAATAAGATAGAAGATTTAAATGACGTACGAAAATCTTAGAAATATTCAACGAAGTTATGTAAATGAAGCCAAAGTTGGTCGCTTTTAAGCTAAATATAGATTGTAAAGAGAGCTTTTATCTGTATTTTTGTATTGTCTTCGTCTTAATAAATGTCAGTGTTCGTCTTAGAAGTGAGCTATGATTTATAAATAGAGTCTCATCCCATAAAGTGGTGTTCAGAAGTGCCCGTTAACCCACCAATATTATTAATTAGAATTATTCATCATACAGATTCAAGCCGGATATTATTCTAACGGTGAGTTCATTGTTATTATTTTATTATGAAGTTAGTTGACAACTGAACTGGAACTTGCATTTAAAAATGCACGAACAAATAAAATTAAATTACTACACAAATTCCTATTTGATGCTGAAGGCGATCGCTCTGATTTATAAATAGAGTCTCATCGCATATATTTATCCTTAATCTTAAAATTGAAGCATTCTCGATTATCCGAAAGATGGTCGGTCCCAATTACTTCGGATAATCGAGGTTCTACTGTATATAATAACAACCTCTTCCTGATTACCTATCACTGTTCAAAAAATCTTCATCTTTAGTAACCCCAGAAACCAATCTACTTTCCTGATTTAAAGCCCTTTCAGCTCTGATGGGTAAATTTCTTCCCACTTAATTTTAATCTCCAAATGTCACATTGACATCGGAATTTTCAACCAAATTTATTTGAAAATAGATGAATGCATTTTTTCGTGTACATTATTAGTCGAATCTGTTGTTTACAAAATACTGGTGCCAATCTGACATTTGGTCATTTTGAAGAAATTCACACCAAGAGCTCAAAGGGTTAAAAAATCATTTATAAAAAGTGGGTAAGTGTGATCCAAGATCGCACTAAGGGTTTCCTTTAATATTCCTTTCAAAGATGGCAGCACTAGTCATTAACGAGAATCAATTTATTTAATTAAAGTAATGTAAAACTTTTTCAAATTTTTATGGTTTACCGTGTGGCCATAGGACACACAGTTGCTATAATTATTGAGGTTATCTGGGTGAAAACGTTCCACCAGATTCGTCCGGGATAGCTCCGATATGGTAGAGCACTGTCGGCTTCAGCCAGGAGATCCCTGGTTCGAATCCTGGTCCGGACATTTTTCGCCCAGTTGGAAATTTACATCTAATATATGATTTATTTACCAATTAGAATCATCGAGTTAAAATTAATCTAATGAAATTGAGATATGTTAATGCAACAAAAACTGATATTAGCTTAAAGGATTATATTAATTATACTTAAAGGAATATAAGTAAATTAAATTATGAATAAAAGTAACGTGATACAATGCGTAATGCAATAATCGTAATGCTTTCCCAAAAATAAATTTTAAGGGAGACCAAACTGGCCGCCAAGTGCAGCTAGTTAAAATTAATATTGTAACTTTTGCATATGTATAAATTCAGTTCCACAGTTGAAAATGTTTCATTCAAAATTCGTAGCTTCCTAAAAAACGATATTCGGGGTTGAGAAATGTGATGAATACACTCTAAAAACGACTCGGAAATGTTTCCGAAAATCAGTCGCAGCAAAAGAAACTTTTTTTTATAAATGCTACCTTTAGGTGTTTCTCAAGTCCACTGCTCAAAAGCACGAAACTTTATGACACATTTATGGACTCATTTTTAAACGTAAAGGCACAAAATGGGCAGGGCTGACTATGGAAGCGATTTGAAATCGAAAGACATTTTTCATTTTTTGATAAATAAATTATTTATCGAGTTATAAGCGATTATGGGTCACGTGATAACCGGATTTTCTCTCTTGTCTAGCTGGTTTTTCTCCTTTGGTCCGGAAGTTTGGTTCAAAACGTCAAATTTGTCAGTAATTTCTGAAAGATATTTTCTTTTACAAAAAATGTGAAAACGTCTTTGGACCACATACACAGTAAAAAAAAATAATAATAATAAAATAAAAAAATAATAAATAAATAAAAGCGGACTAAAATACGGAAATCGTACTTGCAATCGAGACGCCAGTACTATTTCCGTATTTTAACGGAAATTTTTTACAAACAAATTTCCGTTTTTTTTTAATTTACGGGGAAAATTTTCCGTTAAAATACGGAAATAGTACTGGCGTCCCGATTGCTAGTACAATTTCTGCATTTTAGTCCGTTTTTATTTATTATTATTTTTTTTTTTCATTGTAGTTTCTGAATAACAACATCGTGTAAATTCACACGTTTCCAAACAAAAATAAATTAAAACTTGTGTCATAAAGTTGTCTGCCCCTTTGGATTTGAGAACAGCCTTAAAACCCTTTCGCCTCCTAATGAGGACATTTTGTCCGCAGAAGGAACTTTCTACCCTGCTGGGCATTTCTCTCCCGTTTAACACAGTTTCGTTTTTAACCAGTTCAGTGTTTTTTTAATCATAGTTACGTAAATTGCGGTTTGGCAACATTGTTAGATTTCAAATGGTGTATGTTTGCTAAGCTGATACTCTTATAAAGAAACTTTATTTTTTGAACTTATAAGGTAAGTCCAAATTTATTTTTAAGTGCGTTCGTCATTATATAAATACGTAGCATCTAGAGTCGCCGTCTGGTCCGTCTGTCTGTGTGCATAGAGCAGCGCCAAAACAACCCAACCGAATGGTTCGAAATTTAATATATATAATCGTTGCAGAATTGTGTCGAGTCATTTCAAATTTCATGAAAATCGAATCGAAACTTAACAAGTTGGAAATTGCTCGTCAAACGTGGCAAATGAGGTGCGTTCGTACTATAACTAGTTTTAGAATTATTTTTTGCACCCCATATTGTACTGAATGTATATTTTTTTGCACTTCATAAGTGCATAGTCTGTAACATCATTAAAATGTATTTGCAATAATTTTTTCCCCATTCCCCGTAATGTAACGGAACACTTTTAACTGTCCCTGTCATTAAACTATACATCCGATTTTCATAAAATTTGAAATGGCTCGACAAAATTGTGCAACAATTATATATTTAAAATTTCAGACTATTCGGAGGGCTGTAATATCATTAAAATGCACTTGCAATAATTTTCCCCATGGGCCGTAATGTAAAGAAAAACTTTTGACTGTCCCTGTCATTAAACTATACATCCGATTTTCATAAAATTTGAAATGGCTCGACAAAATTTTGCAACAATCATATATTTAAAATTTCAGACCATTCGGTTGGGTAGTTTTTGCTCTGTTATATGCGGACAGACGGACGGAACGACGACTATAGGTGCTACGTATTTATATATAATTACGAACGCACCTAAAAAGATATTCATAAAAGTATTATTCATTCTATTAAACCCTATCATTCGTGATTAATTCAATAATAGCCCATGATAGGTGACGATTCTAGGTTGCCATCATGGTGGTTATTCTATTGAATCCTATCATACGTCATTAATTCAGTGATATTCCAAGATAGGTAATGATCCTTCTAGGTTACCATGGTGATCACGTCCTATTAAAGCGGAAAATGTATTATTTCGGTATTACTGACTTTAATATATAGAATCGTAATAAATTTTGTATTACCGCACTTTTGAATTAGAGTGTGGGGAGAAAGTGGATTGTCGACGATGGGATTTGAACCAGGGATCTCATGATCAGTAGGCGAGAACGTTAGCGTCGAGCAAAAAGCCAAGCCAGTTACTCTAAGCTTGTAACTTGCTTTATACTGATCATGTGAGATGAGATCGCTACACACTCCCTCCCCAGTGAGAAAGACGTATTGCTGACGTCTGACGAGCGATATGCACTCGTGAATGATGCTGTCGCACGCATATGTGATGCGTGTTATGACAGGCTTTGTGCTGTGAGCGTTTCACAGGCTTTGGGTGCAAGGGATGATTTTTTTTAGTGCTGCCATCTGTTGGTTATGAGATGAGATTGCTACACACTCCATCCCCAGTGAGAAAGACAACTTAGTTGACGTCTAACGAGCAATATTCACTCATGAGTGATGCTGTCGTACGCACGTATGATGCTCAGTATGACAGGCCTTGTGCTGTGAGCGTTTCACAGGCTT
Organism: Maratus speciosus; assembly: GCA_963932465.1. Lineage (NCBI taxonomy): Eukaryota > Metazoa > Arthropoda > Arachnida > Araneae > Salticidae > Maratus > Maratus speciosus. Next base: position 460,893,179 of record OZ010799.1, on the reverse strand, counting down.
TGCTTGCTGGAGATGATTTATTTGGTGCTGCGATCTGTTGGTTATGGGAGAAAATGATTGTTGCTGAAGGTTCTTTTTGCGTGTTTGTCCGGGCCACCAATGAGGAGAGTGATGGATTGGATCCGCCGATGTGATTTGAACCAGGGATCTGATGATCAGTAGGCGAGAACGTTAGCATCGAGCAAAAGGCCAAGCCAGTTACTCTAGGCTAGTAACTCGCTTTATACTAATCATGTGAGATGAGATCGCTACAAGTGCAACAGCTATTGCACCAAGATCTGAATATTGATAAAACTAGTTATAGTACGAACATACCTCACTGGCCACGTTTGAGGTACAACTTCCGACCTGTTTTAAAACGTGAAAGTTTGAAATTAGGAGGCACATTCAATAAAAACATTTGGAATCGAACACCGTTTCCATTTTCCGATAAATGTATTACATCTTGTTCAGTTGTAAGCGTTTGTTGTCTCACGATGATCATTTTTGCATTGTAGCGTTCGGAAATCCTGATGAAAACGCACACTTAAGCATTATTTTTGGTTGAAAGATATTCTACCTTTATCGAAAAAAGAAATACACTATTCGATTTTGTAGTTTC